>SJYV01016142.1:661968-707470 GCA_006410875.1 Neotragus pygmaeus | reverse complement strand
TTCACAGTCCAACTCTCACATCCATACATGACCCCTGGAAAAACCATAGCCTTGAATAGACGGACCTTTGTTGGCAGAGCAGTCTTCAAAAAACTTAAGTAGCAAACAGGATGGCGGTTTCTCAAAAAAATAAAAAATGGAACTACCATATGACTGAACAATTCCATTCTTGGCTATACATCCAAAAAATATCCAAAACACTAATTCAGAAAGATACATGTACCCTCAGTGTTCATAGCAGCATTATTTATAATTGCCAAGGTATGAAGTCACCTAAATGTCCATCAGTGGATGGATGGATAAAGAAGATTTGAGACATACACAACATACACCTATCTACAATGGAGTATTCAGCCATTAAAAAGGAATGAAATTTTGCCACTTGCAGCAGGCATTATGCTAAGTGAAATAAGTCAGAAAGAGAAAGAAAAAGACTGTATGATAGCATTTACATTTGGAATCTAAAAAATACAAATAGAACAAACTAGTGAGTATAAGAAAAAAGAAGCAGACTCACAGATACAGAGAACAAACTATTTGTTTCTAGTGAGGAGAGGCAAGCCAGGAGGTGCCATAAAGGAGCAGTGATTAAGAGAAACAAACTGGTAGGTATAAAATAAGCTACCAGGATACACTAAACAACATAG
This sequence comes from Neotragus pygmaeus, assembly GCA_006410875.1. Taxonomy (NCBI): domain Eukaryota; kingdom Metazoa; phylum Chordata; class Mammalia; order Artiodactyla; family Bovidae; genus Neotragus; species Neotragus pygmaeus. Next base: position 706,823 of record SJYV01016142.1, on the reverse strand, counting down.
GGAATAGAGCAAACATTTTATAGTAACTATAAATGGAGTATTTAAAGAGACTGGAATATCAGACCATATTACCTGTCTCCCGAGAAACCTGTATGAGGCTCAAGAAGCAATAGTCAGAACCCTGTACAGAATAGGATTGAGAAAGGAGTATGACAAGGCTGTTTGTTATGACCCTCTTTATTTAACTTATATGCTGAGCACATCATGAGAAATAAGAAATGCCAGGCTGGATGAGTTACAAGCNCAACTCGATGGACTTGAGTCTGAGTGAACTCCAGAAGTTGAAGGACAGGGAGGCCTGGCGTGCTGCGATTCTTGGGGTTGCAAAGAGTCGGACACGACTGAGTGACTGAACTGAACTGAATAGTGATGTTGGATATCTTTTCATATGCCTATTGGCCATCTGTATGTCTTCTTTGGAAAAATTTTTATTCAGATCATCTGCCTATTTTCAAATTGTTTTTTTTATTCAGTTGTATGTATTTTTTCTGTATTTTGAGTATTAAAATACACTACTTTATTGGGTATGTGACTTGCAAATATCTCCCTCCCAGTGCCTTTTCATTTTTAATTAGACTATAATTGCTTTACGATGCTGTGTTCTTTCTGTACAGCAGTGTGAATCAACCTTATGTACACATTTCCCCTCTCTCTTGAGCCTTCCTCCCACGCTCCCCATCTCACCCATCTAGGTCATAGCAGAGCGCTGAACTGAGCTCCCTGTGGTACACCGCAGGTTCCCACTGTCTGTCTGCTGGTAAGAGTGTATGAATGTCAGTGCTGCTGTCTCAATTCGTTCCACCCTCTCCTTCCCCTGTTATCTCCACGAGTCCGTCCATTCTGCCTTCCAGCCTCTCCTTCCCCTGTTATCTCCACGAGTCCGTCCATTCTGCCTGTGCCTCTATTCCTGCCCTGCAATCAGGTTCGTTTGTACCACTTTTCTGGATTCCATGTATATGATATTTGTTTTTCTCTTTAAAAAAAACGGGCTATGTGATACTTCCAGCCTTGTTCTTATGGATCACATTCTTTTTAAATGCTGCATAATCATGTGTTCAAAATAAGAATCAGGCTAACAAGAATTGAATACCTGGTATGTGTCACACAATGTTCTGGCTTTTGGGAGTGGTATCACAGTTAATTCTCACAATAGCTCTACAAAAATGGAAATATTCATCTTCTTTTTACCATTAGAGGAAACAGTCACTGAGCAGCTAAGAAATTTGGCCAAAGTCACATAGCTGGGAAGCAGCAGAGCTATGATCCCAAGTAGTCTAGGTTTGGAGATTATGTTCCAATCATTACACTTTGCTCCTAGTATAGGTATATCATACTTTATTATGATTAGCATTGCCCTATTCATGGACATTTAGGTTACTCCAATGTTAGATTATTTTACATGACACTGCAGCAGCATTCAAAAACCCCAGTTTAGGTGTCTTTGTGTGCCTGTGCAAATATGTCTCCAGATAGAGCCCTAAAAAGACATTTAAAAGTTTGATAGTTCACATTTTTAAAGCACATTTTAAAGTGTGATAGTTCAAGTAAAAGGAGACCAATGTATTTGGTTAATTATTGACCCTGAACATGATCAAATTCAGAGCAAGATATGACAGGTAAATCTTCAGGATTTGACAAATGTCTGAAATCTCAAGCTATTTATCCTTTTATACCATGATCTCATCCTTTGCTTCACAGACCCTCCAAAACTCCTCCCCTTATCTGTCTCATGGAGAGGTTGCCTAGTCCACATTGTTACTCTGCCTCAAATTCCAGTTTATTTCATTTGCATTTGACTTGTCTCGTAATAATGCAGTCAGCATGCAGAGGAAGTCCAGTTGCCTAGGGGACTGTAGTAGGGAGCACACTTCCATGTCATTGGGATCTCCTTGGGTCATTTTTGTTGTTTGGATGCTTAACAGAGCTCTTGGAAGCTTGTTGGTATGCTCACAAAAATATAAATATCTCTGCCTTTTAAATTTTAAAGGTCTCATCTGCCTATATTCCTTTTTTCTATAAATTTTCTAGTTCACTTTTTGCTTTTATTCACTAATCTTGTCACCTGTCTCTGCTCCCTTATGACAGATTCACTTTCTGAACAATATTGAACACTCAGCAGAGGTGTCAGTTTTTCAAGGTCCTATGTTTATGTTAAGTGTCTCATTTAGATGGGTGCCTTAGCTGAGTCCAGAGAGGGGAATTTCTAAGTAGTCAGGTATCTTTGCCTTGATTTACAGACCTGGAAATGGAAGCAGGGGGTCACTTCTGAGTGCCCTTGAACACAGAATAAGCAGAGGATATGATACAGAGAGGACAGGATCGTATTTAACATGAAACTTCTTTTTCTTGGGAACTACATGAGAGGTCCACACCAGTATGAGCAGAAAACATTTTTACAAGGACTCTACTCTGGTAATTTTCCGAGAAGCCAGAATTTGAGCTTGTAGGTCGTGTTTGTTGGTAGAATTATATTCTGCTTTCTGGACAAATACTCTTTCTGTTTATACCTCAACACAGTCTATGCTCTATTAGGCTTTTAATAAATAGTAAATACTGCATTTTATTCCATTTTATTGGTTTACCTCTGGTAAACTAATGGTGCATGCCTGCATGTTAAGTTGCTTCAGTCGTGTCTGACTCTATGCCACCCTATGAACTGTAGCCCACCAGGCTCCTCTGTCTATGAAATTCTCCAGGCAAGTATACTGGAGTGGGTTGCCATGCCTTCCTTCAGGGGATCTTCTTAATCCAGGAATCAAACCTGTGTCTCTTATATCTCCTGCAGTGGATTCTTTACTGTCTGAGCCACCTGGGAAGCCCAAACTGATGGTAGAAAATCTAAATCAAGTGTTTAAGGGAAATTCAGTTACGAGCCTCCTTTTATTTTTATGTTCGCTATACAACTTCCTCAGTCAGAGACACACATTTTTTTTTTCATTTTATCTCTCCATTAATGGCCTGTTTAAATCATGACCTTTCTCATTCTTCATGAAGACAGACATTGATACAAAAGTCTTATCGCTGAGTTAAAGTCAATTCCTAAAAGATAGCTCTGACCTCTTTCTAGATTCTTGTGAGACTCTCTCTTGAAATACTTCCCCATGCATGTGAGCTGGGGGACCAAGAAGGCAAGTCTCCCCCACTGAAGGGAGAATCTGCTGGTGAGCTGTGCAGTAAGGTAAACTGCAGTCACGCGTGAGCCTCCATAGCAATGGAGCTGATAGAATTGAAGGGTCTCCTGAAAACAGTGCTTTCTGTAATCACCAGCTCTGCCAAAGCAGAGTAAGCTGCAAAAGCATTTCAGTTCTGGGGCATTTCCCAGAGTTACTCCATCTCATGTGTTTTTTTGTTTGTTTGTTTGTTTTTGTGGTTTTTTTTGATAAGCGAATGCCCACGGTTAAGTAAACAAAATGCAAAAGCAGGCTTGCTATGGACAATAAACTAGAGAGGGTAATTGACATTTTTCCATTTATTGATTATTAGATTTGAGACATACAATCTGTTTCCTATTTAAATAGCATTTTTTGAGAAAAACTAGACAAAACACTAAGATATGTGTTTCTATCTTCACTGAAATATCTACCTTCTACTCTCTTGGCCAGTCAGTCATTGTTAGGCCAGATTAATTGAAAAAGGTGAAAGATGTACATCTCCTAGTTTCCTATTAAGTTTCAGACTTGGCCCTTTTCTATGATAATTAAAACACTATCATTAAGAGGCTGGTCTTGAAATTATTTCCATTTGATTGCTGAGAGCTCCCATTTTTCAAAGGAATGAAAAAGAATCCTGATAAAAGGTAAGATCATCATTATCATCATCCTCTTTGTCATCATGACAGTGCATTTTCCCTGAGTAAAAGACCATTTTGAGGTTGTAAGCATCTATGAATTTCTATAGTTCTGCCTTTCAGTTTCCATATATATATATATATTTTAAAAGACATAGGAAGTTTCCATAGGAGAGGCTAACTCTATTTATCTTTTTGATGTGAGAGGTAAGCTGACTTTGTGGGAACAGATTTCTTTTATACTCCGTAATCATAAAAATATCATATCCCCACTTCCCTGTGGGATACGATTATATAGAAGGAAGCTACAGCAAATCTCTTACCATATGTTGATGTTATGAGCTATACTAATCATTTTCACGACTCACTATTAGTATCCTGCTCCCAAGTCAGGCTGAATCAAAGAAGTGTTTGAATTAATTCTAACTACTGCCACCACCGAGATTTCCTTTGAACTCACTGCTATATATTTATGAGTAAATACACTTTTGTTGCCTCTGGAAAATATTTAATAGGGAAGGAGCTTGTCTGAGCCAAATTCCTTCAGGCCTGAGAACATATTCAATCACTGTGAATTCTGAATTGGTAGTATTTTTCAGGCTAAAATCCATCTAAACAGATGAAAAAATTTCTATTTTATTTGAGTGTGAGATTTTATGATGGAGTTATTGGGTTCTTTAACCATTCCATTGAAAGAAATAGGAGAATTTAAAGCATATGTGGAGTTTCTGTTTTGTTGTTTTTAAGATCATCTATCCTAGAATGAGGTTGACCTCACAAACCACAAATAGAAATCACCTTCAGCTTCCTGCAGCATGTCACTGAGAATGGAGATCCATTCTGATCTTGAGGAAGTTCAGTTGCTGCCCTGGCATTTTGCTGATCCCAGGCTCCCTAAAGCAACTGCAAACTGGGACTCCGCTTAAGTTGGCTGATCCCCTGGGCCCCCAACTGAAGAGCCTGCCCAACTCTAAAATATTGCATCTGCCTTGAGCCCTGTGCAGACAGGCTCTACTACCCTCCTTGATACCTTTACATAATAACCTAGATCTAGGCTGAATTTTCCATACCCTTTGGAGTCCCAAATAATGAACTTCTGGCTTTAAGAGTCAGATCTAGAACTGCTCAATAGTTGATAAATCCAGTCCCAGTCTATTTTGTTCTCAGTTTCCTTCCCGGCCCATCAGCTCATGCCATTAGCAGTTAGCACCAGAATTGTGACAAGCATTTCCTTTCCTCAGGAAAGGAAAATTGCAAACAACCTTAAATATGGAATCTCAACAACTAGATAAGCAAGTCTACTTCTGTAATCTATCAAAGTATTAACAAATGTAATGGTTCATTTTCTGTTTACAGTTTTATGTATTTTATGTATTATTCACTTTTCTGTTTATATTGATAATTGAGAACTGATTGGACTCCCAGATGTATTATAATATGTGATTAAATTATAAGCCACTGGGTGTCACTCTTAAACTGTGCAAATGTGGCTTCAGTAGTGACTTTTCAATAGTGAATTGGAAATGGACAGTTAGAGATATAGCCAGGGATAGAAACCATTTGAACTGTTTGGATAGGTACATTTGCAATATCAGTGAACTGTGGCAGAGTTTGCCCTTAGGTTCCTACATATTTTCTCTGACTCATTTTTCAGTGGCAGTTAAACAGGACTAATAATTGGAAAAAATCCCTTCAGCATTAAAAAGACAAAAAGACTTTCATTAATCCATTCAACATATGTATTAATCACATACTACAAGTAGGATATTAGACTAATGAACTCTGAGATTATAAGAAAAAGTGAATTTGCATCATGCATGAAAGTGAAAGTGGCTCAGTCGTGTCCGACCCCATGGACTATACAGTCCATGGAATTCTCCAGGCCAGAATGCTGGAGTGGCTAGCTATTCCCTTCTCCAAGGGATCTTCCCAACCCAGGGATCGAACCCAGGTCTACCCACATTGCAGTCACATTCTTTACCAGCTGAGCCACCAGAAAAGCCCAAGAGTACTGGAGTGGGTAGCCTTCTAGCAGATCTTCTTGACCCAGGAATCTAACCGAGGTGTTCTGCAATGCAGGCTGATTCTTAACTTATTGGAAAACTTACGATAAAAGAAAATTCTTCCTGTTATTCCTCTCAATGAATTTGTGCCTCAGATTAATTTTCCTACTGCCCGTCAACCTTAGGCCCAAGCTTTTACATTCTGCTCTGTGACACTGGATCTGGGACTATGCAAGCTACTGTGCAAGCTATTCCCCAAACTTCTCTGATGGCTGGCTTCTGGTTAGATCTGCCCACTAGAGGCATTGGCTGGAGGTTATAAGTTGATAAGAAAGCAGAAGGAATATTCTTCTTGTTTTCAGTTGTAGTCAATTTCCCTGCATTTGTTGCATTCATAAAAGGTTCCAGCCTCCACCTAATCTCAGCATTTCTAGCATCATTTCTACTGTGACTCCTTTAGCAGTGCCATACTTCCTCTTAGAACTCCTATCAGAGGACAGGTAGCAGTCATATGTTGTCTTCCTCAGACCAGCTGAGTAGTTGTACCTTGAGGGTCTGAGCATCTGCTCTGTGGAAACACTCCCCACAAGCCCCCAGGTTTTGGTAGACCATTTCTGCTCTTTTACACTTCCAGCCCCAAGAGTGGTAGCGCTGCTTCCCAAGCTACCAATACCAGGGTTATCTTAGAAACCTTTCCCCCTCTTTCAGCCTTCTAATCCTATGTAACTGTTCCCCTGTATTAAATCATCTCTCTCTGAAACACCTAGCTTGGCTTCTGACAGAGTTCAGGCTACAGTGAGCATGAGATGAGACATACAAGTGTTCTCTTGCTTCATTCACTGTCAGATCGCGTGTGCTTCTCATGGTTGAGAAATATCTTGTAATACTGAGAGTCTAGTGTATACTATTAATAATGTGTTTTTCAGTCAGTATGGGTCCTCATTACAAGCCAAATGGTCAACCGAAAAAAAGACTTTACACAAATAAAGGATGTAATGACTGTTCCAACACCAGGGGAAACCTGGCCATGTTGAACTTAATGAAAAATGATCTCCAAATTGCCCCTTTCTAGGAGATTTCTTAGGATGACTTGACCATATAATAGTTTTACCTTTCATGTTGACTTTAAAAACTAAACCTCTCATAACACGTCTCCATAGTATGACAATTGCTGTTGCCTTAAGGAAGTTACAAACTACTAGAAGAAACAGGCATGTGAAAATAAGAGAAAACCATAATGTGCACAGTAGTGTTCATTGCAGCATTTATAATAGCCAGGACATGGAAGCAACCTAAAAGTCCATCAGCAGAAGAATGGATAAAGAAGTTGTGGTACATATATACAATGCAGTGCTACTCAGCCATAAAAAATGAATGAAATAATGCAATTTGCACCAACATGGATGGATCTAGAGATTATCATACTGAGTGAAGTAGACAGAGAAAGACAAATATCATATGATATTGCTTATATGTGTGGAGAAGGAAGTGGCAACCCACTCCAGTTTTCTTGGCTGAAAAATCCGATGGATGGAGGAGCCTGGTGGGCTACAGCCCATGGAGTTGCAAAAGAGTTGGACAGAGCAACTAACTTACATGCCATATCTTTTTTAAAGAGTCCAAGTAAACTTATCTGTAAGACAGAAATTGGGTTACAGATGTAGCAAATGAACTTGTGAGGTTAAGGAGGGGTGGATAAACTGGGAGATTGGGATCAACATGCACACACTACTATATATAAAGTAGATAACTAATGAGGGCCTCCTGTAGAGCACAGGGAACTCTGCTGAATACTCTGTAATGGCCCATAAGGGAAGAGAATCTATACAAGAGTGAATGTATGTATGTACAGAACTGATTCACCTGAAACCAGCAACATGGTAAGTCAACTATAGTTCAATACAATTTTTAAAAAACATAGAGACAAAACATGGCAGTGTTTGATAGGAGCAATATATAGAACAAACCCATTTGTCACCTGTTAGTAGTGAGACTTCATGAAATAGGTTGAAAGATAGAGGGGAGAAAGAGAACATGATGCACAGATTCTGCTAGATATTTCATTCACTCCCCTGCTTAGAGCAAGAAATTATTATGATTATTGTTATTACGATTAGTTCCAATAGCTTTAAAGACCTATGGAAAAAGAGTCTTTCCCAGTCATGGAGTTTTGCTTAGTATATAATGTTTTCTTCTCTTGCTGTAATTTAGTGTTATTTTATTTTATTGTTCTCAATGACAGTGGAGAACATCTGATTCCTTCTTTAAGGCCCCTCAGTAATACCCTCTTTAAAGGAGAACAGACTAGTGTTAATTCTTTATTTTATGCTGTCAGAGTTTCTTTTTCAGTTTGTTTGATTTTTTTCCCCCACTAGAAAACACGTGATTATATTCCCTGGTTCCAATTTCTATTGGCCCTCATCCTTCATGTCTCACTTCTTGAGCTGATGAAATAATCATTGTCCTTTCAGCATAGAACACAGAGCTTAGTAAGACAGGAAAAGAAATCTCCCAGCTATAGTGCTGGGACCATCAATCCATGGGAGCTTTGAACCCCGATACGTTTCATCCTCTTACCAGGTCATTTATCTTTGAAGGTGGTGACATACTAGGGTGAGAGATGACCTAATGATGAGGGACATCTTCACAAGTTATTATTTGAAGAAGTGGTTTTTGAAGAATAAGGAGGAGATGTGGGAGGGGGTCTAGCAATGAACTCTTCAACTACTAAATCTTTTGGGATTCAGCACTGTTTCAAAATATATTTGCCTAAAATTCTTGAGGGATTCATTTAAAGGAGAGTAGCAAGAGGAAAAGAGAGGGGTTTGAAGCTGAGAAGAGAATATTTGTTGCTTTTTTTCCTCACGATCTGAGCTTATTTGAACAGTATTTGTCCTGCCAGCTGACTTAGTTTGAGGGATCTTCCTCTGGTTTTGAATAGTGATGGGAGTGTAGAACAAATTTTTCCCTGAAAATGCCCCTGCTGTTACCTTGAGCTATATCAAAGCGCACTCCATGCATAATTCTTTGCATTTATTTCCTCTTTTTATGGCAACTCATTCCAGATGAATGCGACAACCTGAGCGGTACTAAGACAATAGAAGTAATAAACTTATTTAAAATGGATTTTACTTTACCTTGTAACAAAATGTCTGTGTAACTAACTTGCCGAGTAGAATGTAAAGCTTTTTACAAATGAAGGCTCTGATGAGATACTGATATGTTTTGAAAATTGGCCCAGGAGATTGTTGGAAGAACTTGGCAGGCTTACAGCCTTACTGTATAGACAAACTTCCGCATGGAGTAACAGTTCACATACACCTTAATGGGAACCTCCTGGCTCTGACTCATAGCAAGACGTGAAGCCAAACAGTCCAGTCTGTAGTGCTTGTTCAAGTTCCTGGATGTAAATCTGGAGTCATATTTACTTTGTATTTTCTGAAGTGAATGATGTCAGGGTGGCCAGGATTTCAAGTAAGAAACACTAATGGATAGTTAAGAGACAGTTAACTTTCAAAAACATCAATGTCAAAGATACTCAGAAGGTAAGCCAGAAGAGACTTTATTCTCAAACAAAAAAAACAAATAGGTAAGAGCCCACAGAAAGAAAGCCAGTGGAGGAATTTAGCTTTATTTAGAAGTCATCCAAACAGGTATGTGAAGAGAAATAAAGCTAGGTTCTAGACAAGGAAAAAATAATTAAGGGAGCTAAATCTTAGCCTGTACCTGGATCATAAGGATATTTTAAAGAATTTCAAAATTTCAGTCAATTAATTAAATAAAAATATCAAACCAACTGTTACTGTTGTTATAATTTGGGTTAGACAGCTGACTGATTGACTAGTTATTTTGCTATCTTATAAAATGAAACTGAGAATCAGTATGATATTAGTCATATCTGTGTAACATGATTAAATTACTTCAGGACAATCAAATTAATATGTTTTACTATCCCCACAACTGATTGTTTTAAAGGTAATTTGATCCACAGTGATGCAGCAAAATCTACTTTTGAGATGGGCTTCCAAGGCTGGTTCCACTATGATTATTTTAGTTGTGAAAACAGTCTCAGTCTCCGTGACCTAAGCAATACAGGTGGTTGGAGCAATTCTCCAAGTACTCTAATTCAGCAAAAACATTGACTCTTCTGGAAATTACCTGGGTCATTTGACATGTGTTTTGCTTGAGCTAGTTCAATTATTTTCCCAATTGTCTACTTTGGTTTCGCCAGAGAGAGACAATCTTATGATGTCTGGACACAAATATAAGCTGGAGATGGAGAATTTTCTTTGCTATTGGGCTTAAAGGAATTTTCTGAGTTGGCAAGTGAAGTCTCATCTAAAATTAGGGGAAAATTGTGGGTCTAGGTCTGTGCACTGGAAATGTGTGGAGTGAAATAACAGAGATCTGTAGATGTTCCAGGTTAGGAGCTGGAATGCCACAACACTTACCTTTACAATCAGACTTACAGATACAAGATTTTCCATACTGGTGTTCCTCAAAATTTTTATTAATGATTCTTTCTGATAATCAGTATTCCACTAACCTAGAAAAAGTCTGTATTCTAAAGAAAGAAGTTTGTAAGATTATAGTAGGAAATTATAAACTTAAAATGCTAGGACAAGATGTCTTTTAAATGCCAGATTGTGAGATGATATGGAATGGTGGAGACTGGCAAGCTGGAACATTCATGCTCCTTGTAAAGGTGGCATCCATTACTCAACTTCAGCCAATGCATACAGTGTGCAAACATGGTCCCAGACTTGCCAGATCTTCTATTTTCCAACAAAAGTCAGGAACCTAGATCTTTATATTAAATTCCCCAATGTTTATATGTTAGCATCCTCTTGAACTTCGTTGGACCCAGTTAATAACACCTTCTCTCATCTCCTCTTGATTTCATTACCAATAGAGAAATGACACAGAAATTAGACAGCTGGAGATCAAGATGTCAACATTATTACTGATGAAGTTGATGGAAGAACAAGGCTGAGATGTATTTTCTAATTACCACTCTTCTCAGAAGAAACCTTGGGTATGCAGAAGTGTTTGGGCAGGAGAGAAAGGATGAAAAAAAAGGAATAACAGTGCTCTCAGATTGTTAATAGAGTAACTCTATCCAATTAAGAAATAAGGACTAATGAATGTCAGACCTAAGCTCCTACCCATCAGGATGAGAGATCAGAGAACTAGAATGGAAGTCCCCACTGCTGTCACTGTCACGTGCACATTAAAATAAAGGGTAGGAAGAAGGCCAGGGAAGGGAGGTCCTACCATGTGCTGTGCTGTGCTTAATTGCTCAGGTGTCTGACTCTTTGCAGCCCCAAGAGCTGTAGCCCACCAGGCTGCTCTGTCCATGGGATTCTCCAGGCAAGAATATGGGGGTGGGTTGCCATGCCCTCCTCCAGGGGATCTTCCCAACCCAGGGAAGTCCATCATAGTAACGAGTTATTCATTTTATAAAATGTTGTGCAAGGCAAACACAACTTTACTCAGCCCGCAGATACCCAGTTTGCAACTTCTGGTTTGCACTTACTGCAAAGCCAATAGAGTATTGTAAAGTAAAATTTAAAAATAAATAAATAAAATAAAATAAAGTAAATAGGCAAAAAAAAAATTGTCAGTTAATTGTACCTTTTAGGACTAAAAATTTGCAGTGATATTACTGTAGGCATAAATAATAAAAATTTCTCTACTTTTATAGATATTCAGCATGTCAGAATACTTTTGATGGTTTTATGCAGTAATTTAATAGTCGTGTCTCCTTCCATAGATTAGATTTTCCTGCAAATGTATGTTGGTAAGTAAATTTCGGTTGATGTCCAGTCCTGTACTCTTTTCGGGCTTCCCAGGTGGTGCTGGTGGTAAAGAACTAACCTGCCCATGCAAAAGGCATGAGATGCGGGTTGGATCCCTGGGTCGGGAAGATCCCCTGGAGGAGGGCATGGCATCCCACTCCAGTGTTCTTGCCTGGAGAATCCCATGGACAGANGGGCTTCCCAGGTGGTGCTGGTGGTAAAGAACTAACCTGCCCATGCAAAAGGCATGAGATGCGGGTTGGATCCCTGGGTCGGGAAGATCCCCTGGAGGAGGGCATGGCATCCCACTCCAGTGTTCTTGCCTGGAGAATCCCATGGACAGAGGAATCTAGCGGGCCACAGCTTATAGGGTCACGGAGGCAGACACAGCCGAAGCACCTTGGCAGGCATGCAGGCACGCCTGTACTCTTTTTATCTATGTGACCCCACAAAGAAAGCCAGTATTTAAGGTTTACAGCCCCAGTTCTGACTTCACATTTCTCTTTCACTTACGCTTCAGTTTCATATCTGCTAAAACTGTTACTTTCAATTTCTGTCCTTGCCTCATCCTTCTGTTGCTATTTTAACATGTGAGGTTGTTTTCCTGGTGACTGTTTTGCCTTCTCTAGGATTCTGGTTCCTCCTCCCCTGCCCATTTCCAGCCATGCTCCCTCAAGTTGCTTTGAGTAAGCACTCCTCCAGTTCCAGCACCAGAGATCCCCCACTCTGTATGGTTCTCCCGCTAGGATTGTTTCAGACCCTTCAACAGGAAATAGCATTCATACTTTTTCCATTCTTGGTGGTTCTGGAAATGTTTATTAAATACATTTTGCAATGAGTGGACCATTGGCTGGGCAATGATATTTGCCATAACAGGATTGGTCTTGTTCTAGTGGTTTGGCATTGTAAATGGGTTTCTAATTCAGCAGAGAAAGAAAACAAAGTCATCCTTGATGAAAATATCTTAAGAAAAAATATTTCCTCTCTGATGTGACTGAATCTCAAGAAGTATTTTTAAAATATAGCTTCATTTTTTAAAAAAAAATTCCCTTCTTAGAATCATAACTGACTAAAAATGTTTTTAATTTCATTGTAGCAATGGTTTGGGTGTTTTGGATATGTAAACCTAATTTACTGCTACACTTTAGTGTGTTTTTGATTATTAAAGAACTTTTTTTTTTCTTTCCGGCAAATGACATCCACATATCAAAATGATGACCCTTTCCTTGCGTAGTATCCTGAGAATTTCCACCTCTTGAGCTTTCTTCCACCCATGTTCAAGGGAGGTCTGGGGGGTCAGAGTGCTTTGAAGTGGGTACTAAACAGGATACAGGAATCCATGCCTGGTATTGTCCCTTTTTGTTCTAAGATGACCCTACTGGATAGATTTACTGTCTATCTGTCGGGGAATTGGGGAAAATCTTAGCTCTGGCTTCTCAACCTGTTCAGCTATGGGCCTTGAACCTTTGCTCCTGCCAGCACAATCCAGTAGGGAAGTTAGTCTGTACCAAGGCAGGCAAAAGGCCAGAAGACTTGGCCCTGCCAGCCATGATCTATGCAGAGTCAGGCTGGAAGCCACAGGTTCTAACTTGGGTGAACCCTAGGCATGCACATCCTTAAAGTCTTGGCCACCCCATGATTTCCATTTATTGAGTGCTTGCAATGGCTTTGTAACTGTACTGTTTTTCATATATTACTTCTTTTCATTTAATCCTTGCAATATCCAAGAGATAGGGATCCTCATGGATGAAGCAACTCAGGCTCAGAGTGGTTAAAAACATGCACAAGGTCACATAGCTAGTTAGTAGCAGAGCTACGATTTTAAGCTGGGTATCTGCTCCATTGCTCGTCAAACATGGCCCACTGGTCTGTCACTACTGTTTTGCTTTTACCTAGGCATTCTGTTCAGCATTCCAGCTCTCCATCTGGCTAGGAACCATGGCGTTTCCTCAGCTTTTAATAAACTCTACCCAGGTAGATATAAAGCTGCTATGCAGAGGGTGTTCAAATATATCTTTTACCATGAACTCTCAGAGACTTGGTTTGCTAGAGCTATCATAACGAAATACCATAGACTGGGTGACTTGAAAAACAGAAATTTATTTTTCTCATGGTTCTGGAGACTGGAAGTCCAAGATCAAGGTGTTGCAGGTATGGTTTCTTCTAAGGCCTCTCTCTTGACTTTGCAGATGGCTGTCTTCTTGCTTTGTCCTCTCACTTGGTCCTCTTTCTCTCTGTGTGTGTCCTTGGTGTCTGTTTGTCCTAATCTCTTCTGATTAGGATACTAATCAGATTGGACTCAAGTCCACTCTAACAGCTTTAACTTAATAACCGTTTTAAAGGTCCCGTCTCCAAATACAGTCCTTTTCTGAAGTACTGGAAGTTAGGGCTTCAATACATAAATTTAGAGGGTGATACAATTTAGCCCATAACAGGGATCAAGAGCTATCACCCCTGCCCCTGATAGAACACACAGCCATAGGAGGTGACCCCTGAGAATTGTCAAGCCAACTCGAAATTGAAACCATAGTTTTTGTACTCCATTGCTCCATATCCTGATTTCTGCCCGTTCTTCACTGGCCATTCCACAGAGAGAGAGAGAGACAGAGAAAGACTGACTTCAAAACACCTGTTTCTGTGTCCATGACTGAAAAGACTAGTGTTTAAGGCCATTCTCTTAATATGGAAATTGCTCCTTGGGCTCCAATCTTATTGAAGATTAAATACATGTGTATCTTTACATGAGGGTCTTGCAAGGAGATCTAGCCAGTCCATTCTGAAGGAGATCAGCCCTGGGATTTCTTTGGAGGAAATGATGCTGAAGCTGAAACTCTAGTACTTTGGCCACCTCATGGGAAGAGTTGACTCATTGAAAAAAACTCTGATGCTGGGAGGGATTGGGGGCAGGAGGAAAAGGGGACGACACAGGATGAGATGGCTGGATGGCATCACTGACTCGATGGACGCGAGTCTGAGTAAACTCCAGGAGTTGGTGATGGACAGGGAGGCCTGGCATGCTGCAATTTGTGGGGTCGCGAAGAGTCGGACACTGAGCAACTGAACTGAATTGATATTCATCTTAAGGCCACTTTTTGATTGTTACATCATAAAATGGTCCTCACCTCTCAAGTAAATGCCTTTATAGGTGATGAGCATTGAAAATATCTTTTTGGGAGGTCCTAACAGTAGAATATAGTAGTTATGTATACAAACTCTGGGTTCTGATTGCCTGGGTTAGTATTTGAGCTCCATCCTTCCTTCATTGTGTCACATTTTCCATATGTAAAGGGGAAAAATAATAGCATTCACTTATTGGATTTTTTGTTAGAATTAAATGAGTTAAACATAGAATGAAGTTACAATGATGTCTGGGCTACATTAGATCTAAATTTCACACATTTTAGATCTAAATTTTATTATTAGTGTGTGAATTTATAGAAGTATCTTTATCCTCTAGTGTTATTTTATCCTGGGTAGTGTTTATGAAATGCACATATGTGTATCATTGATGGTATTTTTTAAGTCTACAAAATTCAACCCAAATTGTCTTACACATGGCAAATAATTTATTGGCTCTTGCAAATCAAGTAATTCGAAGACATACCAGCTTCAGATATGACTTGATCCAAGACTCAAAAATTGTCTCCAGAATTTACTTTTTCTCTACACATTTCTCAGCTGTGTTGCCTTGGTGTTATCTCCATTCTTGTTGGCTCTCTTCTCCTGCTTGAATGGTGACTGTTGTCAGCTCTTGGAGCTGCATGCTTCTATGTTGAAATTGAGCAGAAAAAAAGTGAGCATCTTTATCCTAGGATTTCCAAGGAATAGTCAGGGGTCGACTCTGATTGGACTGGGTAAGCCCATGTGCTCATCTTTGATTGGATTACCGATGCCATCAGGATGCAGGAATTTGGCCAGGTCTGGGTCATTCATCTCATTCTTGAGTTAGAGTCAATTTCACTAGAAGCACATAGGTTGAAAGTAGAGGAAATTAGTATATAGCTACTAGAAAAAAGATACAAAGATTATAGACAGCACAATAATGAATACTTTTAAATGTATTTGGAGGACTTCGAGTATAACTATGAGGACTCTGAGGTCGTTGGTATTTCTCCTAGCAATCTTTATTCCATTTTGTGATTCGACAAACCTCAGAAATATCATCAACCTCAGATATGCAGATGATACCACTCTAATGACAGAAAATGAAGAGGAACTAAAGAGCCTTTTGATGAGGGTAAAAGAGGAGAGTGAAAAAGCTGGCTTAAAACTCAACATTCAAAAAATGAAGATCATGGCATATGGTCCCATCACGTCATGGCAAATAGANTACCACTCTAATGACAGAAAATGAAGAGGAACTAAAGAGCCTTTTGATGAGGGTAAAAGAGGAGAGTGAAAAAGCTGGCTTAAAACTCAACATTCAAAAAATGAAGATCATGGCATATGGTCCCATCACGTCATGGCAAATAGAAGGGGAAAAACTGGAAACAGTGACAGATTTTATTTTCTTGGGCTCCAAAGTCAGTGCAGATGATGACTGCAGCCATGAAATAAAAAGACACTTGCTCCTTGGAAGAAAAGTTATAACCAACCTAGACAGCATATTAAAAAGCAGAGACATCACTTTGCCAACAGAGGTCCAATTAGTCAAAGCTATGGTTTTTCCAGTAGTTATGTATGGATGTGAGAGGTGGACCGGAAAGAAGGCTAAGCACCTAAGGATTGATGCTTTTGAACTATGGAGTTAGAGCAGAGTCCCTTGGACAGCAAGGAAAGCAAACCAGTCAATCCTAAAATAAATCAGTCCTGAATATTCACTGGAAGGACTTATGCTGAAGCTGAAGCTCCAGTACTTTGGCCACCTGATGAGAAGAGCCAACTCATTGGAAAAGACCCTGATGCTGGGAAAGATTGAGGGCAGGAGGAGAACAGGGTTACAGAAGATGAGATGTGCAGGAAGAGAACAGTGTGACAGAGGATGAGATGGTTGAATTGCATCATTGACTCAATGGACATGAGTTTGAGCAAACTCCAGGAGATAGTGAAGTACAGGAAGGCTGGTGTGTGGCAGTCCATGGGGTCACAAAGAGTTGGACATGACTTAGCGACTTGACAATTCTAGTACTTGAGGACTCTAGTACATACTGAAATTCAGACCAAGCTCATTATGTTGGATGCCTAATTATGTCTGCTGCTGCTACTGCTAAGTCGCTTCAGTCGTGTCCGACTCTGTGCGACCCCACAGATGGCAGCCCGCCAGGCTCCACTGTCTCTGGGATTCTCCAGGCAAGAACACTGGAGTGGGTTGCCATTTCCTTCTCCAGTACATGAAAGTGAAAAGTGAAAGTGAAGTCACTCAGTAACCAGGCTCCTCTATCCACTGGATTTTCCAGGCAAGAGTACTAGCATTATATAAAAGACAACACTAACGCTAATTAGAATTTCCTACGTGAGTCAAGTCTATATGTCTGTATGTTAAAATACACAATGCTAAGGCATAAAAATTTTTCACATTTTGTTTTCTAAAAACGGAGAAGGGGTTTTTGACTCATCTTTTTCATTTTAGCCACTTCCCTCCACCTGCAAAAAGGGACCACTTTGGGTGGATCACTACATGACTTAAGAATTCATCTTTTCTCCTTTGGGGTGATATTCTGGCCTGGTCCCACTACACTGGGGGAAAATCTAGCTCTCTCTCCTCCGATGCTTCTTCATCACCAGATCCTAAGAATTCCAGTTCAGGCTTAGGCACTGAAAACTTTGCAGAGATAAGCACTCACATTTGCCAGGCTTTGTTGAGCCAGAATAGCCTTTCTGCTTGCTTCTAATCCATTCAAACCTGTCTCACTTGGCTTCAGGAGCCCTCTGTGAATTTGAGCCCAGCATGTTTGAATTCTGCTTGGGCACTTGGGGTCACAGCCCCTGTGTTTTGCTTCCTTTGTTTAGTATCTCCCTTGGAAACGTTACAGAAGAAGCAGTGGTGTGCCCAAGGCAGGAATGCACGTGCTGCTTGTGCTGGGCCCTGACTGAAAGGCCCCCAGAATACCTTTATGCCAATGCTTACCTGCACCTAACTGTACACTGCAAACAGAGCTTTTGAGAACATTTAGATATGATATTATTGTCTCTGAATTCCAGAATTAAAGTTCCAAAGAATGAATAAAAGAGAAATCAAGGACTCATTATATGGCTCACATGCTCGAAGAATACAGATCAGTAGTCTGAACTGGGCTGTCATAACCCCTCATTAAGAGCAAAGGAACCTGACTCAGAGAACCAAACTTGAGTAAAACATTTTAATGGAACCAACTGTTTACTAATATGATTTCCATGGGAGGAATCTGGCCCTAACTCAAAATTTTTTTTAATACAAATTAATCTGCTAAGGGGATTTGTTTTCTTAACCCGAAGCCTGAAAATGTTTTTTGTGAAGTACACCACTGTATACAGGGTGACTGTTTGTGCATTCCTCCTTGTTAGGAAAAAGAATGGAAAACATCAAATCTTGTCAAATGAAGCAAAGGAAAAATTTAAACTTTCATTTGTAGGAGAGAAAATAACACTATGGAGACTCAAATGCCTGCTTTGTATTCAAAAATCCAACTTCACAACTTATGTCTTAGAAATTCCCTCTAATTTAAACTGCTCAACAGTTTAGCATCTGAGAATGTCCCCTTCTGAGCTGGAAGGACTAATGATCAAAAAGAAACATGTGAGATATAAAGATACTTAACCTCTCAGGCGAGTTCAGTGATTTAGAAGTGATTGATATGCCAGTTTTTCCTTATTTTAATGACCTTTCCCGCATGTGGCTTCCCTGATTCCTGTAATAACACTTTGTTTATTCAGATAATTTTCTCTCCAGCAGGAGCTCTTACATGCTTTAATAACCTTTTCTCATAAATCAGCTCAGTATACTGTGAAGTTTGATGAGGTACAGAGGCTAGGAAGGGTTCCCTCAAGACTGCCAACTGGGCCTCTGATTGCTCCACTGCCCCCTCCTTCACCTCCTAGTGGGCTGATGTTGGGGTAGGGACCTGGAGGTAGGACTTGACTAGGTGGGGAGGTCACCCCATCGTAGCCCAGGAGTGAGTGCAAACTCTGAAAAACAGCAGTGAATAAGTTCCCCATGTGAGGGGTCACTCAGAGTTGGACACGATTTAGCAACTGAACAACAGCAGCATGTGAAGAAAAAAAAACCTGAATTTTAAAAAACGAATTTATTTTTAGTGATTGATTGATTAATTTTGGAGAAGGAAATAGCAACTCACTCCAGTATTCTTGCCTGGGAAATGCCATGGATAGAGCAGCCTGGCTGGCTACAGACCATGGGATCTCAAAGAGACCTGCACAACTGAATACACACACATTTGTTTATTTATTTGCTTGTTTAGTTATTATTTGTTGTGGCTGTGCTGGCCCTTCGTTGCGGCACTTAGGCCCAGTAGTTGCAATGCTCGGGCCTAGGTGCAGCACGTAGGATCTTAATTCCCTAACTAGGGATCAAACCCAGGCCCCCGGCATTGGGAGTGTGGAGTCTTAGCTACTGGACTGCCAGGGAAGTCCCCCAAATCTGAATTTTTATCCAAATTGAGTGAGTCTTGGGTCAGAGATTCTAGGGTTGGACTTTCATTATCTCTAAGGAATTCCATACGTTTTCCTGATCCAAGCCTCTGTTTACTGGGTTGGCCAAAATTTTTGTTTGAATTTTTCCATAGCATGTTATAGAAAAACCAGAATGAACTTTTTGGCCAACACAATAGAAATGAAAAAATATCTCCCCTGGATGATTTGGGTGAATTAGATGGTATCCATTTGGTAGCATGAGACAGAAATAGAACTCAAATTGGCATTGACACAAAAGAAAAATTAATGGATGATGATAAGATACCCAGAGAAGGACTTCAGGAGCAATCTAATCGAGGGTATCAAATGATATTAAGGTTTTTTTTTCTTTTTCTAACCTCTTGGCTTTGGTTCCCACTAGACAATCTCAGCCAGGTTTTTTACACATAGTGAGAAAAATGGCAGTTAGTCCTAATCTTAGTAACTTAGATCCAAAGGAAAAGAGAGACCTCCTTTCTCTTCTATATAAAACTTCATAGTTTACACTGGGGTTCACTCTCAGGGTTGTATATTCTCTGGGTTTGGACAAATGCATAATGATATGTACCCACCATTATAGTGTCACACAGAATACTTTCACTGTCCTAAACATCCTCTGTACTCCACATATTCATCCCTCTACCCTGCCTCCACCTCTTGCATTGATATTTCACTGTCTCCATAGTTTTGCCTTTTCCAGCATATCACATAGTTGTAACCATAGACTATGCCGCCTTTTCAGACTTCTTTCACTTAGTAAATGCATTGAAGGTTCCTCCATGTCTCTTCATGCTTGATAGCTCATTACTTTTTCACCCTGAGTAATATTACGTTGTTTGAATGTTCTACAGTTTGTGCATCCATTCACTGCTAAGGGACATCTTGATTGCTTCTTCAGTTCAGTTCAGTCTCTCAGTCGTGTCCAACTCTGCAACCCCATGAGCTGCAGCACACCAGCCCTCCCTGTTCAGCACCAACTCCCGGAGCTTACTCAAACTCATGTCCATTGAGTCGGTGATGTCATCCGACCTTGACATCCTCTGTTGTTCCCTTCTCATCCTCCTTCAATCTTTCCCAGCATCAGGGTCTTTTCCAGTGAGTGAGTTCTTCACATCAGGTGGCCAAAGTTTTGGAATTTCAGCTTCAGAGTTAGGCCATCCAGTGAATATTCAGGACTGATCTCCTTTAGGATGGACTGGTTGGATCTCCTTTCAGTCCGAGGGACTCTGAAGAGTCTTCTCCAACACCACAGTTCAAAAGCATGAATTCTTTAATGCTCAGCTTTCTTTATAGTCCAACTCTCACATCCATACATGAGTACTGGGAAAACCATAGCTTTGACTAGATGGACCTTTGTTGGCAAAGTAATGTCTCTGCTTTTTAATATGCTGTCTAGGTTGGTCATAACTTTTCTTCCAAGGAGCAAGCATCACCATCTGCAGTGATTTCGGAGCCCCGAAAATAAAGTCAGCCACTGTTTCCACTGTTTCCCCATCTATTTATCTTGAAGTTATGGGACCAGATGCCATGATCTTAGTTTTCTGAATGTTCGGTGTTAAGCCACCGTTTTCACTCTCCTCTTTCACTTTCATCAAGAGGCTCTTTAGTTCTTCGCTTTCTTCCATAAGGGTGGTGTCATCTGCATATCTGAGGTTATTGATATTTCTCCCAGCAGTCTTATTTCCAGCTTGTGCTTCATCCAGTCCAGGATTTCTCATGATGTACTCTGCATATANAAAAAAAAAAAAAAACCATGAGTTGATGGTTGGAACTTTCTCCATTCCAGGATTTTCTTATCTGTGTCTACCCCCACCGTGGCGTCTGAAGCTGCCTGTTTCCCTTAAATCTGGAGGCACGCTGCCCTGGGCACACAGTTATATAACTCGCTATTTTCAGCTCAACAACATTTCCTGCTACTGGTATAAGTTTGAGAACTCTTGGCCTCTGGATACAGCTCCCAGTAAATCCTCAGCTTGGTATTCAACCCTGTGCAGAATAGACCCTTCCTCCTTCTGCCCCTGCTTCACAACTCCCACATGCTTTCTCTGCTTCACTTCACCAACTCCTACATATCCTTCAAAGCCCCAGTGCTAATGCCCCCTTCTTGCAACCCTCCAAGTTCCTCTTCCCTTTTAGAAGCCAACTTTTCCTGGCCAGTTTTGAGTTGTTCCCTCTGAACTAACAGGAGGCTGGGCTACTCACCACCATAGAAGGGCACCCATTGGTAGGTCTTCTGGGTGCCTAGGACGGGGTGGCCATTGTAGAGGGCACATTGGAGGTCTCGAAAGGGCATGGCCGCCGGGGGACAGTCCTAGGGACAGAGATGGATGGAGCAGAGGCTGGGACAGCCCGAGAGCACCTGGTATAGTGGTAAGCATATTTGAGGGCTTGAGCAGGGAAGCAGGAGGGCTTTGGGGAGAACTGAGTTTAAGAGGTGGGTGGGTAAAACATACAGGCTGCTGGCAGAGGCGGTACTCATGGGTGTCCCCCCAGCACAGCTCTTCCCTTGGAAACCTATGAGAAGCAAGGGGGCCAGACTGTTGTCAGCACCTCTGGGAACCCCTTCCCCAAAACCAGCCTGCCCATCAGTCTACCCTGGCCAACCCCACCCACATTCCAGTTGGATCAGTGAGATTAAAAGTCACAGCATGTGTGGGCAGGCCAAGGGTGTGGCCAGGGGCTAGGCTGGGCTGGCAGGAGAGCAGGGACAGGGACCCCCTCCCATTCCACTGGGCAGCCTTCTCACCGGATACATCTCCGGCTGCGCACTGAAAGCCCTCGCCCGCAAGAGCTGGAACAGCGACTCCAGGAACCCCATGGTGTCCACTCACCCGGACCCTACTTGGGGAGAGAGAGTCGCAGTCAGCCTGGAGGGGAAGCTGGCTAACCCCACACCGCAGCTGGGTCCCCATGCCCCCGGGCCTATGTCCCCTTTTACCTGAGTGTTGCCCCCCAAACCACAATTCAGGAAGGTCCACAGCAGGAGCAAAAGGTTCCAGAGGGAGCGGGGTCTGGGGGGGCAGAGGGTGCATGGCAGCGGGGGTGCCAGCAGGCCAGGTGTTGAACCCCAGCTCTGCCCTGACTGGCTGTGTGATTTCAGACAGAAACTCATCCTCTCTGAGCTTCCCTTCTCAACTCTGAAAAAGAAGTCATAATAAAGCCCACCTAATAGGAAAGTTTTGAGGGCTCCATCAGATTAGTGAGAAAAATGGGAGGCACAGGGCCTGGTATGGAGAAGGAAAACGTAAAAATTATTATTGGTTGTTTGTTGTCATGATGCACACAGTAGGTGCTTATATAGTGTCTCATCATGGAAGGAATCATTCATTCCAGGGATGTGCATGGGTCTCTCTAGGGTCCTAGGTCCTTCCCCACTTTCCCCACCATCTTTGCGCCTACCTTCTGGTATGGCAAGGGGCCAGGTGCTCCGCTTTCTCTGGCCTCAGTTTCCCCATCTGTGCAATGGGGACCAGCTCGGTTCTGTCCAGTATTCTATGAGACCTGGCAGAGGGTGTGGCTGGTGGGAGCTGGGGCTGGTGCCCGGCAGAGGCACCCCCTCACAGGCAGGCCCCCAGCCTTCAGGGCTCCCTCAGCTCCCAGATGTGGGAGGTGGGTGGGTAAAGGAGCTCCTGGTTGAATCTCCAGTTTTAATTTAGANTCATGGTTCACGTATTGCTGAAGCCTGGCTTGGAGAATTTTGAGCATTACTTTACTAGCGTGTGAGATGAGTGCAATTGTGTGGTAGTTTGAGCATTCTTTGCAATTGCCTTTCTTTGGGATAGGAGCAAAGATTTTCCTCAGAACTAGGTTCTTGTCATTACCCTCATGCTCACCCAAAGATCATGAGTAGGTCACTTAACCTCTGACATTTAACAGGGTTAACTTTTCTGGTGGAATTATAGGATTGACCGCAGGGACTTGTGCATGCTGGGGCAAGCTGGGATTGAGGAAGGATGGGAGCTAGGTGTTCACTAATGACTGAGCTTTTTATTTTGTTTTGCAAATTAGAAGATCTTTTCGAGTCTGAGTGAACTCCAGGAGTTGGTGATGGACAGGGAGGCCTGGCATGCTGCCATTCATGGGGTCGCAAAGAGTTGGACACGACTGAGCGACTGAACTGAACTGAACTTTCTACTGTTAACACTTGATACATTTGTACATGTAGTTTTCTCTATGTTGCATTTTAACCACAGAGTAGTCACTGAGGAAACAGCTGATTTTGAAATTCTGGGCTTATGTGGCTCATTTTAAAGAGTCTGAAAAGAAAACCTGTGTGCGTGTGGGAGGCGGGGAGAGTCTGTAAAGAATTATTCTTCTTTACAAAATAATCATTTTTGGAGGGAAAGGTCAAATCTCAAATTTCTTTTAGTTGTTCTTCCAAGGAAGAAATCCTTCAAAGTTGAACATGAATTCAAAATTTCTATGCTTTTAAATAGGTAATAAGTGTCCAAAATTTAATCTAATTGTTTCTCAAACTCAACAAACATGCTTCTCTTCAGAGGAGATAAACTTTGATGCTCAATAGATGGAAGCAGGTGGGGTTGCGTGTGGGCGATGATCAGGGTGATGAAAAGCTGTGCATTTCCCCTCTATCTGCCTCTAGCATCACTTCTCCCTCCCTTTCCCACCTATTACAAAAGAATGCAGGGACCTTGCTATGAATTTATGATGACATCAACCCCATTGACTTCTAAGAGTTAGAAATTGGCTTTTTAAAAGTGTTTAGCCTAAATATATGATACAATCACAAAGGCTATACTTTAGCCTAGAACAAATCCAAATTACTTTGCTATTAGTGACAGATAAAAACCATTTTTTCATCTCTTTTCTACAACAAATAATATGTTGCTTTGTTCAGAATTACAGTGTATGAATAATCCCCAAGATCAAAAATACTTCACCTCGAGTATTTGCTATTAAGAGCATGCTCTATAAACATTTTTGCATTTGCCTGTGTCTTCTGGTACAAGTGTGTGATAGGTTGGTGCATGTAGTACGTGCATTTGTTCAAGATTACAAAATAGCATCTAGTTGTTTTCCAAAGTGTTTATACTACTACAAACAGTTCAGGTTGCTCCAAATCCTCACTGTTACTTGTATTATCAAACCAATCAGTCTTTGTCAAATAGCTGTTTACATATTGAAGCAATAATGTAATGAAAAAAATCACCGAAGATAACATCAGGTATACATTTATATAAAGTTCATAAAAAGACAAAATGAAAAAACTTATTGTTTAGGAACACATACATAAAACATTTTCTATACAATGAATGATCAGTCTAAAACCCATAATGAATACTTTGGGGAGGCTTGTTCTTCCTGCCTTGTAGAGGCAACTAATATCACATTTAGGGGATCATCTTCCTCTTTATGATTTGATACCTTTATCACACTTGGTATGCTATAGACAATATACAGGTTGTATCCTTTGTTTTTAATCAACATAAATTGTATCATTTGTACATATTTTTCTGAAATTTTCTTACAATTTTTTTTTTTTTTACTTTATTTTACTTTACAATGCTGTATTGGTTTTGGCATACATTGACATGAATCCGCCACGGATGTATATGAGCTCCCAAACATGAACCCCCCTCCTATCTCCCATCCCACATCATATCTCCAGATCATCACCGTGCACCAGCCCCAAGCATCCTGCATTCTGCATCGAACATAGACTGGCGATTCATTTCTTACATGATAGTATACATGTTTCAATGCCATTCTCCCAAATCATCCCACCCTCTCTCCCTCAGAGTCCAAAAGTCCGCTCTACACATTTGTGTCTCTTTTGCTGTCTTGCATACAGGGTCACCATTACCATCTTTCTAAATTCCATATATATGTGTTAGTATACTGTATTGGTGTTTTTCTTTCTGGCTTACTTCACTCTGTATAATTGGCTCTAGTTTCCTCCATCTCATTAGAACTAATTCAAATGTATTCTTTTTAATAGCTGAGTAATACTCCATTGTGTATATGTACCACAGCTTTCTTATCCATTCATCTGCTGATGGACATCTAGGTTGTTTCCATGTCCTGGCTATTATAAACAGTGCTGCAATGAACATTGGGGTACACGTGTCTGTTTCAGTTCTGGTTTCTTCAGTGTGTATGCCCAGCAGTGGGATTGCTGGGTCATAAGGCAGTTCTATTTGCAATTTTTTAAGGAATCTCCACACTGTCCTCCGTAGTGGCTGTACTAGTTTGCATTCCCACCAACAGTGTAAGAGGGTTCCCTTTTCTGCACACCCTCTCTAGCATTTATTGCTTGTAGACTTTTGGATTGCAGCCATTCTGACTGGTGTGAAATGGTACCTCATTGTGGTCTTGATTTGCATTTCTCTGATGATGAGTGATGTTGAGCATCTTTTCATGTGTTTGTTAGCCATCCGTACATCTTAAGAGAAATGTCTAGTTCTTTGGCCCATTTTTTGATTGGGTCATTAATTTTTCTGGAATTGAGCTGCATAAATTGCTTGTATATTTTTGAGATTAGTCGTTTGTCGGTTGCTTCATTTGCTATTATTTTCTCCCATTCTGAAGGCTGTCTTTTCACCTTGCTTATATTTTCCTTTGTTGTGCTGCCTTTTCACAATTTTATTTTTTAAATCTGTCTATGTTGATGCATATAGGGATAGATAATGCCTTACCATTGTAGCATAATAGGAATTCCACAAAGTAAATACTCCATAATACAATGATACAATGTTTTACTCATCCGTTCTCCTACCAGTGGATATTTAGATACTTTTAATTTTTCACAATTATAAACAAGGCTGTAATGAACATCCTCATAAAGGGTATTCTTAGCATGTTCTATATTAGAGTACTTATATGGAGAATATATCATGTGACATGCTGAGTTGAATGAAGTACAAGGTGGAATCAAGATTGCCGGGAGAAATATCAATAACCTCAGATATGCAGATGACACCACCCTTATGGCAGAAAGTGAAGAGAAACTAAAGAGCCTCTTGATGGAAGAGAAAAGAGAGCGAAAAAGCTGGCTTAAAACACAGCCTTCAAAAACAAAGATCACAGCATCCGGTTCCATCACTTCATAGCAAATTAGTGGGAAAACAATGAAAACAGTGATAGACTTTACTTTCTTGGGCCCCAAAATCACTGCAGATGGTGACTGCAGCCTTGAAATTAAAAGACTCTTGCTCCTTGGGAGAAAAACTATGACCAACCTAGACAGCATATTAAAAAGCAGAGATAACACTTTGCCAACAAAGGTCTGTTTAGTCAAAGCTATGTTTTCTCCAGTAGTCATGTATAGATATGAGAGCTGGATCATAAAGAAAGCAGAGTGCCAAAGAATTGACGCTTTTGAACTGTGGAGTTGGAGAAGACTCTTGAGAGTCCCTTGGACTGCAAGGAGATCCAACAAGACAATCTTAAAGGAAATGAGTCCTGAATATTCATTGGAAGGACTGAAGCTGAAACTGAAACTCCGATACTTTGTCCACCTTATGCAATGAACTGACTCATTGGAAAAGACCCTGAAGTTAGGAAAGATTGAAGGTGGGAGGAGAAGGGGACAAGAGAGGATGAGATGGTTGGATGACATCACTGGCTCAATGGATATGAGTTTGAGCAAGCTCTGGGAGTCGGTGATGGACAGGGAAGCCTGGTGTACTGCGGTCCATGGGGTCACAAAGAGTCAGACGACTGAGTGACTGAACTGAACTGAGCTAGCATGTTCTGCTGGTTAGACTTGTTACTTTATGTACATGGGTCATTGTGGCATCAACTTTAACATCATGGGCAACCAGCTACTTCTGTGATCACACTGTAGTATGCTGGGGCTGGCTTCTTTATTTTGCAAAAGGAAGTTGTTAAAGTTTCATGAATTTTAAAAAGCAATCATTATAAAAAGAAAAAAATTCCATAAATTTACAATAAAATAAGATTACCTGTTAATATAATAAATACTCAAAACTCATCTCTCCCTAATTATTTTACTGCACTTTCTGATTCTCAGTGCTATTGAGATAATCTATGTTTATTATTTCCTTGTGGTGGAAATATTGTATGATGGTGCCGGACTGTACGTCTCCTCTCAACTTTGCATTGTACCGTTAGCTTGAAATCAGCCACGGAGGGAATATTTGCACTATAGAAATCAGCAATGCTACAAAATCAAGGCATAATTTATTTTGTTGATTATAGAGACCAAGAGTTGGCAGACTCTTTCCATAAAGACACAGATAATAAATATTTTAGGCTCTGTTACTGTTGCTTCTCCTCTTCTTTCTCCCCTCTCTCCCATCCTCCACTTCATAACTTCCGCCCCCTCTTCTCCCTCCTCTTTCTTCTCTTCTCCCTTTCCCTCCTCTTTCTTCCTTATAATCCTTTAAAAATGGGGTGGGGGGAAGTGAGCTAATGAAATTTATAAAAATAGGAGCCCATGGACTGTAGTTTGCTAATCCCTGTTCTAGTTGTAACGAAATGACAGAGAAAAGTCAATAATGCAGGTTTAACTTGTGTGTTGTTTATGCTGTCTTTTTGCATTGTGAGTAGCTGAAGAAAATTGATGAAATGTTCTTCCAGTGTTTGAAAACTATGATCTGATTTAACAAAGAAGTTACTCATCCTTTACAGACAAATGAAGTTTTGACATATGTTCTTATTATTTATTTCAGTTTCATCTTACTCATTAATGTAAGTGAAAATATCAAACAACATTCATCAGAGACTACACCTGGAAATCTCATTGTTAAACAGTAATCAACACCACTGGATCATACTCATTCATCTAATTCAGATCTCTTATTACACTTAATTTCATCTTCTCTCTTGCTTACACATATACACCCTATTCGTAGAGTTGACACACTTCTTTTTTCTTATGTGTGGTCTTCCAATTTTCACTTAAAAGTACATTTGAATTATGAGTGTTAGTAGTATTATGAATACTATCATCACCACTTTACGTTTTGACTCCCCACCAGTCTGTGAACCATTCCAGGACAGGGACCCTGTTTCGCTTATTCTTTCCGTGCTTCAGAGTTCTTGTCTGAGAAATAAGCTTAGTAATAACCACCTCCTAGTGATGCAGTGAGGATTAAATGAGATAATATATGTAAAATGCTTAAAGTGGTGCTTGACCTACTGTAATAAAAACTTAATAACTCTTAGCTATGATAAATATTGTTCATAGTGGTGTTATTAGTTTTATCCTCATTATCCACAAAATCATGGCAGCTTCAAACCCCAGAATAGTTCCCAGCAAAAGCTGAAACTCCAGTACTTTGACCACCTCATGCGAAGAGTTGACTCTTTGATGCTGGGAGGGATTGGGGGCAGGAGGAGAAGGGGACGACAGAGGATAAGATGGCTGGATGGCATCATTGACTTGATGGACATGAGTCTGAGTGAACTCCAGGAGTTGGTGATGGACAGGGAGGCCTGGCGTGCTGCGATTCATGGGGTCACAAAGAGTCAGACACAACTGAGCGACTGAACTGAGCTGAACTGATGGCAGGAACACTGCAAATGTAAAATTCATGAATGTGACCTCTTTTTAGAAATCAAAAAATTCAAACTATTAAATTTGTTTCTAACGTATTTAGGACAAGATGCTAGATGCTATGGTAATATTAAGATATGTAAGACATAAATGTAATTCCCTTCTTTAAAAAGTTGATAATGTAATTGGGAAGACAGACCACCCTAAACAGTACATGGAAAGTGCCAATAAAATGGAACAGGCTGAGTCCCATGAGGATAAGAGGTCAGGGAATCCACTACCTTCTGCAATAATCAGGCAAGGCTTGAGGGTGAAGTGGGTCATGGACTGAGCTGTTTCAGAGAGGTAGAATTTCCTTTTTTGTGGGCTCCTTAATGCCACAAATTAATGTGTAGATCATTTAAAAAAGAATATCCCTGCCTCTGTTTTAAAAATCACTTTCTTCTCTCTATGAAATATCCTCAGTTTCTCTCTTATGTCTCTAAAGGAGCATTTCACATCTGGAGCAATAAAAGCAAACTCTTCTGTATGAACAGCTCTCTGCATCTTTGCAGACACGGATGGTATCCATACCTAAAAGCATTTGTAAATTCCTAACCACCAAAAACAGTATTCCCACATCCCATGAATTGCTGCAGCAAGCCACTGCAGGAACATTCCTCTTTTGTGTTAAAATTCTCAGAATCTGACAGGACATCTGCTGTGAGAGGGCCTGACCTCCATCTTAATGGGGGTCTCATCATATAAAGCCATTCTATGGTGAGCCAGGTTCCCTCTGAAATGACCTAACCCAGCTCCACAGGCCTTTTCTCTCCGTTCCTGTTATGTTTCTGATCTACTAGGTGTTGTAGGGCTCTTATTATAAGCTTAGAAAGAGTCTGAAGAGGAAGCATGATGCCAAGAGTGATCTCGGAACATTTGTTAGCCTGCCAAAAAAAGGCTGCATGTTCTGCCAGCTAGGATTCTAGTACTGCACAGTAAAGCTTGTATCATGCAATATCTTTGTCTTTTCATATTAGATTTTCTGAGGGGGTAATCAAATTCACTCTTTTCCCCTCTGAGTTATAAGTCTCTCAAGAAATAGATATCCGAATTATATAGGGCTCAAAATGTCCAAATCATAACTGGTGAAAATGTAGAATGATGTGACCTGACAGTGTCTAGTGAGTGCTCTGTTTTTTCACCTCCAAGTCTAGACCTTGGGATGAACTTGAAGAAAGTGGATGTGCCCAGCAGACACTCCACCACCAGTCACATGGATGGACACAGCCATCCTCACATCCTGCTGAGGTCAGGGGACCAAAAGAGAAGCATGGAGAATGGGCCCAACCAAAGACTTCAAATCATTACCCTGCACCATAGCAATTGGTAGATACTTGATGCTAGAGTCTGATCACCTCATCAAACAGATAAATCACTTCTCCTCACAGGGGAGAACCAGAAAAGAAGTAGAGAGGACGGCAAAAGTCTCCCACTCCTCCCCCACAGCTAGTACTTTTAAGAAGGGGATATTCCTATTTGAGAAGCAAGGTTTTGGGAAGAAGAAAAGGTAGCTTCACTGTATGACACACAGAGAGGAATACCTCACTCACCAAATTAACTGGTGATCAGTCATGTGAAACTACATATTATGGCAAAGTGTCAGTGGCTTAGAACACTCTCTCTTCGCCCCTCCCCTCCTCTTCCACCTCCCCTTTTTTCTTTCTTTTCTATTTCTTCCCCTTGCTTTATCATTTTCCCCCTTGCATTTTTCCTTTCTATTTTTCTTTCAAGAAGTATTTATTGAGTGCTTAGTGTATGGTAGTGATAGAATGATGAATAAGACCAATATAACCCTTACTTTCAAGGAACTTACATTCCTTGAATGTAAGCAAGACTGTTAAAATAATAAGTACTTAAGCAAATAGTAATTATAAGTCATAGTAAATGATATAAAGGAATCAAATAAATATTTGACATAGAGAATAATGGGAGGCATTTGCACATTTGTTTAGATCTCTTATTGGGTGTCTATGGAAAGGTGTTCTTGGAGACATGCATTTCATTTCAACTGAGTCCTGAAGGGTAAGAAGAAAACAATGGAGAAAAGGGTGGTGAAGACCTTTTCCTATTACTTTATAGGACTGGCCCTTGTGGAAGCCGGAGAAAGCACCCTGAACCAAAGAGCTGGCCTGTGGTTTTCCTCTCTGTAGTTGACAGTGGCTTCCTGGAGTGTTGTGTTGGCAAGGATTTTAAGATTCTTAAGGGCTCAGGAATAAGGACCCATGGAAAACTGGTTGTATCTATCATAGGAGTGGGAGGGGCCCCTGAGCCCCATTTATTCGTATTCTAGAGGATTTTTCTTGTGATCTAATGTCTAGGACATGAGCTGGGAAGACTATGGGATAAGGAACTTCCCCATTACTTCCCTTAAAATCAACTTATTCTACTCTAAGCCTTTCACAGCAGAAGTTTCAATAATTCATTCAGAAACCATATAGCCAGGGAGCTGCAGGGTGGAAGGTACCTGACCCCAACTTAATTTATCTTTTCAAAATTATTCTGCAGCTCTCCTATGTGTCACTTGCAGCAGTCAAATTCCTAGAGAGAAGAAAGATGAAGGATTGACTCCCTGATCCTGTTTTCCAATTTTAGAATTTTCTTGGAATTTTACCATACAGAAAATTAGATGGACTGTTTTTGTGAGGCTGGAAGATACCGAGAATTGATTTGGAGTAGCAGAACTATTGCCTCTTAAATGAGATTTGTCTTATTTAATAAATACCCACAAAACCTCAACTCACATGGATATATGCCATTTGGATTTGTGTTACTTCAAGTATGATATGCCTACGAGTACTGGTAAGTGAGAAAATGTTAAGTGCTATGCGCGTGTGTGCTTAATCACTGAGTTGTGTCCAGCCCTTTGTGACACCATGGACTGAAGCCACCAGGCAGGGTGGTATGAGGACTTTTTAATCAAAGTAATAGTTTTAATGTATAGTAGAGAAGCATTGGTTTATTATTTATATAAGCGATCAAATTACCTTTTAAAATAAATCTATTTTGCTAAGCCAGGTTGATTTTTAAATATTAAGGGGTTAATTGTATAGATGGTATATCAATATAGCAAAGGTATGTGATGATACATACACAAATAGTCAAAATTTGGGAAACACTGATTTAGAGTTTGTTATTGGTTCAGTTGTGTTCCCCCTTGAATTTACACTGAAGTCTTAACCCCTAGTACCTCAGAATGTGACCCTATTTGGAGGTAGGGTCTTTTACTAAGTGTGGCTTCTAATCCAGTATGACTGATATCCTTATAAAATGGGACCGTTTGGACACAGAGACATGCATGCATGGTGGGAAGATGATGTGAAAAGACATAGAAGACAACCACCTACTAACAAGAAGAGAGGCCTGAAACAGATCCTTCCCTCACAGCCCCCGGAAAAAATCAGCCTTACCCAGATAATACCTTGAACTTCTAGCCTCCAGAACTATGAGATACTAACTTGTATTGGTTAAGCCGTACAGTCTCTGATACTTTGTTACAGTAGCCCTCACTAACTAATACTGTTGGTGTTCAGTCCCCAATTCGTGTTTGACTCTTTCTGACCCCATGGACTGCAGCATGCCAGGCTCCTCTGTCCTCCACTATCTCTTGGAGTTGGCTCAAATTCATGTCCATTGAGCGGATGATGCTATCTAACCATCTGATCCTCTGTTGTCCCCTTCTCCTTTTGCCTTCAGTCTTTCCCAGCATTATTATTTTCATATGCTTGAAGCTAACTGCCTCCTTGACGTTTTAAAAATATGTGCTTCTAAAGGGTAGAAACCTGTAAGTGCCTGCAATGCCCACTGGCAGATGCAGGAGTGGATTATTAAATTCTGTTTTCACAGACTTTGTTAAGTGTGAAGAAAAGGTAAGATATTTATCAATATTCAGGTCATTTAGTGGGAACAGCACTGGTCTTAGTGTCCACAGACTGAGGCTCAAGGTTGTATTCAGCCGCAGGCTGAGGGGTTTGAAACAAGTTCCTTCACTAGTGGGACCCTGTGGTCCTCATTCTGTTCCCCATTTCCTCACTTCAAGACTCATGTTTAGAAAGTGTATGTCTCTAAAAGGTCCAAAATGTCAATCATCCCCACAGCTGGAGCCAGGGAGAGTCAGGGCAGGGCTCTTGGGACATGTGAAGAAGTTTGACTAGCTGTCTAGACAGACAGCCTCAATGTTTAAACTTGACTGAACATCTGTTAATCATCCAAGATGCTCCTGATGCTACGCCAGCCTGGAGGTGGTCACCTGGGTCCTGGCCACCAAAGTCTTTGTGTAGTCATGGCAACTCAGGGGCTATAAGATAGTGAGTTCGTGCAAACAGTAAAGAGTTTGTATGTCGCCTACCTAGAATCCAGGTCCTAAATGATACTGGGAATTTAATCAGGGTACTAGCTCTGTTCTACCACAAATAATGCTAAATTTTCCTTCTAATTGGCAAGAGTCCAGAACCAAAACCCCTCATCGCCAACTGTTTAGTCTGGATATAAGAAAGTGGATAAATTTTCTTCTCAAAAAGTAAGTTATCTAAATTGGAAAAAGCCTTTCTTCTTTTAGTCTTTATTGCAATAGAGGCCTCTTCTCCAGCCCCTCTCAACCAAGTAAATGCACTTATTCTAATATTAAAGTTTGTCTCCTAGGATGTGGTTGTTCTCTATCCCTTGCATTTTGGGGAACTTGGAGTGAAAACAAGAAAGGAATTTGAAAATCAATCAAATGGAATACAATTAATCAAATCAAATCATATCAGTCAAATAAGGGCAGTGTGTAGTATGCTGCCTTGCTGGCCCTATCTTGGGGAATAAGAGTCAGACCGAGACTTCGGCTGGGTTNATCAATCAAATGGAATACAATTAATCAAATCAAATCATATCAGTCAAATAAGGGCAGTGTGTAGTATGCTGCCTTGCTGGCCCTATCTTGGGGAATAAGAGTCAGACCGAGACTTCGGCTGGGTTAGTTTAGGTTAGCTTCCATTTTCCTATACAGTGATGATTCCTGAAGTAGCAGGGGAAATTCACTCCTGTCCCTCTGCTATGTATTTAGCTTGCTTCAAATGAGGAGAAAAGTGATTTGGGGAGGATGAATAGGGTACTAATGTTTCTTCCAGTCTCTTCTCCAATACCATAGTGTCAGCACCAATAGTAAATATTCTCTGAGACACTGTGTTAGGCTTTGGGGATCCACCAATTAGCAAATGCAGTTATGGCTCCTGGCCTCTTGGAACCTACCATCCAGTGACAGGAGGGGACCACGATGTTTTCAGAGCACGAGGTGTGCTAGTAATTTACATGGATTATCTCATTAAGTGCTCCCAACAGCCCTGTTGTTGCTATTATGGTATCTGTTCTGCTCTTTGAAAACCTAAGGGCGTATATGGTTTAGCTTTGTCTATAGTCTGGTGATGGTGGCATTTGATTTCAGGCGCTAGGGTGTATAGGCACCTGTCCATCCTGCTCTCCCACTTCCCAGAGCAGCCCCATAAACAAAGTTATAGCTCTTACCCCCAGTCTGTTTACTTGTGTGCTGGTGCTCTGGGAACCAGAACACATCCCTGGCTGATCTTTGGTTTACTGACCCATATCTCGGTCTCTCCTGAGACCCCAAAGCTCAGTTTGGCATTCATATTTTTAATTTAGCTCTCTTTCTCCCAGAGCTTAATTGCAGAATATTGCTTCAGTTCTGCCATCCACTTTTCTCCCATCTCTCTTCTGATCCCTTCTTTCTCTCATTTTCACACTAACAGTTTGATGAGGAGGTTATGCCTGATCCTGGGCTGGTTTTTCTTACAGATTTTGGTTCTGTATTTGAGGTTTGGGGATGCAAATTAACTTTTTTTTTTTTCAAGCAGTGGCAAACAGATACAAGGAACTTGAGGAAGATCAAATTCCAGGATCAGTTTATGAACCCCCAGTTTGGCCCCACTGAAACTGCTGGAATATACAGACTGATCTTGATTTTATAATGGGACATCATGTTCCTTCCTCTTCCCCACACCCCAAGTTTAAACTCTGGGGTCTGTTTAGCCAGCTGGTTACCTGGAGGGCTGTAGATGATAACTGGCAGACAGAACGTCTGTGTCTCTAGGTTTTCCCTTGGAGGCAGAGCTGCAGCCTGACCTGATATGTTTCCTGCCTGAGAGCAGGAGCACAAGGTGCAGCCCTGCCTACTTGCTGGCAGGTGGGCTACAGTGAGAGTTGGTGGCGCCTGCTTGCCACCTTTATAGCAGAGTATTTCCATGCACTAGACCCAGGATATGGCCTTTCTGGGAACTCGCTAGACAGGGAGGTGATGATGACAGGAGTTGGTGGAGAGAAGAACAGAATTGTTGGTGAAAGGTCCCCCCTTTTCTGAAAGAGTGAAGGTAAGAGGAATAAGCACTTCCTTCAGACGTCTGACATGATTTCTCCAGGTAGTGAACTGTGGAACTCTTCTTTCTGGGTAGAAAGAAAGAGCCAGAGAAACACTTAGTGCTGGAAGAGTCAAATCCTTTCATGTTGCATATGATAGAACTGGGCATCTGGGTGACTTGCCCAGGGGTACACATTTGCTCAGGAGCTGTATTAGGGAACCCAGGAGTCCTGACTCCCAGCCTAGAATCCCTCTGTTAATTGACTGAGGCTGGAATTTGGAAGCTTCTCCTTGAGAACACCCACATGCCTGCAGACAGTTTTCAGCTTACTCTCAACAGCTTCGTATAATAGTTGAGGTCTCTTTGCTCAAGAGCTTTGATCAAGTGGCCTTAGGCAGTACATGGCTTATCCCATTCCCAACTCATTTGGCTTTGTCTGTTGATTGTCACCCTCTTGCCAGCAGCGACTGTTCTATACCAGGAACCCTAAGGGCAAGGTTAGAAAATCAAAGAATGATTCTGGTAGGTGCCCTATCTCTCTAGATCAGTTGGGAGCAGGGAGAGATGTTTCCTAACCTGTCTTCCTTATCCTCACAACCTTTGGGAATTTTTAATTTGAATTTATACTTATACAAATAATAAAAATGAGAGCCATAAAGAAAGGATGTTCTTCCATCCAGAGGAATGTGGGTAGAGCACAGGCTTTGGAGCGGAGGAGGCTTGGATGCAGATTCTAGCTCTGGCGCCATCGACTCGACACTAAACTACTTACTGAATAACTCTCAACCACCATTCCCCCAGCTATGAGCTGTGCTGTGCTTAGTCTTTCATTTTTGTCCCACTCTTTGCGACCCCATGGACTGAAGCCCATCAGGCTCTTCTGTCCCTGGGGATTTTCCAGGCAAGAATACTGGAGTGGGTTGCCATGCCCTCCTCCAGGGGATCTCCCCAACCCTGGGATTGAACGCAGGTCTCCCACATTGCAGGTGGATTCTTTACTGACTGAGCCACCAGGGAAGCCCAAAAATACTGGAGTGGGTAGCCTGTCTCTTCTCCAGAGGAACTTCGTGACTCAGGAATTGAACTGAGGTGTTCTGATTACAGGAGGATTCTTTACCAGGTGAGCTACCAGGGAAGCTCTTCCCCATCTATAGGTGGAAATAATAAAGTCTTCCTGTGTGTTTGTTAAAATAATAATATAGATAAGGCCCTGCATATGTAAGTTTAATAAATTTTAGTTCTCTTCCACTCTCCTACCTCAGTATAACCATTTTTAATTTGTTGTGCTTCTTTCAAGTTCTTACCCAAATGCAGGTATATTTTCACATACTGTAGGTGTAATTTTGTATGTGTGCTTAGTCCCACAGTCGTGTCTGACTCTTTGCAACCCTTTGGATTGTAGCCTACCAACCTCCCCTGTCCATGGGATTTTCCGAGCAAGAATATTGGAGTGGGTTGCCATTTCTTCCTCCAGGGGATTTTCCCTACCCAGGGATCGAACCTGCATCTCCTGTGTTTCCTCCATTGCAGACAGATTCCATGTCTACTGAGCCACCTGGGCTTTATACATTTTTTAGCTGTTATACCATCATCTGTCCTTCTCTGTTAGTCTTAGTTTGGATCATGTGAAAGTGCTGATATTCAACTATTTTGAGTTGGATAGAGCAATTTCACATATCCCATGTAATACGGAGTTTTCAGAATCATCATTGTAAAAGAATGAATAATACTCTATTGAGTCAATATGCCATGATTTATATAAGGATACCCATTGTTGACTATTTTGATTATTCTTCATATTTTCCTATTAAAAACAGTTTTATAAGACTTCCCTGGTGGCACCTTCCAGTGCAGGGGATACAAGTTCGATCACTGATCAGGAAGATTCCACATGTCACCCATGGGGCAATGAAGCCCATGCGCCATGACTGCTGAGCCAGCATGCTGCAGCTCCCGAGCCCACGTGCTGCAATTACTGAAGCCTACTCCACAATAAGAGAGGCCACCACAATAAGAAGCCCATGCGCCCCAACAAGGAGTAGCCCCTACTCGCTGCAACTAGAGAAGGCCTGCGCAAAGCAACGGAGACCCAGGGCAACTAAAAATAAGTAAATAAATCTTAAAAATGGTTTTATAATGAAAATCTTCATGTGTATAGATGATTTTTCTTCTTTGAATTATTTTCTTGGAAGGTAATTCCAATTAATTTCTTGGGAGGTAATTCCAATTAATTTCTGGAGGTAACTCCAATTCTATTTTGAGGCCCAGTGAAATGTATTAATTTTGCCCATAGTCATCACTTCTATAATCTGTTCCTTAGGTCTGGCTAGGATTGAAAACTGTTGGCAGAACCAACTCAGAAAACAATGAGAATTCTTGAAACCAGCACCTGGTATTTGTCAGGACTGAGGGAGAAGGGCAAAGAACAAAGATATAGCAGGAATTCTTTTCTGGAGGCCTGGTCAATCTCAGCCAGAAAAAAAAAAAAAAAAAAAAAAATAGACCTTTCATTCATTTTGAGCTGTCATGGAAGTCAGAAAAAAAAATGCACAAAAAGGAGAACCTTGAAAACTACTTCAGTGTCCATCAGTATAAGGACAAATAAATCAATTGTAACATGATTCTTAGATGAAATATCATAAGCAGTTAAAAATGAACTAAATCTGTATAAAGCAATATGAAAAATTCTCAAAAAGAGTTAATGAAGAGCACAGTGCAATATAGTATACCATTTGTGTCAATGTGAAAATCATGCATCACAGTGTTTTGCACTTTCATGGATACTAACATATGCATTTAAAATTATTAAAAATGAGCTGGAAAGATGCACATTAAAAATCATGATTTTGACTATGGAAAGTAGCAAAAGAGATAATTTTAATTATACCTATAACTTTTTTTAAATTTAAAAAAACAGAGAAGAAAATACAGCAAAAAGTTAACAATAGTGAATTTTGGGATGTAGACACCTAAATGTTTGTTTCATTATTCTTTTTTTTCTGTATTTATTAAATTTCTTATATCATCACCATCATTATCATCAATAACAAAAGATGTAAATATGAGAAGTGGCAGTGTCAGGGGTGATGGATTGGAGGAAGGGCCACCCAAGTGAAAACCATCAGCTCTTCAAGGTGGTCATGGATCAGCAGATTAGTGCAGACTGTCTCCTTGTTTCCCTTTGCTAAGCCAGTTTTTCTCACAGAAGTGCTTCCTTAATGGCTTTGTGATATTTCCAAGTGTTTGGTCAGCTGCTGTTTCTGGAAAGGGCTAAAACTTCAGGCTGTCCTATCAGTTTCAGCTAGAATAGATCCAGTGAAAGCTCAATCTCTAGAGAGGCCCTTCACTTGAGATTCTAGAAAACATCTGATGGAATAGTTACTTATTAATTCCAAATTAATTAATGTCCAATAATTCCATTATTAATGATGATGATTTGGACACTGATTAGCTGCCGTTCCAGTAAATGAACAGTTTGGGATTGTTTCTTTGTAATAAGTGGAAGAAAATACTGCCAGAAAGAGAGGACTTATTAAGGACTCGATTTTTGATCTGCAGATGAACATAGTTAGTCAGGTCAGGCATGTAGGAAATAATAGCCAGAGAACAGAATAATCCCAGGCAGAGCTGAGTGGCAGGCACAGAGGTGGAAATGAGAAGGCCAGCACCTCATGCTATCATCTTACCCAACACAGTGGCGAATACTGTGGTAAACCACCAGGCTCTGCCTTTAGGACCATGCCAAGGAGTGTGGCTCCTGACAGCTCACAGCTGGATCCTCCCCAGGAATTGCCAAGAACAGCCTTGCTCAAAGTTATTACCTTCTCTTGGGTCCAGTACACATTCAAAGAGTGGTCTAAGTGGATGTACCAAGACTTGGCCCTTTTGCTTCAGTGGCCATCCCAGTCCAGAGCTCCCCATGAACTTGACCGAAGATCCTCTTACCAGGTACAGCACTGTTCAACCTCTCACTTTTTCCTCTGCCCAGTCCTCATCCTTCACCCTCGTTCCTCATGTCCCAGGGGTGTTGAGCTCAAGAGTAGTAACTTCCTGAGTACAAGTTTCAGAACAAAAGCAACAACAACAATAAAAATGCCAGCAATAAAAACCTCGGCATCTCATGGTATATTTTCCAGGGAACCTTATCTATAACCTACCAATCTTGAACTCTTAGCTTTTTTCTTATGCTTTTCTTATCCTCATTTGTGTAGTTTAATAAATTAGTCTTGTAAATTGACCTTCCAGGTTCTTGTCATCTCTAGTAGTTAATCAACTACTGTGCTTGCAAGAAGAGTTAGATACAAGTTGTGGTTTGAAGGAACCTGCTACCCAAATTGGAAGCTAAGACCTCAATTTAAAAATTAGGTAACCTCCCTCTGACTGAAATGTTGTTGCTCAGTAAAACTACATTGTGTCCAACTCTTTGGAGCCCCATGGACTGCAGCAAACTGGTTCCAAATTGGGAAAGGAATATGTCAAGGTTGTATATTGTCACCTTACAAGGCTGTATATTGTCACCTTACTTATTTAACTTATATGCAGAGTACATCATGCAGAGAGCATGATGTACCAGACTGAATGAAGCACACGTGGGAATCAAGATTGCCGGGAGAAATATCAATAACCTCAGATATGCAGATGACACCACTCTTATGGCAGGAAGTGAAGAACTAAATAGCCTCTTGATGAAAGTGAAAGAGGAGAGTGAAAACATTGGCTTAAAAACTCAACATTCAAAAGTCCATTCTCTATGTCTGTGTCNAAAAAAAAAAAAAAAAAAAAAAGACTGCCAGCAAATTCCCCTAAAATTTGAATTATTTTTTTGGTCTACCTTTCCCTATTGGCTCTCAGTTCAGTTGCTCAGTCATGTCCAATTCTTTGCAACCCCATGGACTGCAGCACACCCGGCTTCCCTGTCCATCACCAACTCCCAGAGCTTGCTCAAGCTCAGGTCCCCTGCAGCAGTGATGCCATCCAACCATCGCATGATCTGTCACCCCCTTCTCCTTCGGCCCTCAGTCTTCCCCGTCACCAGGGTCTTTTCTAATGAGTCACTTCTAGGGGGAAGCGGGATGCAATTCAACCCCCAGCACCACGTGTGAAATGACTCAGCAAGAGAATGAAGAGAAGCACCTGGCAAGGCCAGCTTCCACTCAGTGCGAGACATTTGTCGCACATACAACGGAAGCAAGCTCCAAGGTGTGAGGACTAAAACTGTGCTTCTGTGTTGCTGGTGGAAGCAGTAACATTTGAGAATTAATGCAAAAGACACTGAAGTACATCTTTGGAGTTCGAGTGAAAAATTCAAAGAGCTTTCTTTCTACCTGAAGACCTGAGGTGCTTCACACATTTAAACAAGGCTCAGAATACCCATGAGAAACAGATAATAACAAAGCCCCCTCAAAGAAATGAGCAAAGAGTCCAGAGGGTGTTGACATGGTAGTAGCAATAAATGTCTTGAGGTTTCACTTATTTATTTTTAACATAGCCTGTAAAGTAAGTTTAGCAGATCTGTAGTGATGTGAGTCAGGATCTTGCACAAAACACCCAATTGGTAATTACTCAAATCCAATGAATATGTGTATCACCATCTCTCACATATAGAAAAAAATAAACAAAAATAATAAAATGTTGACCTGATGGATTAATGACATTTGGAAACTCTTAAAAGAACAATAATACTATATTAATTTTCTCTACCAGGCAATAAATCAGGCATGTCAATATCCTGTAATCTTTTAACAGTTTAAATATGTATGAGACAATCTTAGCACGTAGGCAAGGCCCATCACTTGATTGTACAAAATACCTAACACATAGGGCTTCTTTTTGTTTTTATGTCAATGAAGAAATATGCTTTGGGATTCATATTAGCTCAGAATTAGGATGAATGTTTATTAGCCAGATTTAGATGGATGCTTTATAAAGATTTCATCCAATATTTCCAAAGGAGCAGTACTTATTCAAAATTATGATATGACCCTACAATTCTATTTTCAGAATATATTGTTCAGTTAACGGGAACATGCAGTATGATAATGCTACAACCACTTCATTCCTCCTAAAGAAAGAAGTCTGTCATGAAATCAGTCAAGCCTGACCACAGGAAAGAGCACAATGCCTCCTGGAGGTGGCGAGTTCTTCCAGGCACCAAGCCTACTGGGTCAAAACTACTGCAGATATGTATTTCAATAACACATTAAGTTGGAGCTACCATCCTAGGGACCGAGAGGAAATGTTGCTGTGAGAAGCAGGGTGGCGCCTTCAATACAGCTGAGAGCAGGACTACACAGTAAAACATTACACACCAAGAACATACACAGAAATTGTGAACAAAACAATCTTACTGGCTAAATGGGATCTGTTTGAGTAAACTATCCCAACATGAATTTTCTTGCAACCGAGCAACAGAAATAATAGCATAATTTGATGGATCAGAAAACCCACTGAGACTCTTTAACACCTTTAATGTATATGTACACACACACTTTTATTCCTGGAAATACTGTTTCAATATGAAGCCAAATGTTTTTTAAATTCTCTATTTTCTAAAGCACCTGGAAAGTGTCAGTACTTGCAGAGTATGTCTTCAGAAATGACACATCAACACAGAGCTAAGTACCAACTTCCTTACCTTCCAGAGGTCAGGGGATCCTTCCACAAGTTTTGCTTTGATATGACTGTATTTTAGAGCCAAATGCAAACACTCAGTTCCAAATTCCAAGTCATAGTCACTACACTGGGTACAAATAAAAAAGAATTAAGAAGTTAAAATATGAATATACTTTATTTAATTATATTATTTAATATTAAATCATCTTTCAATTTCATAATCAACTGCACATAGAAGAGCCTAGAGAATTCACAAACTCTTTAATTAGCTATTGATTAATCAAGTTAGATTAATCTTCTTCATGCCCTAAAAGCCAAATGAAACCAATAGAAAACAGAAATGTTGCAATCATGTTTTTAACTTCCTGAATAGTTTCGGTGAAAGTTGCTCAGTCATTGCCAACTCTTTGAGACCTCATAGACTGCAGCCCTCCAGGCTCCTCTGTCCATTGGAATCTCCAGGCAAGAACACTGGGGTGGGTAGCCATTCCCTTCTCCAAGAGAGCTCCCCAACCCAAAGATTGAATCTGGGTCTCCGACTTTGCAGGAAGATTCTTTACTGTCTGAGCTCAGGTGTCAGATAAATACAATACTTTATTTCCTTTGCTCAAAAGCTACATTTCCAAACATGTTTGTAAAATGCCTAAAGGTATGACTGAGGATTACCATATCAGAACTTAACAAACATACCTATCCACAGTGAAGTCACTCAGTCATGTCTGACTCTTTCTAACCCCATGGACCATAGCCTACCAGGCTCCTCTGTCCATGGGACTTTCCAGACAATAGTACTGGAGTGGATTGCCATTTCCTTCTCCAGGGGATCTTCCCAACCCAGGGATTGNCAGTGAAGTCACTCAGTCATGTCTGACTCTTTCTAACCCCATGGACCATAGCCTACCAGGCTCCTCTGTCCATGGGACTTTCCAGACAATAGTACTGGAGTGGATTGCCATTTCCTTCTCCAGGGGATCTTCCCAACCCAGGGATTGAACCTGGGGCTCCCGCATTGTAGACAGATGTTTTACCGTCTGAGACACCAGGAAGTCATACCTATCCATAAAACCCCAAATCTCTTATATTTATACCAAAACACTGGCAGGTCACAGCTTTCTTATTGCTATTTTTAAATAACAACAGATCTTTTTGAGGATATATTTTGATTCTGAACATGGTACTACATCAGTCTTCCATTATGAGGGAAAAAAAGTGAATGCCTATCAAATTTAGTAAAATATAAATAATATTTTTTAACATTTTAGCCAGAACCATCCAAAGAACCAACATAATGCAATTAAATAATGGTCACTAGGTATCTATCATATCCAATGTATCTTTTAAGTACCAGCATATAAAGATAAATGAGACATGTTCTGTGTTCTCAAAGAACTCAGGTTTAAAAGAGGAGGCTGATTTGTAACAAATATTTTGTAACAGAATGTGATAGATGGAGCATTAGCAGAATATTTACAAGTAGACCAGGAGATACAGTATTTAATTCTACGTAAGGGTACTAGAGACGCCCCGTTAGAGGAAATGGTCTCTCATCTCATTCTAAAGACTGAATAGGGACTTTCCTGTGGTTCAGTGGCTAAGACTCCACACTCCCAACGCAGGTGCACTGAGTTCAATCCCTGGTCAGGGAACTAGATCCCACATACTGAAAGTAAGCCTTGGCACAGATAAATAAATATTTTTTAAAAAATAAAATAAAGACTGAATTGGGGCTGGTGCACGGGGATGATGCAGAGAGACGTTGTGGGATGGGAGGTGGGAAGGGGATTCAGGATTGGGAGCTCATGTATTTTGTTATTTNGTCAGGGAACTAGATCCCACATACTGAAAGTAAGCCTTGGCACAGATAAATAAATATTTTTTAAAAAATAAAATAAAGACTGAATTGGGGCTGGTGCACGGGGATGATGCAGAGAGACGTTGTGGGATGGGAGGTGGGAAGGGGATTCAGGATTGGGAGCTCATGTATTTTGTTATTTGCAAATTTGTACCAACACTTTAAATAGTTCTAATTTCCATATAAATGATTTTTGATGTTAAAAAAATTAAAAAAAAAAAAAGACTGAATAAAGACATTGCAGACATCTGCTGGATTTGCGTTTTACCAACAGCACAACCATGACTTACCTGGTGGTTCAGATAGTAAAGAATCTGCCTGCAATGTAGGAGACCAGGGTTCAAT
The DNA here is from genome assembly GCA_006410875.1 of Neotragus pygmaeus. Classification (NCBI taxonomy): domain Eukaryota; kingdom Metazoa; phylum Chordata; class Mammalia; order Artiodactyla; family Bovidae; genus Neotragus; species Neotragus pygmaeus. The sequence goes on along the minus strand of SJYV01016142.1, from coordinate 662,945 downwards.
CCCTACGTTGGGAGATCCCCTGGAGAAGGAAAAAGGAACCCACTCTAGTATTCACGCCTGGAGAATCCCATGTTCAGAGGAAACTGGGGGACTACAGTCCATGGGGTCAAAAAGAGTCAGACATGACTGAGCAAATAACACACACGCACAAGAGTATATCCATATAAGAGAGACTTCAGTTCAGTTCAGTTCAGTCGCTCGTCGCGTCCAACTCTTTGTGACCCCAAGAATCGCAGCACGTCAGGCCTCCCTGTTCATTACCATCTCCCGGAGTTCACTCAGACTCACGTCCATCGAGACAGTGATGCCATCCAGCCATCTCATCCTCTGTTGTCCCCTTCTCCTCCTCCTCCCAGTCCCTCCCAGCATCAGAGTCTTTTCCAATGAGTCAACTCTTCACATGAGGTGGCCAAAGTACTGGAGTTTCAGCTTTAGCATCAATCCTTCCAAAGAAATCCCAAGGCTGATCTCCTTCAGAATGGACTGGTTGGATTTCCTTGCAGTCCAAGGGACGCTCAAGAGTCTTCTCCAACACTACAGTTCAAAAGCATCAATTCTTCAGCACTCAGCTTTCTTTATAGTCCAATCCATACATGACTACTGGAAAAACCATGGCTTTGACTAGACAGACCTTTGTTGGCAAAGTAGTGTCTCTGCTTTTGAATATGCTGTCTAGGTTGGTTATAACTTTCCTTCCAAAGAGCAAGGGTTTTTAATTTCACGGCTGCAATCACCATCTGCAGTGATTTTGGAGCCCAAGAAAATAAAGTCTGTCACTGTTTCCATTGTTTCCCCATCTATTTGTCATGATGTTGTGGAACCAGATTCCATGATCTTAGTTTTCTGAATGTTGAGTTTTAAGCCAACTTTTTCACTCTCCTCTTTCACTTTCATCAAGAGGCTCTTTAGTTCTTCTTCACTTTCTGCCATAAGGGTGCTGTCATCTGCATATCTGGGGTTATTGATATTTCTCCTAG
>SJYV01016142.1:642116-658600 GCA_006410875.1 Neotragus pygmaeus | reverse complement strand
AAGAGTTGACTCATTGGAAAAGACTCTGATGCTGGGAGGGATTGGGGGCAGGAGGAAAAGGGGATGACAGAGGATGAGATGGCTGGATGGCATCACTTACTCGATGGACGTGATTTTGAGTGAACTCCGGGAGATGGTGATGGACAGGGAGGCCTGGCATGCTGTGATTCATGGGGTCACAAAGAGTCGGACATGACTGAGCAACTGAACTGAACTGAACTGAATATTTCACTATCTGGAAGTACCACAGCTTATGTGTGTATAAGAAAATCTTGGTTGCTCCCAAGTTTTGGTGACTATGAATAAAGCAGGTACAAATATTGAAGTGTAGGCTTTTGTATAGATAGAAATTTTCCACTTATTTCAGTAAATACAAAGAAGTGCAACTGCTGTATAATATGCTAAGAGTATGTTTAGTTTTGTTAAGAAACTGTCAAATTGTCTTCCCAAGTGGATGTGCCATTTTACATTATCATCAGCAATGAATTCTGTATGAAAATGTGAATTAAAAGAACAATGAGATATTACTATACATCTATTAGAATGGCGGAAATCCAGAACACTGACAATATCCAGAGTTGGTGATGATGTGGAGTATCAAAATCTCAGGCTCAATGCAATCCCTATCAAAATACCAATGCCATTGTTCAAAGAAAGAACAACTAATTTTAAAAATCCTATGGGAACATAAAAGACTTTGAATAGCCAAAACAATGTTGAGAAAGAAGGGCAACGCTGGAGGTATCATATGCCCTGAATCAAACTATATTACACAGCTATGGTTAAAAAAAAAAAAGAAAGAAAGAAAGAAAGAAAGAAAAAAAAAACCAATATGGTACTGGCATGAAAACAAGCACCTAGTTTAAAACAACAGAATAGAGAGCCCAGAAATAATGGTAGTGATAGGCTGTCACCATCATTTAATTGACACCAAAGAAGACAATAATATACAATGGAGAAAACACAGTCTCTGCAACTAGTGGCGCTGGGAAAACTAGTCAGCTACATGCAGATGAACAAAACTAGAACATTTCCTTATAGTATATACAAAAATAAACTCAAAATGTATTAAAGTCTTAAATGTAAGACCGGAAACCAAAAAATCTCTAGAAGAAAACATAGGAACACTCTTTCACATAAATTGTGAAAGCTTTGGGGAATTGGTGTTTTGTTTTTTTTTTTTTTGGCTCTACCTCCTGATGCAAGGAAACAAAAACAAATAAACAGGACCTACTTAAACTTAAAAGCTTCTGCACAGCAAAGCAAACTTTTGACAAAATTAAATGACAACCTCCTGAATGGGAGAAAATACCTGCAAACGATGTGACTGATAAAAGGTTAATATCCAAAACATATAATCAGCTCATATAAACCATCAAAAATTCAAACAACTCAATTAAAAAAAAATAGGCTGAAGACTTGGAGAGACACTTTTTCAGATAAAACCTATAAGTAATCAACAGGCATAGGAAAGAGCCTCAGCATTGCTGGATCAGAGAAATGCAAAACAAAACCAGAATGAGATATCACCTCACACTTGTCAGAATGGCTATCATCAAAAAGATCACAAATTACAAACTGCTGGTAAGCATGTAGCAAAAAGAGAACGTTTGTGTGTTGTAGACGGGAATGTAAATTGGTATAGCTACTGTATAAAACAATATGGAGGTTTCTCAAAATCTAAACACAGAACCACCATGAGTGTTTCTTCACTTGTGTCTCTTTGCAACCCTATGGACTGTAGCCCGCCTGGTTCCTTTGTCTATGGGATTTTCCAGACAAGAATACTGGAGTGGGTTACCATTTCCTACTCCACTGTGTTTGCCTGTTTCAGGACACCAATCTGTCCTGTTATCTCACTTCTCTGTTAGATTTAAGACACTTTTTTTTTTTCAGTTTGTTTAGCTTTGTACTGTTAGGGTAGGGTGATCATTTCTAAGTTCCTTACATACCTGGGAAAGCAGAAGTTCCCCACATACTCTTTCTCAGGTGATGGTGCTCCACAAACTTGGGGAGCACAGTGAGAAAAGGGAAGACATAGGATGTAGAAAGCAAGATATTCTAATAGGTGAGGAAAAAGGAGAATTGCTAGGAGAGTAGGAAGGAACAGTCTCAAGGTGATTGCTATGCAGGAGGCAGAATGACAAAACAGGTAACAGAGGGGATTGTAGTTCCTCAGAATGGATGCCTACGGATGGAAAATAAAAGGTTAAGAATGAATTTGCATCCCTTCAAAAGGTCTCAGGAGAACCTGTTTGCCTCTGAGAAGAAAGACTAAGGGACAAGGTTAACATGAAGGTTTAATTTTCACCCTTGACATATGCACATGGTCCTTGCTCTTACTGGAAAAAAACTTTATACAGTATTTATGTAGTATAATGTAATATGCAACATAATTGCTATATTCTCAAGAAATATATGCTTTTAAGAGTTAAGATTTTGTTTCCAAACATATATATTTAATGCTTCCAGCAAATCAATCTGATGTCCTGGTAATAATTAAGTTGCAGAGCATTTAAAGCTCTGAGCATGCAAATCTAAAAATAATATGTCTACTATAAAATATTAAATCTGGTTAGCATCATGATAACTTGGGCTATTACTCCTCAATTTGTTCCTGTTCTTACTTTTTTCTAGCAGTAATTTAAAGCCATTTGCAGGCTGTGCATTAAGATTCATAACAAGTCCATCGATGGGGGTCTGCGTAATTAATGAAAGTATATGTGTGCTTCACTGAACTTGATGCATTGTTGCCAAGTGGTTAGGAGCACTGATGTGGAAGTCAAACAGACTTGGGTTCCCACTCTGTCCTTCTACATAACAAGTTATCTGACGGGGGTGAAAATACTTAAACAAGTCTGTCCCTCAAGCTTCTTCCATTTTCAGAAATGGAGAATAAAAGCTACTGAAAAGAGCTAGCATAATAGCCATGTTGGGTATCTGGCATAGTGTCTCGTCTATGGTTATTCCTTGATAAAGTCTAGATAGTTAGGGGCTATAATATAGCTAACCATACAAATTAAGGGCTTCCCTAGTAGTTCAGACAGTAAAGAATCCACCTACAATGCGGGAGCCCTGGGTTCAGTCCCTGGTTTGGGAAGATCCCTTGGAGGAGGGCATGGCAACCCACTCCAATAATCTTGCCTGAGAATCCCCATGGACAGAGGAGCCTGGTGGGCTACAGTCCACGGCGTCACAAAGAGTCAGACACGACTGAGTGACTAAGCACAGCACGTACAAATTAATTAGTCATTCAGTGACCCTTTGTGACCCCATGGACTATAACCTGCCAGGCTCCTCTCCAGGGATGAAAACTGGAGTGGATTGCCATTCCCTTCTCCCAGGGAATCTTCATGACCCAGGGATCAAACCCAGGTCTCTGACACTACAGGCAGATTCTTCACTATCTGAGCCACCAGGGAGCCCCAAACCAAGGTTTTAAAAGTAGTTATTCAGTAATATCTAATGGCTTTACAGAGTTCTATGTTTTCTGTACTGATAGTGGGGGTAACTCTGAAATTGTGTACAACCTTTTCCTTCTACTTTCCTCACACTTAGTTTCTGATAAGAAAAATGGAAGACACACTGGCAGTGAAACTGGAAGAATAAAGATAAAATGGGAATAAAAAAGGTTTAAGGAATAATTTTATTCTCACTTGTGACAATGACAAGCATAGTCTCTTCTCATTTCGTTTCATTCTATAAATCACATATAGTTGGTAGCTTTTGTTATGTGTATGTTCTTTTTCCATCTTTTCTATGTAGTAGTAAAGTGACTACTGCCAAATAGCTTGCAATATACCTCTCGCGCTGTTCAGTCAGTCTCCATGGACCATCATCCTAGAAAGCTGCCCTTTCCCCTGTACCATCCTGTTTTGCTGCAAATTCATTACTAATTGAGTCTTCATCTCCTAGATATGAAAGAACACCATTTCTCACCATCACTCTCAAGTGCTTTCTCCTGATTTTCCCAAAAGACTTCAGGCCTCACAGGAAGGATTAACATTCCAGACCCTTACACCTCTCTTTCTGTGCAAACCTTCTATCCCTCCAAAATGCACGCCATCTCGACAAATCTTCCAGTCTTCATAATAGTGTTGTCATCACTACTTCATAGTCTCTGTCATTGCAGACATGTGGGATCAGTCTTCCATTTTACTCAAATTACGGACATTATACTGGCTGAATCTGAGGTCCATGTGCACAAACTTTAAATATTCTAGCCATTTCCTTGCTAGAATTTATCTTCACTTGAACAACTAATTCCTATTGTGGAGAAATTTATTTTTACCTTCAGTTGAGACTCCTCTGAAACTTTCCATTTCATAATCCAATCTGACTGGAACTTCTAACCATCCTCTCCCAGTGACCCTGAATGAGGCATCCAGTCCTGCAAAACCTCCACTGGTTCTTGATTAGTTAATGCTCATTTTTCTAGACTGTCCTTCATTAACCAGCAGACTGTGGTTGAAGGCATAGAAAATTTTATTACTAGCACCCCGACTGTCTTGATTATTTGTCCAACCACTAAATTTCCTCTACAAACTCCAAGTACAAAATCATGTCATCTGTTTTGTTTTCTAAATTTTTAGTTCATAGATTTCAGTTATCAAAGTACATAGTTCAAAGAACCAACTATCTCTACAAGATTTGTTATGAAAAAGTCAACCTCACTCGCTTTGCCCTACTTTGTCTTCACCACAGGCAATCACTTTTCCTTCGCTCAGTTGACGCCTCTAATATTCATTTCCATGTGTAACAAGTCAACTACTGTGTGCCGTGCTTAGTCCAACTCTTTGTGACCCTGTGGACTGTAGCCCGCCAGGCTCCTCTGTCCATGGGGATTCTCCAGGCGAGAATACTGAAGTGGGTTGTCATCACCTCCTCCAGGGGATCTTCCTTACCCAGGGATCGAACACAGGCTCCTGCACTGCAGGCAGATTCTTTACCATCTGAGCCACCGGTGATTAACAAATACACAAATCTCAGTAGCACACAGCAATCGACTTCTTTCTCACACACAGCTGTGGGATGGCTGAGGTTGACTGTGCCATAACCTGCAGGACTATAGGTCAGCTGCGGCCCTTCTGATCCGTGGGTCGCACACTACAGGCCACACTTGAGGGACAGCGACCAGACTGTGCCTTCCCTAGGACAACAGATGCAATAAAGGGCAAACCCAATAGCAGAGGCACATTCATGCCTCTATCTACATCTCCTCTGCAAAAATTCCAAAGCAAGCCAGCAGGCTCAATCCAGAATCAAGGAACAGAGAAAGAGACTTCACTTACCAGGAGGACACACTAAAGGTAAAAAACAGAATACTGTCAGGCCTGAACGACTGAAATAGTTTACTATCACACTGTCTCTCTAAAGAACATACAGCTCTATTTTCTGAGTTAGCCCTCAGATATAGAAGAATTTTTTCTCCTCTCCTCCTTGCATCACAATACACAGCAACACTTCCTATTTCCCATGCCTTCAGTATCTTCATTTTTGGTTACATCGAGTGTTTACATTAGTGACTATGTCATCATTACTCATAGCTAAGTATACACTGAAATTGCTTTCCTGCACAAGTCTTTGTTTTTCCTGGAGTTATAACTTCTCTTTTGTTTCAACTGTTTAGTTTTCTATGAGTCATTCAACAGCAATTAACTATTTGTCTAGATCTACTCTGAAGATATTCAGACAGGTAAGGTATTCACCAACTTTGTATTCCTGAAGAAGTCACCCTTGGAGTCTTCTGACCTTTTTCAGCAGGGACTAGAGACAGTGACACACAGATGTCATTCTGAGAACACCCTACACCATCATCCTGGGGATACTCTTCATCTCTCTCCTGCCATGAATTTCCAACACCCATGTAATTTTTCTGAATAACTCTCTGTACACATCCTCTAGTAGCTTTCTGATAAAAGGACTGCAAAAGGTAAGCTTTAAAAAATACTTTTTTGTTGCATTATTTCTTTGATAAATTTCTTCCTTTCAATTTTCTCTTTGGGAAGGTTTTGTCATTAAATGCTTACTTTTTTATTGGACTTCTAATTTTCTTTTCTTCACTTTATTTCATCTTTCAATATTTTGAGGAAAGATTCTCAGATTTCAACTCCAGATCTTGTTTTTATCCTCTGAACATTAATTTGTTTGAGCATTCTGATCTTAGTTCACGTTTACAGAAGTTTTACCTCTGTAATGACATTAACTTTTTAAGAGTTTTCCTTTCTCTGCATATTCGCTGTTTTCTCATGGTATGCTTTTCTCTTTGTTTTGGTCTCTATCTTCCATGGTAAGTGCATTCTTCAAGTGGGATGGTAAACCTATTCAACAATGAGTGCAGAGTGGGGTGTGTAAACCATGAGGTTCACTACAGGGTGATGGGGTTGAGATGATTACCAGGGAATCTCTGAGGTTAGTACTTTTAGGTCTTTCTTCTTAGACTACACATATTATTTAGATAAAACATTTCCAATGCCCAGCCAGGAGAGAAAACCAAGCACCAAGATATTTGCTGCTGAGTGGGAGAAGACGCCAAGGGCTTCTCCCATCAGGAAGGCAGTATGCACATGGTCTGTTCGTCATTGTTTGGGGCAAGGTACTCCTTCCTTCAATCAGTGTTCTCTTCCGGACGGAGGGAGCTCTTCCCCCCACCTGCTTCTGTAGTGGGGATGAGAAGGGTCATAGAGTAGAGAAGGGGATCTAGAGATCAGACTACTTTTTAGTAGTTTTTACATTCCGCTAAAGTCTCCTAATTTGCTCCCCCTTCACTCAGTTCTGAGGGTTGTTCTTCAGTTGTTAAGTCTTGCCTGATTCTTTGTGACCCCATGGACAGCAGCACACCAGGCTTCCCTACCCTTCACTATTCTCCTAGAGTTTGCTCAAACTCATGTCCACTGAAGTCAGTGATGCCATCCAACCAGTTCATCCTCTGTCTAGGGGTACCTGGGGCTTTTAGTTCCTGAACTTTTGAGCAATTCTGTTGGAGTCCATTTTAATTCTTAGCTTTCCCGATGATTCCCTTCTAACTCAGCCTTCTCGGATTCACTGCTGTCGGTTACTATTCACTCACCTTCTTTCTAGTTATTTGTTTGCCATCACCACTTCTCATTCTCCTTATTCCTGTGGGTTCACATTGTTTTTAGGCCCTTGCTAAGGGACTTTAATGAGGTTTTTGGTAGTAAACAAAACTAGATCCATGTTCAGTTGGTTATCTTTACCCCGAAACAGGAATATGTGCATTCTAATTAGGTAAGTAATTCTAAATTGTCGCCCACTGAGATGGCTTCAATTTACATTTCCATCAACAACATATGAGAACATGGCAGAATTGTTAACATGAGGTAAATGAAAAGGACTCAGGGACTGGAAAAACCTCTAAAAATATTATTTTGTGTATAAGGTAGTTATTTTTCTGGGGAGGGATTCAACAAGTGTCAGAGCTTTTATAACACAAAAAAGTAAGGGACTATTGTTTTATGGTGATCATGTAATGGTTCACGGTTATAAATAATCCAGTCACGTACCTATTTTTTCAGCTTCAGCATCACTTGCAGTTTTAGTTCTGCAAAGCAGCCTGGGAAGCTTGCCCAACAAAGAATATATGCACTGGAGAAATACTAAACCAAAGGCATGCATGCACAAGTTTCTCACTCTGCCATTATAGAATCCTACTCAGAATGTTTCAAGTAGAAACAAAATAGGCCATCTTACAATGAGGTAAATAATGAACACCTGCATTCAATTTATCATCTGAAAAATCAGACTTGAAGCCTTTTGCATACATTTACATTGTTTGAATTATGCAATGTATTTTAGAACTACAGGAGAGACAGTTGTCCAAGAAGCTTTGTTCTTACAATATATCCAATCATTGTATGAGTAAATAAACAACTCAGACTAAGTCCATATGAGGTTGATAACACGGATGCATTCCTCAGTCTTTAGGAAACAAAGTATAATGATCTGGCTAAGGACAGGATTTCTTCTAGTACAAATTTTTAGATGAGTTTATATAGAATCACATTACAAAAGGCTTTCAAACACCAGCTTAAAAAATACTATCAGTTTATTCAGATTTTTTTTCCAGTACTACTCAACCAAAATCTACTCTGAGCTCATAGACAAACACCACCCATATACTTCAGTTAATTATTACCTAGAAGTGATACTTCCATATAAGTAGAGATGAAAATAACATGGAAAAGTGAATTTCAGTGGCAATTTTATATCTCTTTTTAGCTATTTCTGTTGACCTTCACAATCAAATATTGTCAAGCATTATTAAAAACTATGAAGTTCACTGGAATATTTTACTCCTATGTAACTTCTTTGAAAAAATAAAATGATCAAAGTTATCAAATTAAGAAACTGAGATACTACCCAGAAAGCCATTGAGTAGACATATAACACATGCGTTATCCAGCCTCAGTGTCAACAACTAAGGGAAAAACTGAAACACTAAATCAATATCCATCTGTATGCAGGTCAGGAAGCAATAGTTAGAACTGGACATGGAACAACAGACTGGTTACAAATAGGAAAAGGAGTACGTCAAGGCTGTATATTGTCACCCTGCTTATTTAACTTCTATGCAGAGTACATCATGAGAAACGCTGGACTGGAGGAAACACAAGCTGGAATCAAGATTGCCGAGAGAAATATCAAGAACCTCAGATATGCAGATGACACCACCCTTATGGAAGAAAGGGAAGAGGAGCTAAAAAGCCTCTTGATGAAAGTGAAAGAGGAGAGTGAAAAAGTTGACTTAAAGCTCAACATTCAGAAAACGAAGATCATGGCATTCGGTCTCATCACTTCATGGGAAATAGATGGGGAAACAGTGGAAACAGTGTCAGACTTTATTCTGGGGGGCTCCAAAATCACTGCACATGGTGACTGCAGCCATGAAATTAAAAGACGCTTACTCCTTGGAAGGAAAGTTATGACCAACCTAGATAGTATATTCAAAAGCAGAGACATTACTTTGCTGACTAAGGTCCGTCTAGTCAAGGCTATGGTTTTTTCTGTGGTCATGGATGGATGTAAGAGTTGGACTGTGAAGAAGGCTGAGCGCCGAAGAATTGATGCTTTTGAACTGTGGTGTTGGAGAAGACTCTTGAGAGTCCCTTGGACTGCAAGGAGATCCAACCAGTCCATTCTGAAGGAGATCAGCCCTGGGATTTCTTTGGAAGGACTGATGCTAAAGTGGAAACTGCAGTACTTTGGCCATCTCTTGTGAAGAGTTGACTCATTGGAAAAGACTTTGATGCTGGGAGGGAGTGGGGGCAGGAGAAAAAGGGGACAACTGAGGATGAGATGCCTGGATGGCATCACGGACTTGAAGGACACGAGTCTGAGTGAACTCCGGGAGTTGGTGATGGACAGGGAGGCCTGGCGTGCTGCAATTCATGGGACAGCAAAGAGTCGGACACAACTAAGTGACTGAACTGAACCACAAAGATAAGGCAACTTTAAATTCATGCAGGGGGAACTGCTAGGTGGCTGCTGTTGTAATCTCATAAGATATCATGAAGATCTGAAATAAATCTAGGAATAGAGAAGGGAAGGACTGGAGCCAGAAGCTATTTCAGCATCAGTAGGGTTGGAGATGCTGTTACCCCAATTGGAAAGTGCAGAAAAAGAGAAGAGGTCTGTTGGTCAAATTCAAGGCATCAGTTTAAGTTCCCTGTAGGACAACTAGTAGGAATACACAAAAGAAGTTGTAAATACGTGTCCAACACTTATGAGAGAAACAGATAAAGAATAATTAGAAAACTTGGGGAATATCTACCCAGATATGATAGCTAAGTTGGTAAATAATCCACCTGCAATTCAGAAGACCCCGGTTCTATTTCTGGGTCGGGAAGATCCAGTGCAGAAGGAATAGGCTACCCACTCCAGTATTCTTGGGCTTCCCTTGTGGCTCAGCTGGTAAAGAATCCACCTCCAATGTGGGAGACTAGATTTGATCCCTGGGTTGGGAAGATCCCCTGGAGAAGGGAAAGGCTACCCACTCTAGTATTCTGGCCTAGAGAATTCCACGGACTGTATAGTCCATGGGGTCGCAAAGAGTAGGACATGACTGGGCAACTTTCACTTTACTACCCAGAAACTAAGCAAATATTGATGGAAAATTTACTAGGCACCCTTCTCTAAAAGCACTGAGAAGGATGAATGATGCTGGGGGAAATTATACAAGGAAATCAAATGTAAGGAAATCAAATGTGTGTGTTCACAGACTTGGAGAAATGTAGAAAAGCACCAATGACTTCATGATATCAGTTCTACTTTTTCTTCACTGATACAGGTTGCACAAATTTAACCTGAGTTTAGTGCAATAATTAAAACTGTAACAATATACTGTAAACCCCAGTCAAAAAGTATCTCATTATCTCCTCTGAAACCACAGTTTTAAAATTATCCCATCTTCTCAACAACTTGCCCAATAGCCTCTTGCTGACACACTCCTTACACTAATTTCAGTACCTTCAGTTTTCTCCCTGGTTCGTATACTTCACGTGATGTTTTCAAATATTTCTTCCAAGTCTCACTTTATAATCTAGTTCCCCCAGCATCAACTTTTCACTTAAACACTGTGAGACTGTTTCCAAGTTTTCTAGAAAACTCTGTGGCTCCTAGAAAGAAAGACAATGCCAAAGAATGCTCAAACTATCCCACAATTGCACTTATCTCACACATTAGGAAAGTAATGCTCAAAATTCTCCAAGCCAGGCTTTAAGAGTCCTTGATCCATGAACTTTCAGATGTTCAAGCTGGATTTAGAAAAGGCAGAGGAACCAAAGATCAAGTGCCAACATCCGTTGTATCATCAAAAAAGCAAGAGAGTTCCAGAAAAACATCTATTTCTGCTTTATTGACNGTGGGTGGGGTGTGTATGTATGTATATGTGTGTGTGTGAGAGAGAAGAGGTTTATTTTAAGGAATTGGGTCACTTGATTGTCGGAGCCAGCAAGATCAAAATCTGTAGGGCAGGCTGCAGGCTGGAAACTTGACAGGAGTTGATGCTATAATCCTAAGGCAGTTTTTTTGTTGTTTTTTTTTCTTTTCTGGGAAACCTTTGTTTTTGTTCCTAAGGCCTTCAACTGGATGAGGCCCACCCGTATTATTGAGGGTAATCTCCTTTATTTAAAGTCAAGTAATTGTAGACTTTAACCACATCTGCAGAATACCTTCACAGCAACACCTAAATTCATGTTTGATGAAATAACCTGCTACAACAGCCTTGCCAAGTTGAAACATGAAATTAACCATGAGTCTCTCATTCATGTTTCCTATGTTTCTCTCTCTCTCTCTCACACACACACACATAAATGAGTTCATGATGCATCCTTAGTGTTATTGAACTTCAGGTAACAAGATAATCATCACAGTAATAGCTAGCAAGAGAGTTCCAGAAACACATCTATTTCTGCTTTATTGACTATGCCAAAGCCTTTGACTGTGTGGNTAGCCTACCTAGTTGGCTGGACGGATCTTGTTTTCCGCCTTTCGGTGCTTTAAAGATCGGAAAGTTATCTCCCCCGCGGCAGGGCACGAGATCCCGTTTCCAAAAGCCGAACTGGGGACCTGTGTCTCCACAGCTAAGCCATCTTTATCCCTTTAAGACAGTAGACTGAAGTAAAAAAACCAGATCCGCTTCCTTAACAGACGGGCGTGTCCGAGATGTACGCGTGTGTGAGGGAACATCCCGCTTGTACTTAGACCTCAAGTCGGGCAAAGGCTTGGGGAACAACTGGTGTTTAGCACTAGACACCCAACTGCCAAACATAAATNATCCGCTTCCTTAACAGACGGGCGTGTCCGAGATGTACGCGTGTGTGAGGGAACATCCCGCTTGTACTTAGACCTCAAGTCGGGCAAAGGCTTGGGGAACAACTGGTGTTTAGCACTAGACACCCAACTGCCAAACATAAATCATCGCGGAGCACTTAGAACTGAAGCGACTGTGGCGCGCTCAAGTTTCCTGCCTTCACCTGGCTCAAGTCCTAGGTTTTACAATCCACCACAACCCAGGCTGGGCTCCCCCTTTACTACCGACAAGGTTGGAATCGAGAAGTTACTGTTAGCAACTCTTTATTTGAAAGCGTGGGTGGCTCTGAAAAGAGCCTTTTGATTTTACAGATGCCCCTTCTACAGGAGAGCTGGGTAGGGCTTCCGGAGACTGGCCTCACTTGCCCTTTGCCTTGTGGTGGCTCTCAGTCTTCTTCGGGAGCAACACGGCCTGGATATTGGGCAAAACGCCGCCCTGGGCGATGGTGACTTTGCCCAACAGCTTGTTCAGCTCCTCGTCGTTGCGGATGGCCAGCTGCAAGTGACGAGGGATGATGCGCGTCTTCTTGTTGTCTCGCGCCGCATTGCCCGCCAGCTCCAGGATCTCGGCTGTCAGGTACTCCAGGACCGCCGCCATGTAGACGGGCGCGCCGGCCCCCACCCGCTCGGCGTAGTTGCCTTTGCGCAGCAGGCGGTGCACCCGCCCTACCGGGAACTGCAAGCCCGCGCGAGACGAGCGCGACTTGGCCTTGGCACGGGCCTTGCCACCTTGCTTGCCACGACCAGACATGACAGCGACACCCACTAACGAATGCTCCCGCCAAACACCCGACAAAGTCGTCCTCCACGGCCCCACTTCACCCTTTTGTAGGCAGAACGGCGATTGCCTAGAAGGCACTTTGATTGGCTACAGCACATCTTCGGCCTCGTGACCAATAGGATAGCACAGTCAGAATCCACTCATTTACATAACCTCGTCTCCCTCGCGAGAGAGCCACTGAAATCTCGCCAATCGCAACGGGGCATGAACAGGACCTTAATTTGCCTACAGTCTCTATAAGTACCGAGTCGTGGCGACCAGCCCGGTGGTTGCCTATTGTTGTTTGCCTTCCTGGTGGTATCTATAGCTTGTGCTTGCCGTTATGCCTGAGCCGGCAAAATCTGCTCCCGCGCCCAAAAAGGGCTCCAAGAAAGCCGTGACCAAAGCCCAGAAAAAGGACGGCAAGAAGCGCAAGCGCAGCCGCAAAGAGAGCTATTCTATCTACGTATACAAAGTGTTGAAACAGGTGCATCCGGACACCGGCATCTCGTCCAAAGCCATGGGCATTATGAACTCATTTGTCAACGACATCTTCGAGCGCATCGCGGGCGAAGCGTCGCGCTTGGCGCATTACAACAAGCGCTCAACCATCACGTCTCGGGAGATCCAGACAGCCGTGCGACTGCTGCTGCCGGGCGAGCTGGCCAAGCACGCCGTGTCCGAGGGCACCAAGGCGGTCACCAAGTACACCAGCTCCAAGTGAGTCCCTGTGGGGACTCGGCGCTCGCACGAGTTGCCCAGCCATTTGACGTTCTAAAGGTTCTTTTCAGAGCCACCCACCTTCTCAGTGGAAGAAGCTGTCATTTTGTTTTACACGGTCCTCTGCTGCCCAGCTTTTTGTATTGGTTTTCACTCGTTAAGAACAAATATATTTCTTTAGATACAATGGAGGAATAAGTATGTTCATCTAGTCTTGTGTGAGAATATAGTAGGGTATAGATGTGCTGAGTTTTCTCAAAGAACTGCTGTTGAAACTGGCTGTTTCAATGATGTTGGTTTATATGAATTTCATCATACAAGATTAAAACGTTTGAATATCTATGGTGCGACTGTCTAGTGTTCCCAAGTGATAGAACGATGTGTATTGAAGTTTTGTAGAGCGTGTTCTGTGTTGTGTACAAAATGGGATAATTTAGCTTACACTAAGTACTAACAAATTCTTTGAGTTTATATATCCTGCATTCACAAGCACATGGGTGCCCAGTTTCCGTGTAGATTCCCCTATTAGGGAAATTGGAGCTTCGTTATGATACCCAAGAACTAACCGTTTTGCCGCCTTTGCTCTGCCTCATGTCAAATCGCATAAAACGTGCCTAATTTTCAGTGATAGTGTTCTCCCCAGAGAATCACCACTCAGAAATGCTTGCCGTATATAAAGAACTTGTCCATACAATGTAAACAAAATATGCATTTTCCAAAGCAGTAAAAAGTTTGAAATCTTAAAGGAGCAGCAAGTTATAATATGATTGGGTGTGCAAAGGAGACTAGCTGCAGTTTCATTTTAGTGCTTTGGGAACTGTTGGATTGCTTCCAGTAGGGATTAACCTTAATCACTGGTTGCTTTGTGGGTCATAGATTCTAGATAGTTCACAGTAGAAGCGAGGAAACCAACTAGGAGGCTGTTACAGTGTCACAGGTTAGAGCAGTGAGTCAAAATCTGGTCTAGAGACTAGCAGTATTAGCATTACCTGAAAATTCATTAAAAGTGGAGTCTTCAGATACTAAGAATTTGTGTTAAAAAGCCCTCTGGGTGATTCTGGTGCTGCTAAAATGTGGTAGCCTAGACATGTTGGATTGGAATCAAAGTGAAAGTCCCGTCAGACTCTGCGACCCCATGAACTATACAGACTATACATGGAATTCTCCAGGCCAGAATACGTTAGTGGGTAGCCTTCTCCAGGGGTGTCTTCCCAACCCAGGGATGGAACCCAGGACTCCTGCATTGCAGGGGGATTCTTTACCAGCTGAGCCACAAGGGAAGCCCAAGAATACTGGGAATTCGCTGAGGGTAGCCTCTCCTTCTCCGGGAGATCTTCCCCACCCGGAATCAAAGCAGGATCTCCTGTGTTGCAGACAGATTCTTTACCCAACTGAACTCTCAGGAAAGCCCAGTACAGTGGAAGTGCTGAGAGATGTTGGGATTGAGATTATATTTGGGAGGTAGAACTGACAGGTTTGTCTGAGGAATAGGATTTGGATAGGAGCAAAACCCCTAACTTTTTGTCTTAAGCAACTGGGTGAACAGTGGTGCTGTTGATTTGGTAGATTGGGGCATTGAAGGGAGATCTAGAATTCTGATTTAAGGCTGAGAAGGTTTTTTATATTCAATTGGATATATGGAGTTGGCAGTGTGAGAGATACATCTAGGGCTCAGCGAAGAAAACATAAACTTGCCTTTAAGTGTACCTATTTTTGACTGGGAAAAAAGTGCACAACCTGAAAGTTGAGAACTATATTTGGTAGACTTAGCTGAGGACTTAAACCTCTCAGCTCTGAGAGACTGTTGTTCTTTTTTTTTTTGGGGGGGGGGGGTTGTCAGTTATTTTAATATGCAACATTTATAATTTCCCCCATAAAGTTATATCTAACAAGATATATAAAATATAAAATAAATAGGCCTTCACATATGTCACTTCTCTGTGCAAATACCTTTAATGATTCCCCCACTGAAAAAAAATATAAATCCCTTAGTTTAGCATCCAAAGCTTTCTGTTATGTGACCCTTAACTCCCTATCCAATCAAATCCAAGTATCTTATATTACAAGAAAATGGACTTATCCTTATCCCTCAAACATATCTTTTACTTTCCCATATTCATGACTAAACCCATATTCATTCTTTCCACTCTGCCTGGTGGAATCCTACCTCTCTATTCTTCCTTCACCTTCTGTCCAACCTCTACTTGCCATTAATTTTTACTTTTTAGCCTCATTTTTTTTTTTTACTTTATTTTACTTTACAATACTCTATTGGCTTTGCCATACATCGACATGAATCCCCCACAGGTGTACACGAGCTCCCAATCCTGAATCCCCCTCCCACCTCCCACCCCACAACGTCTCTCTGGATCATCCCCGTGCACCAGCCCCAAGCATCCTGCATCCCTGTCTCTTATACACATCTAGATGTGTATAAGAGACAGCAATAAGAGTGCCCAGTATTTTTGGACAGCACCGTCTTCTGGGAGAGGAAAGCTAGCTGTCAGAACCGTGTCCGATGTGAGTGAGGTGGGTCATACAGATGCCCCAGAAGGTGGCAAATCCTCTTCCCACCAGCTCCCACATGGGACTCTCCCAAAGCAACTGTTCTCCACGACTGGGGAAACTGAGGCAGTGCAACCCACTTTTCAGGTACTTTTTTCCTGGCATTTTTCTAATTCTTTACTCCAGCCCTTCAGGCCAGTGCTCACTCCTGGCTTCACCTGGACTTGAGTTCCCTTCAACCTGTGTGGCCCTCCAAGACCGTGCTCCTGCTCAGCACAACCTGTACCTGAGACCCAGTAGAAGGCGTGCCCAGGGAGGCCCCCGCGGTTCTGGTGCAGCGGCAGTGGCCCTCTGCCCTGTGTGCGCGTCCTGGCATAGCAGGTCTCAGCCGCCAGGAGACGAGTGATCGCAATTACCGCTGGCAGGGGTGCTGCTGTGTTCTCGCGGCTTTTTGCAATTTGCCATCTGTAGGAGAGAGATTGATTTTTTAAAATAAACAGGCTTTGTGTAAAGTGTATACATATGTATGGTCCCATTCTGTCTCTTATACACATCTAGATGTGTATAAGAGACAGATACAGTTCAGTTCAGTTGCTCAGTCGTGTCTGACTCTTTGCCACCCCATGGACTGCAGCACGCCAGGCCTCCCTGTCCATCACCAACCCCCGGA
>SJYV01016142.1:606816-633027 GCA_006410875.1 Neotragus pygmaeus | reverse complement strand
GGGTTACATGTGCACCCATGCCTGATTCATATCAATGTATAGCAAAAACCACTACAATCTTGTAAAGTGATTAGCCTCCAATTAAAATAAATAAATTTTTTTTAAAAAGGAAAAAATTATGCTGAATTGAGCATCCTTGAGTGTGTATCTTTGTATACATGAGAATGTAATTCTCAAGAACAGATAACTGAAACTGGAGTTGCTGAGTTGAAAAGTATAGTCACACTGTCACACATAAATTTTGATAGATACTTCCAAAATGCCCTTTAAAAATTTCTATCAAAAGTATAGGAGAATTGCTGGGTTTTTTTTTTTTCATACTTTTGCCAATAACTGGCTATTATCCATTTAAAAAAATTGTTAATTTAGGCAAGTAATGATACCCCATATTTGTTTTAGTTTACTGAACATCATTTTTTAATCTTTATTTTAAACCTCTTGGCCTTCCACGTTTAATTTGGAAATTTTTATTAAACTTTATTAGAACAGAACGTGAGTTAAGTGTGGTTGCTGAGAATTTGGACTGTTCTTTATAACAGTAGTCTTCTAAGGCAGGTGTCTAATTATTTTACACTCTCTGTAGCATTGGGTCTTAGAATTTGGAGGGCTGAGCCATCCCAGCCTCTTCTCTGAGAGGAACCAGACATGGGCACCAGACAAAATGATTGAAAAGATTATTATTTGGATGGCGGGAAGAGGCCCTCACACCTGCCTGGCCTACTCTTCAAATCTTTTGTTAACTTTAACAGCCAGTTTGAACAGAGGCAGAACATGCTGAGAACTTTCCCTAAAGACAGAAAAACATGCCACGAAGTCTGCATCCAGAAAAGCTGTGCCAGGATTTCCCTGGAAAACAAGCTTTAGGCGAGCTGAAGTTGTTTTGCCAATGTGAAATAGCCCAGCTTCTTAGTATGATTGGACCATGGCTATAGCATGGATAGGGAATGTGTGAAAACGAGGTTTACGACCAGATATGGACTTCAGACCTCAAAGTAGTCCTGTATCTCTACTTTTTGTATAGATAAACAATATTTTTATGCATCATCTTTCTCCTGGGGGAAAATAGAGTCATGGTCCTTATTATTGAGATGCATTTATATATAAAGAGGCATGGTCCTTGTTCTTAAAGTCTCTCAAAGTTACTGGGGAAATAAGTGTTATTATGTCTAGTTGAAATTTATAAGATGATTGGTGAGAAGAAGCATCTTTACATAAAGTGACTCAAGAACACTTTAAAAAGCAATGTATAATGAATTTGGTATATTCAGCACAGAAGGGAGCAATATGAGTAGTTAACTTGGACACAGTTCTAAGAGGCAGTGTTTAGCATTTTGGAGCCTAGGAAGTTGGCTTCCTTCCATTCTTTCCTCTTAATTTTCCATCCTTGCTTATCCCAGTTATCTCCTTCACAGTTAACAGAGATGGAAAGTCAGCCAGCACCCCAGACTGACTCTGCTTCCCAATCCATTGTTTCAGAGAGAAGGACCAGACCCTGTTTAGTGTGACAGATTTTAGCTTAGACTATTTGTCTTCACTGCCTTTGACAGATCCCCTTATCTGTGGGATTCAATTTAATTCAGCATATTTATTGAGAAGCTTTTTAGTGTCAAGGAGCTGTATGATGAATGCTACAGGGAGATTTAAATAAGACTTGATAGGAGCATGTAGGAGGGGCTATTTATTTTATATATGTTGAGCTCATGCAACTTATGGGACATCTAGAAAAAGGTAACCAGCAATCCATTAGGTAGTTAGATCTAGAAATTAGGAGAATGGACTGAAGTGATTACAGAAATTTGGGATTCATTAATGTCTATTTACTTGAAACTTTGGGATGAGATTCCCCCAGAGAAGAAGGATGAGGATGCAAATATTCAGTTTTAAAGAGAGAATAAAGCAAAGCTAGTGAAAAACCAAGAAAGTCTTATCAAAATGTTATAATTGGGGACTTCTATGTTTACTTAATGTAGAGTAAAAGGGACCAGATTCACTCTTCTGCCTGAAAATAAATAAATAAATAAAATGGAAAAATATTATAAAACAACAAATTTCAAGATAATGGGCATTAAGCAGAAAACAACAGTGATCCACATAGGATAGGAATACTTGAGGTAAGCCCTAAAATTGCCCCAGCCACTACCTTGAGGGAATTTCTAGGCTGCAGCACAGAACCCGCACTGCCAGTGCCTGGTGGACTCCATGAGCTGAAGAGACGAATTGGAGAGTAGAGTCCAAGGTAGCTAGTGTTCATAGGACAGAATATTGGAGAGAGAACTGCACAGAAAGAGAACTTAGAAATCTGAAGATGACATCTTCAATAATAGTAGACAAAGATATTAAAACATTATTATGACTATATTCCATATACTCACAAATTTAGAGGAAAGGTTGAACATATGATTAGAGTCATGAAAAAGAGCCAACTCAAATTTTTAGAGATGAAAAGTGCAGTGTTTGAGATGAAACTACACTGGATGGGATTAATACCACATTAGATATTGCAAAAGAAAATACTGGTGAAGTTGAATATATAGAAATGCTCCAAAATGAAACACAGCAAAAAAAAAAATATATATATATATATATATGAAGATTTCTCACAAGTCCATTCTCAGTCAATAAAAACTTTGACTTGAATTAAGAGCCACAGTTGCACACTCAACATCAATGTTTTATAATCCAAGTTGGTGAATTCCNGGAGTTCATACTCAGTATATATATATATATATATTATCAGTGAGTTATAGGAAAAGTATAATTAACCTAACATACAAGTACTTTAAGTCTTCAAGAGGTGGAGGGAATATTTTTTCAAATAATTAATGGCTGAAAATTTTCCAATTTTGATAAAAACCCACATATCACAAACCTTCATGAACCCCAAGCACAAAAAATATTCAGGAAACTACATTACGGCATACCATAATGAAATTGCTCAAAACTAATGATGAAATATCAAAAATAGGTAGAGAAAAGCACATTCCATACAAAGAAACAAAGATATGGATGACAGCAGATTTCTCATAGGAAATAGTTTAATCATAAAGGCAGTGAAACAATCTAAGTACTAAAAGGGAACAATAAATAACCTATAAAGCCAGAACTGTATGTCCAGTGAAAATATTTTTCAAATTAAAGATGAGTGAAGACAGTTTCACATATTAAAAAAAAAAAAAAGGCAAGAAAAGAACTCATCACCAGAACACTTGTGCCACAAAAAAGTTAGCTTAATGTTAAAGGAAATTCTTTAGACAGAATGAAAATGCTTCTAAATGGAAATTTCTACACAAAGGCATGAAAAGCACCAGATATGATACTATATGGTAACATGTATAGCTTTTTTCTTATAAAGTAAATGTTTCTAAAAGAAAGATTATTTAACAATGATGATATTAATGTGTCCTGGGCTGTATTTCATAGATGTAGGTGAAAATGTATGCCAAAAGTGGCAAAAGTCCTGAAAGGACAGAAATGAAGTGTAGTTATTTCAAGGGCTTACACACAGAGTGCTATAGAAGTCACTTGAAGCTAGAGGTTTAATAAGTTACAGATGCATATTACAAACCTAAAGCAACCAATAAAATGAAAAGAGAGCTAATAAGCCAGTAAAAAGATGAAATAATAAAAGTTACTAATTCAAAATAACACAGAAAAGAGGTAAAAGAGAATGAAGAACAAAGGAGACTGATATGAAACAAGTAGCAAGATGATGGACTTAAGCCTGGCCGTATCAATAGTCACACTAGTTGTAAATGGTCCCAAAACCCCATTTGAAAGTCACAGATTTTCAGGTTCAATTAAAAAAACAACAACAACTAGATGTTGTCTACAAAAAAACACAGTTTAAATATATCAATGTATGAGACAGGGTGCTCAGGGCTGTTGCACTGGGATGACCCAGAGGGATGGGATGGGAAGGGAGGTGGGAGGGGGGATTCAAGATGGGGAACACATGTAAACCCAAGGCTGATTCATGTCAATGTATGGCAAAAACCACTACAATATTGTAAAGTAATTAGCCTCCAATTAAAATAAAAGCTAAAAAAAGAATAAATATAAAGGCAAAAACAGATTACAGGTAAAAGGTTGGTAAAAATATGCTGACTCTAATCAAAAGCTAATCACAGGACTTCTCTGGTGGTTTAGTGGTGAAGAATCCACCTTGCAATGCAGGGGATGCAGGTTTGATCCCTGATCAGGGAATGATCAAACCTGATTATTACCAGATCCGACATGCTGTGGAGCAACTAAGCCCACTTGCCACAGCTAGAAAGCCTGCATGCCGCAGTTATTGAGCCTGTGTGCTCTGGAGACCTTGCACCAAAACCAGAACCTGCATGCTACAACAAAAGTTTCCACATGGTGCAATGAAGATCCCACGTTCTGCAACTAAGACCCGAGACAGCCAAATAAATAAATATTTTTTCAAAAAAGCTAACTGAGTGACTATATTAACTTCAGGCAAAGAAGCATTTAAGGAAAATAGCTCTACCAGAGAAAAAATGGTCATTTCCTGGTGATAAAGCGTCCACTTTATTAAGAGGACATAACAACCCTAGATAAATGAAGCCCCTAATAAGAGGGCTTTATAATACACGAAGAAAAACTGATAGAACTAAGAAGCGAAATGGAAAGAAAAACAATTGTACTGAGAGTGCATCTCAATGAGCAGACAGAAAGTCAACAACGATGTAGTAGACTTGGACAGTCCTACTAATAAACTTGTCCTGACATTTGTAAAATACTCCACCCATTCCACCACCCCTGCAACAGTAAAATGCACATGTTTCTCAAGTGTATCCAGCACATTTGTCGAGATATATTTCTCCTAAGTATCTCTCTAGCATATATAACAAGAGATCACTGTTTTAGAAAAGAAAAAGGTCTCAAATCAATGCATTCACTTTTTCCATAAGAAATGTGAAAAAGAAGAGCAAATTAAAAGAAAACTCAGTATAGAAAGGAACTAATAAAGACTAAAGCAAAAATCAATGAAATATAAAACCAAAAAATGGAGAAAACCAATGAAATAAGAGCTAGTTCTTTTAGATAATTAAAATTGATCAAGTATATCCAAGCCACCGAGGACAAAAAGAGCACACACATTAACAAAATCAGGAACCATTAAGATAATACCATTACAAATTCTACAGATATTAAAAGAATAATAAGGTAGAGTATGAACAACTTTATTCCTATAAATTGAACAACTTAAAATTTTCTTGAAAGATACAAACTACCAAAGCTCATTCAAGAAGAAATAGATAAGCTGAATGAATTTGTAATTAAAAGTTTATCCACAAAGAAGCCATCAAGACCCAGATGGTTTCACTGGTGAATTTCACCTAATATTTGAGGAGGAAATAATGCCAACTCTATATAAACTCTTCTAGAAAAATGAAGAGGAGGAAATACTTTCCTACTCATTCTTTGGTGCCAACATCACCCTAATTCCAAACCATGACAAAGACATTATAAAAAAAGAAAGCTGCTACTTGATAAATTTGACTTTATCAACATTAAAAAAATATCTTCTGTGTTTTGAAATATACTAAGAGAATGAAAACAAGTTACAAACTTGTAGAAAATATTTGCAAAGCATATATTTGATAAGCTATATGTATTCAGAGTATATAAAGAGTTCTTCTAGCTTAGTTATGAGAAAGAAAATCACCCATTTAAAAAATAGGTGAAGATTTGAAATTATATTTCATCAAAGAAAGCAATGAAATCATAAATATATGAAAATTTGTTCAATATTAGTAAAATGAAAATTAAATTAATAATTATTATTAGAATGACTGAAATTAGTAAGAGTAACTTTACCCTTTGCTGGTGAGGATGTGGAAGAATTAGAATTCTCACACATTCCTGTTGGGTGTATAAAATGGTACTGTCCCTTTAGAAAAGAGATGTGGCATATTGTTGGTACATTAGATGGTACTTTAAATAAAAAACCCCTAACATGTTATCCAGTCATTCAATTCTTAGGGTTTTATCTAAGAGAAAAGAAAGTATATGCCCATATGAAGTTTTGTAAATGAATGTTCATAACTGCTTTATTTGTAATAGTCCAAACTGAAAGTAACCCAAAAGTTCATCAATAGCTTACTGGATAAACAAACTGTGATGTATGCATATAGTGGAATACTGCTTGGCAATAAATGGGAATAAACAAGTGGTGCCAGCAACAATATGGATATAATTCAGAAAAATTATGCCAAGTAAAAGAAGCCAAATCAAAACTGAAGTAGTTTGTATGTTTCCATTTATATAAAACTGCTGAAAATGCAGACTAGTCTGTAGTGATAGAAAACAGATCAGTGACTGCTAGGGTTGGGGAGTGGAGCAGGAGGCAAGAAAGCAGAATGACAGTGGAGCATGAAGAAGAATTTGGGGGTAATGGTTATGTGTGTGAGAGTCATTCAGTCATGTCCAGTTCTTTGCAGCCCTATAGACTGTAGCCTATCAAACTTCTCTGTCCATGGGATTATCCTGGCAAGAATACTGGAGTGGGTTGCCATTTCCTCTCCAGGATCTTCCCAACCCAGGGATCGAACCAAAGTCTCCTGCACCTCCTGCATTGGCAGGTGGATTCTTTATCATGGTGATAAGATTCTTTATCACCTTGTGATAAGAGTTTCATGGGTGAAAACTTATCAAATTGTAAGTGTGTAGTTTATTATGTTTATTTTTTAAATATAAATTTATTTATTTTAATTGGAGGCTAATTACTTTACAATATTGTCTTGGTTTTGCCATACATCAACATGAATCCGCCACAGGTATACCCATGTTCCCCATCCTGAACCCCCACCTCCTCCCTCCCCGTACCATCCCTCTGGGTCGTCTCAGTGCATTGGCCCCAAGCATCCAGTATCATGCATCGAACCTGGACTGGCGATTCGTTTCATATATGATATTATACATGTTTCAAACTCATTCTCCCAAATCATCCCACCCTTTCCCTCTCCCACAGAGTCCAAAGACTGTTCTATACATCTGTGTCTCTTTTGCTGTCTCGCATACAGGGTTATCGTTACCATCTTTCTAAATTCCATATATATGCATTAGTATACTGTATTGAGTTTCTTGTATGTCAGTTAAACCTCAACAAAGCAGTTTTCAAATATCCGGTAATCATTTTCTGTATTATTGTAGATGAAATTCTTGTCCCCATGTGTAATGAAGAAACCAATAAGGGGCATTGCAGTTCTACGTGCCTGTTGTCTCACCATATTCACAAACCAAAATACCCAGGTCATCTTGACTGTGATATCTAAAATATCTTTAAGAGATAAAAAGCCATTACACCCTTGTCTTGTTCCTTGCCATTCCCTCCTGGCCTGAAGGGTTTCTATTGAAAGATCTGCAGTTATTCTTATGGGGACCCCCTTGTGTGTTATTTGTTGTTTTTCCCTTACTGCTTTTAATATTTGTTCTTTGTGTTTGGTCTTTGTTAATTTGATTAATATATGTCTTGGAGTGTTTCGCCTTGGGTTTATCCTGTTTGGAACTCTCTGGGTTTCTTGGACTTGGGTGATTATTTCCTTCCCGATTTTAGGGAAGTTTTCCACTATTATCTCCTCAAGTATTTTCTCATGGTCTTTCTTTTTGTCTTCTTCTTCTGGGACTCCTATAATTCGGATGTTGGAGCNGACTCTCAAGAGTCTTCTCCAACACCACAGTTCAAAAGCATCAATTGTTCCACGCTCAGCCTTCTTCACAATCCAACTCTCACATCCATACATGACCACTGGAAAAACCTTAGTGGTAGTGGTTTAAGTTGTGTCTGACTCTTGATAAGTTGTGTCCAACTCTTACAACTCCGTGAACTTTAGCTCTTCTGTCCATGGGATTATCCAGGTAAGAATACTGGTGTGGGTTGCCATTTCCTCCTCCAGGGCATCTTCCTGACCCAAGGATCACTTTCATATATGTATGTATAAATGAATCACTGAGCTGTATGCCTGAAATTAACTTGATATCATATATTAACTATACTTCAATGCAAAAATATATAAAAGTCAAGCCAAAAAAGAAAATTATATATATATATATATAATATGATATGTAAATTATGTATCATGTTAGAAGGTGATAGGTGTTATGAACAAAAATAGATAAAGAATATCTGGAAGGTAGCATGGGCATGGATGAGTTGCAATTAAATGTGATGGTCATTCTGCTCAACAGTATTAATTATAATGGAAATTAAAAGCACAATGAAATAGCAATTCATGCAAGCTAAACTGGCTAAATGAAAATGACTGATAAAAGCAAATATCAGTTAGGAAACTGGAACTCTTATACATTGCTGTAAANGTGATGGTCATTCTGCTCAACAGTATTAATTATAATGGAAATTAAAAGCACAATGAAATAGCAATTCATGCAAGCTAAACTGGCTAAATGAAAATGACTGATAAAAGCAAATATCAGTTAGGAAACTGGAACTCTTATACATTGCTGTAAAAATGTAAAAGTTCAACCAAAACTGTCTCAGGCAATGATAATGACTGGAGCTAGGGTTGCAGTGACAGAGGCTGAAAGGATATCATTATATCAAAGGACATATCATTGTTTTAGGCAAGTTAGGTTCTCTGTTGTATACACAATCCTACTCAGAGTTCTCCAGTTAGAGTACACCACATGAATGTAAATGCATAATAAAAATAATAATGTAATAAAAATAATTAATATAAATTATATATATTATATAATATAATTAATAAATAGAAATAATAATGTAAATGCATAGTGAAAACAACCTCAAGACACCCTGTGAGAATGTAATGAAAAACCAATACAAATAAAATGCTCNGCATAATAAAAATAATAATGTAATAAAAATAATTAATATAAATTATATATATTATATAATATAATTAATAAATAGAAATAATAATGTAAATGCATAGTGAAAACAACCTCAAGACACCCTGTGAGAATGTAATGAAAAACCAATACAAATAAAATGCTCATAAATAAAATTCAATGACATTTCTTCATGTTCTGCAGAGAAATCACATTAGAAGACACAGGAAACAGAAAACTATAAGAAATAGATTTAAGGACATTAATTCTGCCAATCAAAATTGGCTGCCAATCAAAACTGGTTATTTTCCTGATTTATTTCACTATTTATTACAAACCAACATATTTAGTCCAACTTCAATCTGTACAACTCATAAAAGAAACTGTAGTGTATTTTCAGACTATGGTCCTCTTGGGGTATAACATTAAGTATTTGTGAAAGGAAGTAGAATAATAGCCTTCATAGTTTTAATTCCCTTTATCTCTACTGTACATACATTCCAATGGGGTGATTATTCTAATCATAATGGTCAGCAACAAATTAGTCTATTTAAAAATGTACTGCTAACAAGGGATTCAATCCAAAATTAAATTCTTAAATTATTGTTTAGGAACATATACTAATATAAGTTAGTACATGTGCTAACATAAGTTCAAATTCAATCTTAGTGCATGCAAAATGGGAATAGTAGGAGGATATGATGGAAAGGCACAGAATTGGCCAAATTCTTTACACAAATTCTCATTGTGATTCCCTTTAAGGGGCATGGGTTTCCCTGGTGGCTCAGATGGTAAAGAGTCTGCCCGCAGTGCAGGAGACCCTGATTCGATCCCTGGAGAAGGAAATGGCAAACCATTCCAATATTCTTGCCTGGAAAACCCCATGGACAGAAGAGCCTGGCAGGCTACAGTCCATGGGGTCGCAAAGAGTCAGACATGACTGAGTGACTTCACTTCACTTTAAGGGGCATAATCCTTAGAGATGTAACCTAAGCTCTTTGATAAATAAGTTAAGCTTGAGGTCTTAAATTTCTGACTTTATGAAAAATAACACAAATTTGAAACAATATTTATTTTCAATCTGTAGTTATTCTAGAGAAAAACTAACATAGCTTAGTTCTTCTACCCAATTCTGGACAGTATCTTGTAAAATTCAAACATCTACTCATTGGCTCTCCTACCCATGCTAACACTCCATCTAATTCATAGGACATTTAAAAAGAATGTGAGGCTTGATCCGTATCTTGGTATACTTCTGCACCTCTCTCACTTCATCTAGTGCCTCTTCACCCCTGACTCACTCTCCTGCAGCCCATTGTCACTCTGTTGTTCCTGAACATGTCAGCCCTGCTTCTCCCTCAGGGCACTGGCACCTAGTTTCCCTCTTCTGGAATGCTCTTCCCTCAAATATTCATTGGCTTATGTGTGTGCCAAGTGTGCCAAGTGTCATCTTACTTGTGAGTTCCTTCTTGATATCTAAACAGTATTTATCACTCTTCATTCTGATATACATATACAGTGTTGTTTAATGATTTCCCTTTACTATAATCTAAATCCTTGAGGTCAGAACTTTGTTTTTTTTCACTGCTTTAATCCTAGCAACTGGACCAAGCCTAAACTAAGCACTCAAAAAATATTACATGAAGGAAGAAGAAAGACTAGAAAGAGGGGCTGCCTTCTCTGTACTGGTAATGGTGGATTTAGTGTGATTGAGAATCAAAGAAATACTCTGTCTGATCCTCTAGACTTAGTGTATGTGCTTTCTTACCCAATAAAAGGTAATCTTTCTAGTAATGGACTTCCCAGCTTATCAAAATTTAAGAATATATTTAGAAATTATAAGATAAATTTAACCTGGTACTTACTGAATATGTGTCGATGTTACTGAAAACATTTCTAGGTCAACAGAGTTGTGCTTATTCTGCTGACAATTTTGCATATATCTCTTTCATTGTTCTATTTAACACAGAAGAATGTCCATAAAACCAAGACTTCTGTTTTCCTGTAAGTTCACCCCTACTGAATAATAAACAATGTCATAGTCCTTAAGATCATTGCCTTAATAATTAATCATTGCACATGAAAAACAGGATTGTTAGAAATAACAACTGAGGCAGGAAATAACCTGCCTGAAGAGGTTACTAAACAGCAGAGAATCTGGTTTTTAAGGCCTAATTCTCATCTCTCTTCCAGCGAATAAATAGACCAAAAAAGAGAAAGGCCAGGCCACAAAAACAGAGCTGGAAGCCAAACCTCTGTCTCTAATCTCTAAAAGAACAAAATGTAGAGAACAGGACTTGCCTCCACAGATTGCCTGAGGTATTAGTTGATGTTTGCAAAGACTTAATCAGGATGAAAGCCACCATAGAAGAGCTTACTGTCTCAGTAACTGGAATGCTTTTTTTTTTTNTCATTTAAAACTGAAACACATCACATGCTTTCAGCCTTAAGTAAGAACAAGGTGAAATAAGAAATTAATCAAGGGCAAAACTTGATGTCTTTGCAAATGATTTTCAGGGCTTTGATTTATTGTTTAGGAGGGAGGTAAGCACTCATTCCTCAAAAGAATCAGCATTTCTAGAAGAGAAAAGGGAGCCTATTTTCTGGATTCATTTATAAAGCTGTGTGGGCAAGTGCAAAAAAAATAAAAACAGAAAAAGAAAAACAACCATGCACAACCATATCCCAGGAATCTTTCTCTCAGTTCCTAGTTTATGCACTGTGTATTTTATCAAGGATGTAGCAAAGGGCTTCCTGCTCCCTCTCTGAATCTTCCAAATTCTATCCTTGTCCTTTTCCCTAGATTGAAACCTGAAATCCATTTACAGATCCTAGCCTTAAGGTAAGGCTTTGATCCCAGCTAGGTGCAGGAAAGACTGTATAACGTAATTGCAAAATCTAAAGGCAGATACAGGGATGTGGTGGGGTAGGGTGGTACAAGAGTCTGGTGGAGAGGTTGGTTAAACAATCTGGGAGTCTTGTGGGAAGGGGGAGAAGAAGGAGGAAAGAGAAACCACTTTGATGATCCCCACACATCTGCACGAATAACCCAAATTAATACACAAATAATATAATTTATATTAGACAAATTCAAAAGTTGTTTAAAGCCCAAAGGAAAAATACATTCTGCAATAATATAGTCACTCACAATAGTACATCTCCATCCAGAATGAAGATATATCCATCCATTTCTTTCTATGCATTCAGAGTTTTTAAATTTATTTTTTTATTTTGAGATAATTATAGATTCATATGCAGTAGTAAGAAAAAATGCTGAGAGGTCTCGTGTAACAATTACCTAGTTTCCCCAAAGTTAACATCTTGTAAAACTATAGTGTAATATCAGCACCAGGATATTGGCATTGATACAGTCACGAAACACAACAGTTTCATCACTGAAAAAAATCCCTCATGGCGTTCATTTATAGCTTCATCCACTTCCTTTATATATCCACCCACACAACCTCTGGCAATCATTAATCTGTTCTCCATTTCTACAATTCTGTTATTTCAAGAATGTTATATATATGAAGGATATAGTATGTAACCTTTGGGTTTGGCTTTTTTTTGCTTAGCATAATCCTCTGGAGATTCATCCAGGTTGTGTGTTTCAAGAGAGAGTCTCTTGTAGAAATATATAGTTGGATCATGTTTCTTAAATCCATTCTAGAGTTTAATCCCTTCGTTTGAAGTATCTGCTGATAAGGAAAGGCTTCTGCCATTTTGCTTTGTTNTCCAGGTTGTGTGTTTCAAGAGAGAGTCTCTTGTAGAAATATATAGTTGGATCATGTTTCTTAAATCCATTCTAGAGTTTAATCCCTTCGTTTGAAGTATCTGCTGATAAGGAAAGGCTTCTGCCATTTTGCTTTGTTTTCTATATGACCATAACTTTTGTGCCTCATTGCCTCCTTTACTGCCTTTTTGTGATTCATTTATTTTTCTAGCATACTGTTTTGATTCCTTTCTTGTTTGTTTTTATGTATATTTTAAAGTTGTTTCTTTTACTGGCTACCTTGGGGAATTACAATCACCATCTTAACATTTTTTTTATAATTCTGCCTCCCTGACTCAACAGCTACGTGACCTTGGGCAAGTCTATGCTCCAGTTTCTTTTTTTTTTTTAATTAAAAAAATATTTATTTACTTATTTTTTGCTGTGCTGGGTCTTCATTGCTGCAAGTGGGCTTTCTCTACTTACAGTGCACAGGCTTCTCATTGCAGTGGCTTCTTTTGTTGGGATGCACAATATCTAGGCACAAAGGCTTCAGTAGTTGCTGCACATAGATTGTGGCAATAGTTGCTGCACAGCAATTGTGGCTCAAGGAATCCAGAGTACAGGCTCAGTAGTTACGGCACATGGGCTTAATTGCCCACAGCATGTGAATCTTCTCAGAGCAGGGATCAAACCCATGTTTCCTGCATTGGCAAGTGGATTCTTAACCACTGGCCCACCAGGGAAGTCCCCATCTTAACTTTATAACAGTCAGGTTTGAATTAATAACAACTTAGTTTCAATAGTATAAAAATTATTTTATATTAAAAACTCCTTTACAGTTCCATACTCTATGTTGTTAGTGTTATACCTTATACCTTTACTCACTGCATGCCCAATACTATTGATTTATAATTATTGCTTTATTTACTGATTTTTTAAATCATACAGAAGGAAAACGTAGTTTCAGACAAAAAAAAGTACAATACTATTGGCTTTCATTTTACCTACATAACTATTAATATGTTTATCTTTGAATACATTCCATAGTTCATGATGTATAATTCTTTTTTATATATTACTCTGTTCTTAACCGTTCAAGGGTTTTTTCATCTATATTCATGAAGGATATTGATCTGTAGTTTTCTTTCTTCCTTCCTTCCTTTCCTTTGTTCTTTCCTTCCTTCCTTCCTTAGTGCTATAACTTTCCCTCTCAACACTGCTTTAGCTATGTTCCACAAATTTTGATATATTGTCTTTTCATTTGCACTCATTTCTTTATATATATTTTTTATTTCTTTTGGTCCCATGGATTATTTAGAATATGGTTGTTTANAGGCTATGGTTATCCGCTGGATCATAGAAAAGGCAAGAGAATTCCAAAAAAACATCTTCTGTTATATTGACTACACCAAAGCCTTTGACTGTGTGTATCACAACAAACTGGGGAAAATCCTTAAAAGAGGTGGGACTACCAGACCACCTGACCTGCCTCCTGAGAAATCTGTATGCAGGTCAAGAAGCAACAGTTAGAATTGGGCATGGAAAAATGGACTGGTTCCAAGTTGGGAAAGGAGTATGTCAAGGTTTTATATTGTCACCCTGCTTATTTAACTTACATGCAGAGTACATCATGTGAAATGCCGGGCTGGAGGAAGCATAAGCTGGAATCAAGATTGCCAGAAATGCCAATAACTTCAGATATGCAGATGATACCACCCTTATGGCAGAAAGTGAAGAGGAACTAAAAAGCCTTTTGATGATAGTGAAAGAGAAGAGTGTAAAAACTGGCTTAAAACCCAACATTCAAAAAACGAAGATCATGGCATCCGGTCCCATCACTTCATGGCAAACAGATGGGGAAACAAGGGAAACAGTGAGAGACTATTTTCTTGGGCTCCAAAATCACTGCAGATGGTGACTGCAGCCATGAAATTAAAAGACGCTCGCTCCTTGGAAGAAAAACTATGACCAACCTAGACAACGTATTAAAAAGCAGAGAAATTACTTTGTTGACAAAGGTCCATCTAGTCAAAGCTATCATTTTTCCAGTAGTCGTGTATGGATGTGAGAGTTGGACCACAAAGAAAGCTGAGCACCAAAGAATTGATGCTTTAGAATTGTAGTGCTGGAGAAGACTCTTGAGAGTCCCTTGGTGGCAAGGAGATCCAACCAGTCAACCCTAAAGGAAATCAGTCCTGAATATTCATTGGAAGGACTGCTGCTGAAGCTGAAGCTCCAATACTTTGGCCACCTGATGCAAAGAACTGACTCACTGGAAAAGACCCTGATGCTGGGAAAGATTGAAGGCATGAGGAGAAGGGGACAACAGAGGATGAAATGGTTGGATAGCATCGCCAACACGATGGACAGGAGTTTGAGCAAGTTCTGGGAGTTGGTCATGGACAGGGAAGCTTGGCATGCTGCAGTCCATGGGGTTGCAAAGAGTGGGACCCGACTGAGCTACTGAACTGAACTGATAGTTTTATGTCGACTTAGCCATGAAATTAAAAGACGCTTACTCCTTGGAAGAAAAGTTATGACCAACCTAGACAGCATCTTCAAAAGCAGAGACATTACTTTGCCGACTAAGGTCCGTCTAGTCAAAGCTATGGTTTTTCCTGTGGTCTTGTATGNGTGACTGCAGCCATGAAATTAAAAGACGCTTACTCCTTGGAAGAAAAGTTATGACCAACCTAGATAGCATATTCAAAAGCAGAGACATTACTTTGCCGACTAAGGTCCGTCTAGTCAAGGCTATGGTTTTTCCTGTGGTCATGTATGGATGTGAGAGTTGGACTGTGAAGAAGGCTGAGCACTGAAGAATTGATGCTTTTGAACTGTGGTGTTGGAGAAGACTCTTGAGAGTTCCTTGGACTGCAAGGAGATCCAACTAGTCCATTCTGAAGGAGATCAGCCCTGGGATTTTTTTGGAAGGAATGATGATAAAGCTGAAACTCCAGTACTTTGGCCACCTCATAAGAAGAGTTGACTCATTGGAAAAGACTCTGATGCTGGGAGGGATTGGGGGCAGGAGCAGAAGGGGACGACCGAGGATGAGATGGCTGGATGGCATCACTGACTCGATGGATGTGAGTCTGAGTGAACTCCGGAGTTGGTGATGGACAGTGAGGCCTGGCATGTTGCAATTCATGGGGTCACAAAGAGTCGGACACTGAACTGAATGAGATATTTCACTCTTTCTTTCTTATTCTTTAATCGCTTTCCTCTGGGTTCACTCCATCTTTAGAGAAGTCAGGACATGTAATGTAGTCATGGCTGTGGTTGTGGTGGCAGATCATGTTGTGAGTAGGGGTGGAGAGAATGCTTTCCCGTTCTTGGGGTTGTACATCTTGTCTAGAATATTGGACTGTGGCTTCCTGTCTTCAGTCCATTGTTATTGCCACTGATGTGCTCACTGTCCAGGCTGAAGGGGGAAGCTCTTCCCAAGGCAAGAGCTGGAGTTTAAGAGATTGAGTGGAAACCTAAGAGCCTTCTTAAGGCCTTAGACCAGAGCTTTCACTGTCACTTTCACTGAATTCTTTTATTTAAGCACGTAATGCCAAACTTAGATTCGAGGGCAAAGAGGTGCTCTCTTCACTCAGTAAGGCATGGCTTGGTTGTGAATGTAGAAAGGAGTGAATAACAGAGGCCAAGAATTAAATCAGTCACAGTTTCCCTTCCCTCTTTTTTTTCTCTCGCTATAATTTATTTGTTGAAGAAGCCAAATAATTTGTCCTGTGGAATTTCCCACATCTTGGTTTTTTCTGATTGCATGCCCATAGTAGCATTTGACATGTTTCTTTGTTCTTTGCGTTTCCTTAAATTGGTATTTAGTTCTAGAAGTTTGATCTAGTGTGACTTTTTACAAGGATCTTTTACAGGTAGTGATGTGTCATTTTATCAGGAGGAATAAACATCCCTTCGTGTCTCTTTTTATTGTTGCATATGTGCATGCCTAGTCGTGTCTTGACTCTTTGCAACCCCATGAACTCTAGCTTGGCTTCTCTGTCCATGGGATTTTCCAGCCAAGAATACTGGAGTGGGTTGCCACTTCCTACTCCAGGGGACTCTCCCAACTCAGGGACTGAACCCACGTCTCTTGTGTCTCCTGCGTTGCCAGGCATGCTCTTTACCACTGTGCTGCCTGGGAAGCCGTTTGTGTCACCAGTGACCACCACTGAGCACTGTCTGCATTCAGTTAGTTAGGGATTTGCAAAAAAGGTATTATTTCTTCTTCATTTACTACTGGGAATCTTTCCATAAAGCAAAACTTTCCTTCATCAACTCTGCTATATGAGGTACAGGTCCTATAGGAAAACTAGCTAACTGCTTGATTCTATTTATTTACTAGTTTCCAGAATATATCGTATTTCTCCAGCAAGCTCCAAAGAAGACACTGAGTATTGTTTTTAGTATCTTACAAGCTCATGGAATTTAATACTTTGAAGTGTTTAATTCCTTGCTATAATATTATTCATGTCAAGCCTCAAATTGCCTGATTTTAGCCAGTAGGGCAATGGCAACCCATTCCAGTACTCTTGCCTAGAAAATCCCGTGGACCGAGGAGCCTGGTAGGCTGCAGTCCATGGGATCATGAAGAGTCGGACATGACTGACGCGACTTAGCAGCAGCAGCAGTAGCCTCTTTGAGCTGACTCTTGACCTCCTGACTTGACTCTCATAGTCTTTGACAGTGCCCTTGGTTTCAGGCATGATAAGATATTCTAGGGTCATCTTATATATTTTATGCCTATATTTTGTAGTTGTTATTCTGTCAGTTCCCAAGTAACTCAACTGCATTTGGGTGCTAAATTGAAGATAGATCTCAGACTGTTTGGAATAGTGCTTACACTAATCTGCTGAAAGGTAGGCAGAGGGTAATGAGGAAATGGGCATTTCATGGGTAAGATTGTGTTTGTTGACTGGGCTCTCATGAAGAAAGTTGGAGGTCCATATTGAGAATAGTCTGTGGATTTCAAGCCTCTGACATTCCTGTTTTCCCCTTTATTGGTCTAATTCCCCACAGATCTATGACCCAGTGTTCTCTGGGAGCCTTTGGTCAGGCCATTAAGTTTGCATTAACAGTAATTAATAAGCATAATGGATTTATCTAGGGCAAGGCTTTCTCTGGAAAACAAAACACAGCCTTTCAGACCTGGGGCACAGCTTCATGTTTTAGCTGTCTGCCTGCTTATTCAGATAACTATTTACAGATCAGTCCCTCAGTCTTGGGTTTTGAACAGCTGGTAGCAATTTTCCTGCACTAAATGGCTGCTAATGATCCTATACACCACACTTAATTCATGCCTTGTTGGCTGAGTTGTGAGTTCACCTATTCATTATAATTACTCCTTACCCTCATCCTTTTTTTTTTAACCATTCCCTTCTCTCTTCCCTGCATTGCACTTCCAGCACCACAGTACA
Organism: Neotragus pygmaeus; assembly: GCA_006410875.1. Lineage (NCBI taxonomy): Eukaryota > Metazoa > Chordata > Mammalia > Artiodactyla > Bovidae > Neotragus > Neotragus pygmaeus. The sequence continues at coordinate 615,072 of SJYV01016142.1, read as the reverse complement.
GAGAGAGAGATCCAGTTGAACAAGTTTCATAATACTACAAGTTTCAGTTGATCAGGTAATGAACTCTGGTTCTCTGCAGCAGGCTACCAAATGTTGAGAAAATGAATGCTCCCAGGAGGAATTGTCATCCTAGCATTATGCTGAGCTAAAAAGTATCACAACCAGGAGGCTGACACCCTGACATCTAGTAGCAATTCTTTCGCTGTCAGACCATGTGCCTTTGATTATATCATTTAATTTAATGTCTGTTTTTTCACCTCTAGAATGGGGATAGTAGTTCTTTCCCTGGCCATTTCACAGTCTAAAGTGGAGTTTATGTGTTAGTGGTGGTGGTGGTTTAGTCACTAAGTCATGTCCAACTCTTGTGACCCCATGGACTGTGGCCCACCAGGATCCTCTGTCCATGGGATTTCCCAGGTAAGAATACTGGATTGCCATTTCCTACTCTAGGGGATCTTCCTGACCCAGGGATCAAACCCATGTCTCCTGCAGTGCAGGTGAGCATACTGGTGATGACCTATGAAGTATTAAAGCTGACAATTTAAGTTTCATGTAATATTACTGCATCCTCACAATAAATAGTAAGGGGAAGAAATTCTTCCAGGTATGTGAATAATAAGTTGTAATTTTAAAGATTTTTCCCATGCATTATCCTACTGAGTCCTCATAACAAATGCTGAGATGGATTAACCGACATGAATTATCCCTGTAATGTGTTGAATTGTGTCCCTGCAGAAGATATGTTGAAGTCCTAACCAGCAGCACCTCAGAGTGTGAATTTCTTTGGAAATAGGATTGTTGCAGATGTAATTAAGATGAGCTCATACCATAGTGGGTGGATCCTTAATCCATGACTGGTGTCCTTACAAAAAGAGGAAAAAGAAAACATGGAGAGAATGCCATGTAAAAACAGAGCCAGAGATTGGAGTGATGCAGCTATAAGCCAAGCCAAGAAATAGCCAGATCTGACAGCCACTACCAGAAGCTAGGAAGAGACAAGGACGAATTCTCCCCTGCAGACTTCAGTTAGAACATGTATCTACTGTCATCCTAGTATTGGACTTCTATCTTCCAGAGTTGAGAGAGAATACATTTCTGTCATTTTGAACCACCTGGTTTGTTGTGCTTTGTTATGGAAACCTTGGAAAACTAGTATAGCCCCATATTGCTGATTAGTACTCTGAGATTCAAAAAAAGTATAAACAGCATGTATCTGCCAAGTGCCTACTAAGTACCAGGTAATCTTTTAGGTCCTGGTTGTATAGTTCTAAACAAAACAAAGTTAGAATTATGCTCTAGGATGCATAGCTTGTAAAAGGTAAATACTATGATGAGACCCAAGTTTCCAGGCTTCCAGATCAGTGTTTCTCTTTTGGTTTGTTTCAATTACATTCTCCAACGTGAAGAGTGACTATAATACTGGCAATGCTTATACTGCCCATGAATGTGCCTGGGCATTTGACTTATTCTCTAGGGAGCTTAAGGTTGCCTCTTTATTAGCAAACCTATACTTCCTAAGAACACATTACATGTATTACTGCAATCCTTTCTAGGCCTGAGGCTGGATACTTTTCTTTTTTACTTGGCTCTGAATTTGAAAATAATCTGATGAAAGAATAGCTGCTTATGATTGAGTATTTCTGAAGAGAGGAGGGGAAGGGGAATTCCAGATTACCACAACATTTCTAGTTGTGAAATTGGGTTTTTAAAACTCTGTGAATGGTTGAGAGTCACTAGTTAAAGGACTTGTGCAGAAAAGTTGCTCTGGGGCACCTGAACTCCATATTTACGTATAGGGAGGAACAGAAGGAAACAGATTGGACCTGACTGTAGCCCTGCTGCACAGAGAACAAAATCTTCAGCTCCTCAGCTCCCTGGTGATAGGGCTAAGGGACTTGGTGCTTTCATCACTTAAGGGAAAGAAAAGGTAAAATAAGCGTGTATGGGAACCTTACTCTTTAAATAAAACCAACCATGGCAATAGCCTTGAAAGACTCTTTTCAAGACCTTGTTTCCCTCCCACCTTGACATTTTAATGGGGTCGGCAGCTTGAGCTTCATTGTAATGGAAACCAGAAGACAGTCTCCAAAAGTATGAAAGGCTACAATGGAGGCCCAGCAGCCTTTGTGTCTAAAAGTATCAGCTCTGTCCTCAGCAAATGGCAATGTTGCCTGACAGGCAATTACTGCTGTTCCTAATTGCTTCCATCAAACCCGGCTGTTCAAAATACCTAGAGCCCCATACCAAGTCATGCCTCAGCCAACACTGTTTTTTTGGCTTTGGTTAATGCTTTATTTTTGGCATGCTGATTTCTGTTTGGCAATCAAGTTCATTCTGACCTGTTAAACTTTCCAAAGACCCTCTCTGATCAAAGCCAGGAGACAATTAGGTTCTGTCTTAAGTTGAAGGCTGGCAAAGCAAAGTGTCTCCTGTTCAACTTGTCAGTACAAGGGGGAGAAGATGAAAATTCGACTTAGGACTCTGCCCACAGATATACAGTCCATGGTAGACCTGCCCGATGGTTGCATTTTGTTGAACATGTAGAAATCAATATTTGTGTGGGAAACTCTTAGCACCCATGAGAAAGTATGAATAAGTTTACATTTTGAAGTGTGTTAGTTCTGATAGCTTGCTATATAGGAAGCATAATTCTTCTTAACCTAAAAGGTTTCCAACATGATGAAGTTAGAATTCTTGATAGTCCCATCCACCTAAGTAAGTGTAGTAACTTACTTGGTAAGTAAGTAACATCCCCAGCTAAGTAAAGGCCACAACCACACAGAGAACTAGGCATTCTCTTTTTGGGTTTCCATGTTCCTCATCCCTTTTTACTTTGAGTCTTTTCTCCATCCCATTCCTGAACATTTAGCAGGAGAAAAGTCAAATTCAGAAAGATACAGGTACGTGTGTGTGTGTGTGCGCGCGCACGCACGCGTGCACTCAGTTGCTTTAGTCATGTCCAACTCTTTGCAACCCTATGGACTGTAGCCCACCAGGCTCTTCTGTCCATGGGATTCTCCAGGCAAGAATACTGGAGTAGGTTGCCAAGACCTCCTCTAGGGGATATTCCTGACCCAGGGACTGAACCCTTGTCTCCTGCATCTCCTGCATTGCATGCAGATTCTTTACCACTGAGCCACTGGGGAAGCATATATATATATGTTTGTCTGAATCACTTTACTGTACACCTGAAACTAACACAACTTTGTGTATCAATATACTTCAACAAAAAACGAAGGGAATGGATTTTATTGTATGTGACTATATCACAGTAAACCTGAATGTTTTAAAAATGTCCCAAAAAATTTAAGAAATGCTCCAATCTTAGTGATTATATTTATCTGATGCAGAGTTCTGCTTTCTATGAGCAACTCTATCCCTAGGGAATTTGTTAAAAACAGCAATTGTTTGAAATCACAGCTACCTGTGGTAGCACTATCAGTTGAAGCTAACAGGAGACTGACGGCCAAAAATCTTTAAAGAAAAACTATGAAAGAAGATGTCAAAGGGGAATTTTAAAAGCTATGACATATTCCTGGGAATCTGGAAGGCCATACATATATATAGCACAATGTACATGCCCAGGAAAGGCATAAGAAGATCCCGGTAACACCTTTGTCTCACCTTGATGATCTGTACACAATCAGTAAGTGAAGGCTAAGGTAGAGTTGTCAACTGCCTGTTGGAGTGTTAACAGAAAGCCCCAGCAAACACACAGAACCTCTGATGAAGGCTGAGAGACATTGTTTTAATGCATTTAAGGAAATCTCTGTCCATTCATTAGTTGGACACTAAGCTAATCAAGGAGAGACTTCAGCAGTCCTGCCCAATAAAGAATACAAACTTCACACAATTAGTCGTGAAATGTTACTAAATGAACAGCAACAATACAAACTCAGGGAGGAGAGTAAGATCTGATTTTCAGCATTATATATTATTTTAAATGTTCAGTTTTCCACAAAGTCTTAATATTACAAAGAAATGGGAAAGTGCAGCGCAAGCACAAGAAAAAAAAGAAGTCAATACAAACTATCCCCAAGAAATCAGCTATTGTAAAAAGTTCCAATAAGGGACTCATGTAAAAAGTATGAAAATGATATTTCCAAAATTATTAGCAATATAAAGACAGAAATTAATATAAAAATATAAATTATGAATTTAAAAATACAATAACAAAGTGAAAATTTCACTAAAGGAACTCAAGAGCATATCTCAATTAGCAAAAGAAAGAATCAGCAAACTTGAAGATAAATCGATTAACTATTTTGAGGAACAGAAAGGAAAAAGAATTTTAAAAATGAACAGAGCCTCAGAAACTTATAGGAAACATCAAGTCTACCAATATACACATAATGGTAATCCTAACAGGAATTCCTAACAGGAAAGGAGAAAGAACTAACCATGTTAATTAAAGGGCACAGATTGGCAAATGGATTTTAAAAACCATTGTTCAATTGTATTCTGTGTAAAGAGACACATTTAATTTCAAATACATAAACAGATTGCAAAAATGATATAAGAGTTACCTAGGTCTCATATGTTAATTTATGTTGTTCAGTCCTTTGGCCTCTGAGGGAGAGGGGGAGGGTGGGATGATTTGGGAGAATGGCATTGAAGCATGTATACTATCATGTAAGAAACGAGGCGCCGGTCTATGTTCGATGCAGGATGCAGGATGCTTGGGGCTGGTGCATGGGGATGATCCAGAGAGACGTTGTACGGTGGGAAGTGGGAGGAGGATTCAGGATTGGGAGCTCGTGTACACCTGTGGTGGATTCATGTCGATGTATGGCAAAGCCAATAGAGTATTGTAAAGTAAAATAAAGTTAAAAAAAAAAAAAAAAGAGGATGGTAACGATAAACCTGTATGCGAGACAGCAAAAGAGACACAGATGTATAGAACAGTCTTTTGGACTCTGTGGGAGAGGGAGAGGGTGGCATGATATGGGAGAATGGCATTGAAACATGTATAATATCATATATGAAATGAATTGCCAGTCCAGATTCGATGCATGATACTGAATGCTTGGGGCTGGTACACTGAGACGACTCAGAGGGATGGTACAGGGAGGGAGGAGGGAGAGGGGTTCAGGATGGGGAACACGTGTATACCTGTGGCGGATTCATGTTGATGTATGACGAAACCAATACAATATTGTAAAGTAATTAACCTCCAATTAAAATAAATAAATTTATATTTTAAAAAAATGATATAAGAGATATCATGGAAAGAATAACCAAAGATAACTGGGTGTGGAGAGCTATACTAAAATCAGACTTTAAAACAAAAAAGTGCGATAGATACAAAGAGATTTTATAATGACAAAAGTATCAATCCATAAGGAAGAAGATATAAAAATTATAAAGGGATCACTAAATAACAGAGTTGAAAACACATGAAGCAAAAACTGACAGAAGTGGAAGGAGAAATACCCAATTAAACAGCAATAATTGGACACTTCAATACCCTACATTCAATAATATAACTACTACATAGAAAATCCAACCAGTCCATCCTAAAGATCAGTCCTGGGTGTTCATTGGAAGGACTGATGTTAAAGCTGAAACTCCAATGCTTTGGCCACCTGATGCAAAGAGCTGACTCATTGGAAAAGACCTTGATGCTGGGAAAGATTGAGGGCAGGAGGAGAAGGGGACGGCAGAGGATGAGGTGGTTGGATGGCATCACTGACACAATGGACATGGGTTTGGGTGGGCTCTGGCAGTTGGTAATGGACAGGGAGGCCTGGCGTGCTGCAGTTCATGGGATCACAAAGAGTCGGACACAACTGAGCAACTGAACTGAACTGAACATAGAAACTCAAAGGAAATAAAACATTTGAATAATATTGAAAACTAATGAGATGTAACAAATATCTAGAGCACTCAACAAATGTAGAATAGACATTCTTCTCAAGCACACATGAAGCATCTTCTAGGATAAACCATACTTTAAACCACAAAAGGTTAGAAGGATTCAAAACATGCAAAGTATGTTCTCAGACTCTGACAGAATAAAGTTAGAAATCATTAACAGAAAGAAATTTGGAGAATTCACAAATATGTGGAAATAACAAATGGATCAGAGAAGAAATCACAAGAGAAATAAGAAAAGACTTTGAGATTAATGAAAATGAAAACTAAGCATTGTAAAATTTATGGGATAAAGTGAAAGGGCTTAGATAGAAATTTACCTGTAACCTCTTATATTAAAAAGATTTATTAAATCAATATCCTAAACTGCCACTCAAAATTCTGCAAGCTAGGTTTCAACAGTATGTGAACCAAGAACTTCCAGATGTTCAAGCTGGATTTAGAAAAGACGAGCCAGAGATCAAATTGCCAACATCTATTGGATCATAGAAAAAGCAAGAGAGTTCTTAGAAAACATCTACTTCTGCTTTATTGACTATGCCAAAGCTTTTGACTGTGTAGATCACAAAAAACTGTGGAAAATTCTCCAAGAGATGGGAATACCATATCATCTTACCTGCCTCCTGAGAAATCTGTATGCAGGTCAAGAAGCAATAGTTAGAACTGGACATGGAACAACAGACTGGTTCCAGATTGGGAAAGGAGTACTTCAAGGCCATATATTGTCACTCTGCTTATTTAACTTATATTCAGAGTACATCATGAGAAATGCTGGACTGGATGAAGCACAATCTGGAATCAAGATTGCTGGGAGAAATATCAATAATCTCAGATACACAGATGACATTGCTTTCTGATGGCAGAAAGTGAAGAGGAACTAGAGAGCCTCTTGATGAAAGTAAAAGAAGAAAATTGAAAAAGCTGGCTTGACACTCAATATTAAAAAACTGAAGGTCTTGGCATCTGATCCCATCACTTCATGGCAAATAGATGGGGAAACAATGGAAGCAGTGACAGTCTTTATTTTCTTGGGCTCCAAAACCACTGTGGATGGTGACTACAGCCATGAAATTAAAAGACCCTTGCTCCTTGGAAGGAAAGCGATGACAAACCTAGGCAGCATATTAAAAAGCAGAGACATTACTTTGCTGACAGAGGGCTCTCTAGTCAAAGCTATGGTTTTTCTGGTAGTCATGTATGGCTGTGAGAGTTGGGCCATAAAGAAGGCTGAGTGCCAAATAAATTGATGCTTTTGAACTGTAGAAGACTCTTGAGAGTCCCTTGGACTGCAAGGAGATTCAACCAGTCCATCTGAAAGGAAATCAGTCCTGAATATTCATTGAAAGGACTGATGCTGAAGCTGAAGCGCCAATACTTTGGCCACCTGATGCAAAGAGCCAACTAATTGGAAAAGACCCTGATGCAGGGAAAAATTGAAGGCAGGAGGAGAAGGGAATGACAGAGGATGAGATGGTTAGATGGCATCACTGACTTAAAGGACATGAGTTTGAGGAAGCTTCAGGAGATGGTGAAGGACAAGGAAGCCTGGTGTGTTGCAGTCCATGAAGTTGCAAAGAGCTGGACATAACTAAGAGACTAAACAAGAAAAACTGCCACTTTGAGCAACTACAAAAAGAATAGCAAACTAAATCTAAAGTTAGAAAAAGAAAGAAAATAATTCAGATGAATGTGGAAGATAATGAAAAAATTAAAAACAGAGAAAACTTTCTGAAACCAAAAGTTTATTCTCAAAGATCAATAAAATTGACAAACTTTTAGCCAGACCAAACAAGGAAAAAAAAAAGACTCAAATTACTCAATACAAGAGAAAAAGAAAGGATATCACTACTGAACTTACAGAATTAAAAAAGCATTGTAAGCCAACAGTGTGAACTGCTGTATGCTTAGAAATTAAATAACATAGGAAAAATGGACAAATTCCTTAAAGACACAAGCTACCAAAACTGACTCAAAAAGAAATAGACAATCTGAACAGATCTATAATAAGTAAATAGAATGAATTAGTAATATAAAAACAATCTTGCCACAAAGAGAAGTTCAGGCCCAGATGGCTTCACTGTTGAAACCTACCAGATGTCTAAAAAAGAACAATAATCCTTTGCAAAAACTCTTCTAAGAAAACAGAAGAGGGAACACTGCCTAATATATTCTATGAAACCAGTATTACTCTGATACCAAAATCAAAGGCATCACAAGAAAACCATAGACCAATATCCCTTATGAATATAAATGCAAAGATCCTTAACAAAATGCTAGCACATTGAATGTAGCAACATATTTAAAGGATTATACACCATGACCAAGTGGGACTTGTCCCAAGAATGCAAAAACAAAGTTCAGTCAGCATATTAAAGTCAATCA
>SJYV01016142.1:585669-606742 GCA_006410875.1 Neotragus pygmaeus | reverse complement strand
CCATAAGGGTTGTGTCATCTGCATATCTGAGGTTATTGATATTTCTCCCGGCAATCTTGATTCCAGCTTGTGTTTCTTCCAGCCCAGTGTTTCTCATGATGTACTCTGCATAGAAGTTAAATAAGCAGGGTGACAATATACAGCCTTGACGTACTCCTTTTCCTATTTGGAACCAGTCTGTTGTTCCATGTCTAGTTCTAACTGTTGCTTCCTGGCCTGCATACAGATTTCTCAAGAGGCAGGTCAGGTGGTCTGGTATTCCCATCTCTTTCAGAATTTTCCACAGTTTATTGTGATCCACACAGTCAAAGGCTTTGGCATAGTTATCAATTGCTGCTAAAACTGTTAGGGGAGGAGCTGATAGGCAATTTTAGAATGGATGGATCAGGCCAACTATACTGATCAATTTTACCCCAAAAAATGAGGTAACCAGTCTTTCTGTGTACCTTGTAGTATATGGAATATTCTCACTGAAAGAGCAAATCTGAACTTGACCAAGTCTCTAGCACAACATTAACTTTGTGAAATTTGTAAGCCACATACGTAATTAGATTTTCTCTTATTGGCACATTAATAAAAGGAACAGGTAGAAATTAATTTTAATAATATATTTTATTCAGCCCTAATATAAACAAATGCTGTTGTTTCAACATATAAACATTATTAATGAGATATTTTACCTTTTCTGTACTGTCTTGAAATCTGGTGCATATTTTACACTTAGAGAACCTCTCTATTCAGACTACTACATTTCAGGTACTCAACAGGCACATGAAGGCTGCTGTTTCAGACAGAACAGCTGTGGAGTTAAACACCAATTTATGGAACAATTGGAGGACAGAGAAGTATGTTACACACAGTCCAAGGATGCAATCAGAAAAGATCCAGAATGAGAGCAATTCTTTAGGACAATGATCTGGTTTCTTTCACTGGAAAAAAGTTGCAAAAAAAGGCTAGAGGAAGTAAGGTTGGAGGAAGTGTTATTGATTTTAAATGACTTATGAACTATACCAGTTGGATTGTGTAGATCTTGTTTGGATCCTGATTTGAATAAAACGACTATGCAAAATTATGTTTTCAACACTAGCCATTTATTTGATATTTAAATAATTGTTAATTTTGCTGTATAATTACTAATATTGTGATTATAGTCAAAATCAGACTCCTTTTAAAGGCACATACTGAAATATTTTCAGATAAAGTAAAAATTTTCCTTTTAGAAAAGGCAGAGGAACCAGAGATTAAATTGCCAACATATGCGGGATCATAGAAAAAGCAAAGGAATCCCCCCCCCCAAAATCTACTTCTGCTTCGTTGACTATGCTAAAAGCCTTTGACTGTGTGGATCACAACAAACTATGGAATATTCTTAAAGAGATGGGAATACCAGACCACCTCACTTGCCTCCTAAGAAACCTGTATGCCAGACAAGAAGCAACAGTTAGAAACAGACTTGGGACAACGGACTGGTTCAAAATTGGGAAAGGAGTACATCAAGGCTGTATACTGTCACCCTGCTTATTTAACTTATATGCAGAGTACNTGAGAAATCTGTATGCAGGTCAAGAAGCAATAGTTAGAACTGGACATGGAACAACAGACTGGTTCCAGATTGGGAAAGGAGTACTTCAAGGCCATATATTGTCACTCTGCTTATTTAACTTATATTCAGAGTACATCATGAGAAATGCTGGACTGGATGAAGCACAATCTGGAATCAAGATTGCTGGGAGAAATATCAATAATCTCAGATACACAGATGACATTGCTTTCTGATGGCAGAAAGTGAAGAGGAACTAGAGAGCCTCTTGATGAAAGTAAAAGAAGAAAATTGAAAAAGCTGGCTTGACACTCAATATTAAAAAACTGAAGGTCTTGGCATCTGATCCCATCACTTCATGGCAAATAGATGGGGAAACAATGGAAGCAGTGACAGTCTTTATTTTCTTGGGCTCCAAAACCACTGTGGATGGTGACTACAGCCATGAAATTAAAAGACCCTTGCTCCTTGGAAGGAAAGCGATGACAAACCTAGGCAGCATATTAAAAAGCAGAGACATTACTTTGCTGACAGAGGGCTCTCTAGTCAAAGCTATGGTTTTTCTGGTAGTCATGTATGGCTGTGAGAGTTGGGCCATAAAGAAGGCTGAGTGCCAAATAAATTGATGCTTTTGAACTGTAGAAGACTCTTGAGAGTCCCTTGGACTGCAAGGAGATTCAACCAGTCCATCTGAAAGGAAATCAGTCCTGAATANGGCTGTGAGAGTTGGGCCATAAAGAAGGCTGAGTGCCAAATAAATTGATGCTTTTGAACTGTAGAAGACTCTTGAGAGTCCCTTGGACTGCAAGGAGATTCAACCAGTCCATCTGAAAGGAAATCAGTCCTGAATATTCATTGAAAGGACTGATGCTGAAGCTGAAGCGCCAATACTTTGGCCACCTGATGCAAAGAGCCAACTAATTGGAAAAGACCCTGATGCAGGGAAAAATTGAAGGCAGGAGGAGAAGGGAATGACAGAGGATGAGATGGTTAGATGGCATCACTGACTTAAAGGACATGAGTTTGAGGAAGCTTCAGGAGATGGTGAAGGACAAGGAAGCCTGGTGTGTTGCAGTCCATGAAGTTGCAAAGAGCTGGACATAACTAAGAGACTAAACAAGAAAAACTGCCACTTTGAGCAACTACAAAAAGAATAGCAAACTAAATCTAAAGTTAGAAAAAGAAAGAAAATAATTCAGATGAATGTGGAAGATAATGAAAAAATTAAAAACAGAGAAAACTTTCTGAAACCAAAAGTTTATTCTCAAAGATCAATAAAATTGACAAACTTTTAGCCAGACCAAACAAGGAAAAAAAAAAGACTCAAATTACTCAATACAAGAGAAAAAGAAAGGATATCACTACTGAACTTACAGAATTAAAAAAGCATTGTAAGCCAACAGTGTGAACTGCTGTATGCTTAGAAATTAAATAACATAGGAAAAATGGACAAATTCCTTAAAGACACAAGCTACCAAAACTGACTCAAAAAGAAATAGACAATCTGAACAGATCTATAATAAGTAAATAGAATGAATTAGTAATATAAAAACAATCTTGCCACAAAGAGAAGTTCAGGCCCAGATGGCTTCACTGTTGAAACCTACCAGATGTCTAAAAAAGAACAATAATCCTTTGCAAAAACTCTTCTAAGAAAACAGAAGAGGGAACACTGCCTAATATATTCTATGAAACCAGTATTACTCTGATACCAAAATCAAAGGCATCACAAGAAAACCATAGACCAATATCCCTTATGAATATAAATGCAAAGATCCTTAACAAAATGCTAGCACATTGAATGTAGCAACATATTTAAAGGATTATACACCATGACCAAGTGGGACTTGTCCCAAGAATGCAAAAACAAAGTTCAGTCAGCATATTAAAGTCAATCAATGTGATACATCATATTAATGGAATAAATGACAAAAACACATATGGTAATACTATTGACTCCAAAAAGCCATTGACAAAACACTATATCTTTCATGATAAAAATAACTTACAAAGTAGGAATCGAAGTTAACTCCTTCAGCCTGATAAAGGACATCTGTAAAACACGCACTTCTAAATCATACCTAATAGTGAAAGACATAAAACTTTACCTCTAAAGTCATGCACAAGAGAAATATGTCTGCTCTCTTCACTCCTGTTGAGCACTGTTATAGAGACTCTAACCAAGGCAGTTAGAAGGAAAAAAGGGGAGGGCACACACACATGCTACCAGAACTCATAAATGAATCTAGCAAGGTTGAAGGTATGAGATCAGTGAATGACAGTCAGTCATATTTCTGTACGCTAATGAACAATCCAAAATGAAATGTTTAAAGTTCCATTTGCAACAGCATCAAAAAGAACAAAAGACAATACTTCAGAATAATCTTAACAAAAGAATTATAAGATGTGCATACTGAAAAACACAAAACATTGTTGAAAGAAATTAAAGAAGAAAAAGAAATGGGAAATCATCCTGTTTTCTTGGTTTAAAAGACTTGTGATGAGACTATTCCACAAATTAATCTTCAGATTCAACACTATTTCTACTAAAATTCTGGTTGTCTTCTTTTCAGAAATTGAAAAGCTGATCCTAAAATTCTCGTGGAAACATAAGAGAACAAGGATAGCCAAAATTATCTTGAAAAGGAGGAACAAAAGTGGGGAACTCACATTTCTCAATTTCAAAACTTAACTACAAGTCTACGGTAGTCTAGGCCATGTGGTACTGGCATAAGATTGACATAGGGAAACAACTGAAAATCCATAAGTAAACCCTCACACTTATCGTCAACTGATTCTTGACAGTGGTGCCAAAACTATTCAATGGGAAAAGAATAATCTTTTCAACCAATGGTGTTGACAAGTAGATATCTATATGCAAAAGATGAGGTGGTGCCCCCTTTCTCACATCACATACAAAAATTAATTTAAGTGGGTCATAGGCCTAAATGTAAGAGCTAGAACAATGAAACTCTTGGAAGAAAATATAGGAGTAAATATTTATGACCTTGGGTTAGACAAAGCCTTACTAGACATAACAAAAGCACAAGGGAAAAAAGAAAAATAGGTAAATAGATTTCATCAAAATTTAAAACTTTTGTGCTTCAAAAGATACCATCAAGAAAGTGAAAAGGCAGCTTCAATGATGAGGAGAAATACTTGCAAATTATATATCCAGTAAAGGATTTGTATCTAGAAAATATGAAGATACTTCTAACTCAAAAAAAAACAAAACAAAACCAGAAAACCCAATTACAAATGGGCGAAGTATTTGAATGGACATTTTTCTTAAAGAGGATATAAAAATGACCAATAAATACATGGAATGATGCTCAAATCATTAGTCATTATGAAATGCAAATCAAAATCACAATGTCCTTTACCCCACTCAAATGGCTAAAAAAAAAAAGACAACAATGACAGATGTTGGCGAGGATATGGAGGCAAACCATATATTGCTGGTGGGATTGAAAAATTATTTAGCCACTTTGGAAAAATGCAAAAGATCAAGTGGGATCATAGGCAATTCCTTAAAAAGTTAAACATAGAGTTATCATAGGACTCAATAATTCCATTCTTAGTTATATGTTCAAGAGAACAGACAGTTATATCCACACAAAAACTTTTATATGAAGGTTTACAGTAGCATTTTTCATAATAACAAAAAGGTTAAACAACCCAAATATCCATCAACAGATGAATGGATAAATAAAAGTAGTATGTCCATAGAATGCATTATTATTTAGCCATAAAAAAAAATAACGAAGTCCTGGTACTTCCGTGGGTGGTCCAGTGGTTAAGAATATGCCTTCCGAAGCAGGGGATGCACTTTTGATCTGTGGTCAGGGAACTAAGATCCCACATGCTGGGGGGCAAATAAGCGACGACTTTCTCTGCAACAAGAGAATCCCACACACTGCAACTAGAGAGACGCCCCCGTGTTCCACAACTAAGACTCAGCACAGCCAAATAAATAAAATAAGTCTAAAAAACTTTTTGAAAAGGAATGAAGTACCGATACATGTCATAACCTGAATGAACTCTGAAAACTGTATGCTAAGTGAAAGAAGCCAACACAAAAGGCCACATATTGTGTTTTCATTTACATGAAATATACATTTTCATTTACATGAAATATACATCTCATACAGAGATGGTAGATCAGTAGTTGTCAGGGTCTGGGGGTAGGAGAGAATGGGGAGTGGGGTTTCTTTTATGAGGTAATGAAAATGTTCTAAAATCAGATAGTGGTGATTGCACAGCTCTGTGAGCATATCGAAAACTGCTAAACTGTACACTTTAAAAAGGATGCATTTTACAGTATGTGGATTATATCTCAGTAAAGCTGTTTTTTAAATGTAAATTATATAATTTCATGTCTATTTTTAAGCTATTCAGTACCTTCTCGTTTTAAGAATAAAGTCCAAAACTTGGCCATAGCCTTCACTCTGCCCATGCTTCTGAACTGCCTTGTTCCACATGTCCCTTTCAATATGCTCCAGTAACCCTGACCCACAATCTATTGTTTGAGTACATCTGGCTCTTTTCTATTGAAGAGTCCTGGCATTTGCTCTTTCTTCCACCTGGAATTCCCTTCCCTGTTTTGCTCATGACTTTCTCTATCTCATTGTTTCTCTGTCTAAAAGTAATTGCTTCCCCTGTACTCTTTATCATATCATGTTGTTTATTTTCTTTATATATTTATAATTCCAAATTGAGATTATCGTGTTTTTCTGTGTATTTATTTGTTGATAGTACACAACAGATGTGTTGTTGATTGCTGGGATCTTAGTTCCCCAACCAGGGATCCAGCCCACAGCCGCTGCATTGGAAACTCAGAGTCTTAACCTCTGGATCACCAGAGAAGTCCCTATTCATGTATTTGTTTATTGACCCTCCAGGCACATCCCCCTACCATTAGGATATAGCTTTTTCAGAGAAGAACTTTTTTGGCTTGTTCTTCACATATCTTAAATTTTGAGAAAAATGTTTGTCCAATGGTTGGTACTCAGTATGTTTCTTGAACGAATGAGTAAATTCTCAATTATAATGGTAGGCCGGACTCCACGCTTCTCACAAACAGTGCGTTAGACACAAGGGCCTTCTAATAGGCAAACTTCAGAACTGGTTCCTGAGCAATCAGACCAGCAGTCACACTTTTCTTTTTAATGGAATCATGGAACTTGGAGGTTCTTGCCTCTTGCTTTTACTTGGTATTTCATCCATTGAGCCCCACATTCAGACATTTTTTGGATAGTAGGAATACCAAAGTGTCAAGGTTGCCCTGAGGAGCTTACATTCTACAGAAGGAAGGAGACCCAAACAATTGTAAAATAATGCAGTAAATGCTTCCAGATAGCCACAGAGTACTAGGGAAATAGAGAGTTGAAGGTGTTGCTTTGGGGTTATAGGAACATAGTGTTATGGGAAGACTTCACTGAAAAGGTTGAATTTGTATTTGGTCCCACTGAGATAAAGGCTCTAGACCAGAGATTTTTAAATCAGGGGTGAGAGTTTGATGGTAGGGAAGGTGATTTTGCCCCGCAGGGCATATTTGGCAGTGTCTTTGTCACCACTGGAGGCAGGAGAGATGCTAGTAGGCAGGGACTGGGGATGCTGCTGTCCATCCTACAATGCACAGGATAGCCCCAACCAAGAATATCCTGCCTGAAGTGCCACTAGTGCTGAGGGGAGAAACCTCGATTAAGATAATAGTTATCAGTTCAGTTCAGTTCAGTCGCTCAGTCGTGTCTGACTCTGCGACCCCATGAATTGCAGCACGCCNGTCTTAATGAACCAGATTACCACCACAGTGTGATCACTCACCTAGAGCCAGACATCCTGGAATGCGAAGTCAAGTGGGCCTTAGGCAGCATCATTACAAACAAAGCTACTGAAGGTATGGATTCCAGCTGAGCTATTTCAGATCCTAAAAGATGATGCAGTGAAAGTGCTGCACTCAATATGCTAGCAAATTTGGAAAACTCAGCAGTGGCCACAGGACTGGAAAAGGTCAGTTTTCATTCCAATCCCAAAGAAGGTTCAAACTACCACACAATTACACTCATTTCACATGGTAGCAAGGTAATGCTCAGAATCCTTTAAGCTAGGCTTTAATAGTATGTGAACCAAGGGCTTCCAGATGTACAAGCTGGATTTAGAAGAGGCAGATGAATCAGAGATCAAATTGCCAACATGTGTTGGGTCATGGAACAAGCAAGAGAATTCCAGAAAAACATCTACTTCATTGGCTACATTAACACCTTTAACTGTGTGGATCACAAGAAAACTGTGGAAAATTATTCAAGAAATGGGAATACCAGACCACCTTATCTGCCTCCTGAGAAACCTATTTGCAGGTCAAGAAGCAACAGTTAGAAACAGACATTGAACAATGGACTGGTTCCAAATTGGGAAAGGAATACATCAAGGCTGTATATTGTTACCCAGCTTTTTTAACTTATATGCAGAGTACATCATGCAAAATGCCAGACTAGATGAAGCACAGCTGGAATCAAGATTGCTGGGAGAAATATCAATAAATTCAGATATGCAGATGATACCACCCTTATGCCCAAAAGCAAAGAAGAACTAAAGAGTCTCTTCATGAAAGTGAAAGAGGAGAGTGAAAACCTGGCTTAAAACTCAACATTCAAAATATGACAATCATGGTATCTGGTCACATAACTTCATGGCAAATAGATGGGGGAAACAATGGAAACAGTGACAGACTTTCTTTTCCTAGGCTCCAAAATCACTGCAGATGGTGACTACAGCCATGAAATTAAAAGACACTTGTTCCTTGGAAGAAAAACTATGACCAACCTAGAAGGTATATTAAAAAGCAGAGATATTACTTTGCTGACAAATGTCTGTATAGTCAAAGCTATGATATTTCAGGTAGTCATGTACGGATGTGAGAGTTGGACCATAAGGGTGGCTAAGTGCCGAAGAATTGATGCTTTCGAACTGAGGTGCTGGAGAAGACTCTTGAGAGTCTCTTGGACCATAAGGAGATCCAACCAGTCCATCCTAAAGGAAATCAGTCCTGAATATTTATTGGAAGGACTGATGCTGAAGCTTAAGCTCCGTTACTTTGGCCATGTGTTGTGAAGAGCCGACTCACTGGAAAAGACCCTGATGCTTGGAAAGATTGAAAGCTGGAAGAGAAGAGGGTGACAGAGGATGAGATGGTTGGATAGCATCAGTGACTAAATGGACATGAATATGAGGAAACTCTGGGAGATAGTGAAGGACAGGGAAACCTGGTGTGCTGCAGTCCGTGGAATCATAAGGAGTCAGACATGACTGAGAGACTGAACAACAACAAATGCAGAATCCTCCCATTTTATTCATTATTACTTTTTAAAATTTTATCTGTGCTAGGTCTTCACTGTGCTGCACAGGCTTCTTTTGTTGTTGAATATGACTCTAGAGCATGAGGGCTCTGTAGTTGTGGTAATGCAGACTCTAGAACTGGCTCTCTAGTTGTGGTGCACAAGCTTAGTTGCCCTGTGGCATGTGGGATCCTTGTCCCCTTACATGGGATTGAACATGTGTCCCTGGCATTGGAAGGTGGATTCTTAAACTGTGTACCACTAAGGAAGTTCCCAAATCTCTCCATTTTAAATACTGTGACTTGGTTTTTAAAAAAACAGATCAGGGCAGAATTAATCAGAATCCAGTCTCCAATCTCTTTGGGTGCAGGGTTCTTCTCAGTTTGTTCATCAGTGAGAGAGAAGTTCTAAGTTTATGGAGTCTGACGGTCTGTGTGATGACCTCCCTGCTGCCGATGGAGCAAGAGGGAGGCCATCCTGGCAGGGCACTGCCCCTGCCCCCAGCCAGTTTCAGCCCATGGAGTTCTGTTTCTACTGATGGTCCCAGACGTCATTTGCATGTTCCTTGTCCTCGTAGATCAGGCTAGATTGCCTAAAATCCACCAGGAGGTGGGAATCTTCTCTATCTCCCAGGTTGCTGCATCACCCCTTGAAATTACACTGTGCCCAATTATGGAACTTGATTGTTTCTTTGAATTCCATCAGAAACTAACTCAGTAACCCAAAATATTTGTAGACTTTACAGTAGACACTTTTGGTAGGGTCTGGGGTGGGGTTCAGGAAACTGAAAGTTTTATTTTGCAGGAAGGAAAATTAACTTCATGTGGAATAGCAGACATGTTTATTTTTAAGATGCCATTTCCCCTACTCCCTGCCTGCTCCATATTTACTAGTTATAGCATCTGAGGAAGTTATGTACACTTTCTCTGCCTAGTTTCTCATATTTAAAATGAGGACTATAAAAATATCTACTTACAATATTGATTTGAGGATGAAATACGTTAATATAACTAACATGATTACAACATGGCTAGATGCTATAGATAGATTAAGGAAAGAAAGAAAAAGAAGGAAGGATGGAAAGAAAGAGAAAGAAAGAAAGAAAAGAAAATTAGGCTATTGTTATTTTAATTTCGGATTCCTCTCATTTCCTTCTCCATTCCTTTTGCTCCTCATAACCTGTCCTACTCCCCTTCAGGAACAAAAACAAAAATTTGCTCATGAGTCCTCTCTATTCTCACCCAGAATAGTTTGTCTTCTTTTTCCTCTGAGGTCTTGGCTCCTGCTGATGTCATATCCCAAGTATGTCATAGCATGCTGATGTCACAGCCCAAGTCATTTACCAAGGTATTTTCCAAACAATGATAGTTTCCTCCCTAAGAGATATTAAGATGTCAAATGTCAAGACAATATTTTTTCAGCTTGTTATGTTTATATATATAACACAAAGGGTTCTGTAGCTTAAAAATAAATATTAAAAATACTTACTTGGTCTTCAGGGTGTTTTCAGCCTCTTAAATTCTGTGATTCTGGGGAAATAAATGTTCCTGGCAGTGTGAGATGCCTTAATCTATGTCTTCTAGTGATAGATTAGGGGAGAGTACACATTGGAACACCCAGCCTAGCCAGGCCTCTTCCAGGCACATTCCGAGGAGTTTGGAGATACTGTTGGCCCTTTTCTAAGTAGCCAAGTGGGTGTTGGAGAAGACTCTTGAGAGTCCCTTGGACTGCAAGGAGATCCAACCAGTCCATTCTGAAGGAGATCGGCCCTGGGACTTCTTTGGACGGAATGATGCTGAAGCTGAAATTCCAGTACTTTGGCTACCTCATGTGAAGAGTTGACTCATTGGAAAAGACTCTGATGCTGGGAGGGATTGGGGGCAGGAGGAGAAGGGGACGACAGAGGATGAGATGGGTGGATGGCATCACCGACTCGATGGACGTGAGTCTGAGTGAACTCCGGGAGATGGTAATGGACAGGGAGGCCTGGCGTGCTGTGATTCATGGGGTCGCAAAGTGTTGTACACGACTGAGCGACTGAACTGAACTGAACTGAACTGAAGGGGGCTGCAGTGCCAGAAGGCTAGAACCTAGCACAATATTCAGATAATATGCTTCTCTCCTAAAAAAAAACATTTATTCTGTAATTCTCAGAATATTTCTAGCCTCTTTGCCCCACTCCACTTGGGGAAAATTCAGTCACACAGATGATGTAGAAGGAGGAAACCTTTCTTTCTATCATTGAAGAGAAAGTATTATTATAGAGCTTCTTAATCTTACTTTAAGAAATAAAAAATCCCCCAAATCTATTATCTTTCTCATCCTCCAATAAAGTCAATAATCATATCAATGTATGCATATATATATATATATATATATATACATATATATATGCTTTATAGTTTTCATGAACCATATTTCTGTTAGAATGTTCATAAAAGATAGCAACACTAAAACATAAAAACCTCCAAATTCTGTCTTGGTTTCAAATCTGCCCAATGAGTCCTTCCTTCCTTGCTACTCTGGCCTAGATAAGAGACTGGGAATCAGATTTTTAAGCTGTTGATTGCTGTCCTTGGCATTTGTCAGAGTGAGAGGTTGATTTTGGAAGTGTTATAATAGAAACGATCTATTGTAGGTTTGGGAAATAGATGCTGACAAAGTTAGAGGAACAGGAAAGGCATGTTCTGCAATCCATTTCACACAGGTGTGTCATGGAAAGAACACAGCAGATGTGGCTTTGAGTTTCAACTCTGATACTCACTAGCTTTGTGATCTTGGGCAAATAAAATTAACCTATCTGAGCCTAGATTCTTCCTCTGTAATATGGAGTGATAATATGGGGACTCTGAGCTGCAGATGTGATTATGAATGGCAGCCTGGCCACATTTGTACCCACAGGCTAGTTAGAATATCTGAAATACCAGTTATGGATGTAACTACTTAACCTAAGGTAGGTTCCTAAGACATTTGAAATCCCTTCATCTCTTTCCCGTTTGTTTTGGAGCCAGAGACCATATGTCTTACTTAGAGCTAATCATTTTTGCTTTGATGATTGAATTTTATTGAAAATTTCTTAGAATTTAATAGTTGAAAGAGACTTTAAATGATCAAGTGACCCAACTCTTCCAGTGGGATTACGGAAGCTTGCAGTTTCAATCAGTATAAAATAAAACATTTAAGGAAGCAAGAAAACTTGGAATATCTGAGGGACTCAAAAGGAGTTGATGTCTTTAGGCACCTGATCAGGGATAATTATAACAATTGGGTAATACATTTTTGGCAAGAGCTTCCTGGCAGTGAAGGCAAAGTGAAAACATGTTGGGTTGCTTAGTTTTGGTTTTCTGACAATGGAAAACATACACATTTTTCTGTAGAGACAAACTTTTTCCTGGAATCAAGCTTGAGCATTTATCACATGACTCATTGTATAAAGGACACTGTGGGACAGAATGGACAGTGTATCCCTCCATGACTTATAGAATGTGTAGTTTTTCATCTGGATGTTCTCATCTTGAAGATGTATGAAGTAAACATTCTGTAGTAACTCAGAACCCTCTTTCCAGTACACTGAGAGAATCTGAAATAAAGCAAGAAAGGGAATCACTTATGCTGCTCTCCTCACCACTAATCTCTGGAGAAAAACTTTGGAGGCATTTATATTTAGATGTCTTCTCAAGGCAATCATCATCATCATTGTCATGATTATAACTACTTTCTGTCAAGCACAAGTGCATTTTATAAGTATAAGCAGGTTAACTAAGGCTTAGTATTAATAAGATTAAATAACTCTTCCAAGATCGCACAGATCATCCTGGTTTCTACCTACCTTTGGTTGACTGTGGTTCCTCAGCATTGAGCTGAGGAGGACCCTGAGGCCACATTGGATAACAGTAGGCACAAGCCCCATGACCAGCTCATGCTGCTTGTGTATGAGAGAGCAGTGAGACCCTGTGGCATCACTGAGACCCTGTGGCCATGCCTTTGACATCTTTGTGTGTTTACATTTTCTTACTATGTGTAAGTATGTGTTAGTCGCTCAGTCATGTCTGACCTTGCAACCCTATGGACTATAGCCTGCCAAGCTCCTCTGTCCGTAGAATTATCCAGGCAAAAATATTGGGGTGGGTCGCCATTTCCTTCTCCAAGGGATCTTCCTGACCTGGGGATTGAACCCCGGTCTTCTACATTGCAGGAAAATTCTTTGCCATCTCAGTCACCAGGGAATCCCAAAGCAAATTTCATGATAGTAATTAGCAGATAAAGATGTTGCCTATAATTCCTCTACACTTCTTAGTGGAAATATCCCAGGATGTATGGTAGTTGACTGTTTTTTATTACATACCAATTGGAGCTTCAGGATTCCCGGAAACCTGATATAAGCCAAAGGCCTTAATACAAATTAGTTATTAATGTGAATTGAATGCTTGTATAAGTCAGTTTACAAATATAGTAACTTTTAAAATCTTACTCAGTTGATGACTAGGTTTTGCTGTTGTTGAAGAAAAGTTAAAGTCTCTCAGTCGTGTCCAACACTTTGTGACCCCATGAACTATACAATGCATGGAATTCTCCAGGCCTGAATACTGGAGTGGGTAGCCATTCCCTTCTCCAGGAGATCTTCCCAACCCAGGAATCAAACCCAGGTCTCCCTCATTGCAAGCAGGCTCTTTACTGTCTGAGCCACAAGGGAAGTTGTTGCATTAAATTAAGTATAACCCATCAAGACCTGCAAATTTTGAGTGACACTGTGTGACACTGCAAAGCAATTCAACGATTGTAGGTGGAATGCAACAGTTGTAATGTAGTGAGTCTGTATCCTGAAGGGGTATGGTCCCTCAATATTGAAACCTTTATTCCAAGGATGTTTGAGACAGTGAGCAGATCACCTCAGGATGGGCTGCTGCTGCTTTTTCCTGGTGAAAAAATCATCTCTTCCTCCATCCTGAGAGACAAGATTCTGGTAGAGCTGACTCCACCTCCTGTGGTAGGCATGTACCTACTCTGGCACCATATTCCCCCAACCAGTGATGGATGCAGAGTTAGATACATGTTACCAAGTCAGACCAATTAAGATCTCCTTAGGACTGGGCAGGACCTAGAAGGTAAATGTACTCACTGTTGCTGAGTTGCTAGGTTAGTAGAATAAACGCCAATTACTGCTGGTAGACATACTCCCTCAGAATGAATCTAGCTCCCAAGAAAGTAGTGGTGAATGGAGAAAGAGGGATTCGAAATTTTGAGTATGTACACAGGATTGTGCATCCATCACCATGGTCAATTTTAGAACATTTTTATTACCTTAAAAAGACATTACTTCACCAGCAAAGGTCTGTCTAGTCAAAGCTATGGTTTTTCCAGTAGTCATGTATCAGTGTGAGAGTTGGACTATAAAGAAAGCTGAGCACTGAAAAACTGATGCTTTTGAACTCTTGAGAATCCCTTGGACTTCAAGGAGATCCTAAAGGAAATCCACCAGTCCATCCTAAAGGAAATCAGTCCTGAATATTCATTGGAAGGACTGATGCTGAAGCTGAAACTCCAATCTTTGGCCACCTGATACAAAGAAGTGACTCATTTGAAAAGACCCTGATGCTGGGAAAGATTGAAGGCAGGAGGAGAAGGGAACGACAGAGGATGAGATGGTTGGATGGCATCACCGACTCAATGGACGTGAGTTTGAGCAGCCTCCAGAAGTTGGTCATGGACAGGGAAGCCTGATGTGCTGCATTCCATGGGGTCACAAAGAGTTGGACACGACTGAGCAAGTGAACTGAACTGAACTGAAAAAAGACATCTCACTCCACTTAGGCATCATGCTGTGCCCCTTCAGGCACCCTCTGTCAAGCCTGGGCAGCCACTAGTGTGTTTTTCCCAACCTCTGTCCAGATTTGCCTGCTTTGGACATTCCATGTATATGGTTCTCAGCTCTTCTTTAATTAACCTTAATAAGGCCCTTTACTCCTGGCAGCCCTTATTAGAATTAAAGTTTTTCATATGTGTAATCATTTGTTTAATATCTATCTCTCCATTAGACTATACATTTCACCAGGGCATGGAATTCATGTATTTTATTCACCATTGTACCCCCAGTGTCTACCCCAATGCCTGTGTACCACAGAACAGACACTTGATGATATTTATTCAATGAATAAAGGAATGAACTGATGGTTGAGTGAATAAATTAGATACCCACCCTGCTGTTCCCGTCAAAGTAGATTCAGAAATACCAATCTACTTAATATACTGAAAGAGGTTGATCTGGTTAACTTACTTTACTACTGGTTTCCCATGTTGGGCAGAAAGGAATAAATATCTATTTAGCGAGATAGACTGCAGTTATATATGCAGATATGTAATATTTGTAAATGAGAAGTGGATTGTTTGTGTATAGGAGTGGAGGAGGGAGAGACTGGGTAAGCTGGAGCTAAGTTAAAGTAAACTATTTATTGCACTAACTAAGCCACAATGTGGCCACTGCCAACTGGTCACAACTGCTGTTTCTTTTTTTCCTTAAAGGCCTTCCTCTCTAAAAGATAACGCTCTGAGTAATAGGAAAGACAGAATCCTAATGCTCAGAATTTGCTCATGGCATCCTTGACTGTTTGGGGCCTTATTCCATGAGTGTTTAGGTCTGGTTGTTTCCTGTCTGTGTCTGTAACAACACAGGGAAGAATGGGATGGGTGGGTAGTCAGATGCATGCCTTGTCACTTGAGCGCAAGCAGCTTATGGAGTGGGAAATGCGCGTCCCCACTTGGATGGCTTCTATACTCAGGCTTGGCAAAGCTGTTGCTGAAAACATTGAACAAAATAAACTACAGAAGATAGAAGGAATGCAGGGAAAGTCATGCAAAAACAAATTGGTGATTCATAGAGATTACAGTCTAATGGCTACAAGATTTCCCTTGCTTTGATTTGGACTTTTTCAAGAAATCAGTTGCAGTAGAGGCTCCCTTGGTGGTTAAACATGAGAGGGGATTTTCTAGAAATAATCAGTTTCTGTTTGGAGTGTTTGTTTTATTTTTAATAAAGCAATATTGTTTTTATTCCCTTACATCTCCACTGAAAAAATAAAATCTTTAAGTAATCCCCGTTTCTGGATGCAGGAGACATAAAGAATACACACAAACAGAATGATTATTTCAGAGTTTTTTGTTTTTGTTTTTGTTTTTGTCATTCACGAGCATTTCAAAAATTATGTTAAGGGTTGATAATGCTAAATGTGGCATCAGCTAGTACAGAGATGTGTGTGTGTGTGTGTGTATTTCTGACCCCTGTCTTGTGCCCAGAAAGAATGAATATTTATTATGATCTAAGATTATAATTGATTTTTTGAAAAAAGACTCAAGATTCAAATAAAGCGCTAATCAGAGCTGTGTGTGTATGTGTGTGTGTGGTCGTTAAGTTTTGTCTGTCTCTTTTGCAACTCCAGGAACTATAGCCTGCCAGGCTCCTCTGTCCATGGGATTTCCCAGGCAAAAATACTGGAGTGGTTTGCCATTTCCTTCTCCAGGGAATCTTCCCACCCCAGGGATCGAACCCACATCTCCATATGCAGGTAGGTTCTTTACTACTGAACCACTAGAAAAGCCCCTAAATTTTGACCAGTAGGATATTTAATAATATATTTTTTGGAGTGTGTTTCCCAGCAAAGGAGCATACACACACCTACATGGTGTGATAAGTAGGAGGAGCCTTGCAGTGTTTCACTTCACCAGCTAGCCCCCAACCAAATATCTCCCACTTATCTAACTTTCACTGTTAAATTCACCATTCATTTCTTGTTTCTTTAGACAATTCAGTACCTTCTAAATTCTTATGATGGTAAAAATAACCTAAGATGCTTGTTAAAGTCATAGATTCTAGGTCCCGCCCAAAATGGAACCAGACTCCTGAGACAAACCTCTCTTTCTAATAAATGCCCTAAGTGATGCTTATGGCCAGAGAAATTTAGGGAAAATTAGGCTAATGATTATTTTTCGGTTTCATTTTTTGATAACACTTTCATGAAACCCTTTCATATGACCTTACCATGAGTCTGTGACAAGAATATTATTATTCCCATTTTACATAAAAGGAAACTGAGCCTCTAAAAGGTAAAGTAGACAGATTAAAGCCACTTGGGGGAAAGACCTTGACTTCACGCCACATAGCTTTTAATCCAGATCCTCACCACTAAGCCCTACTGCCTTCCAGGAGCTCTTGGTAATGATAAGAAGACCTAACCAAGACAGTCTTCTCTGAACAAAATATGAACAGTCTGCCTGAAATGCAGGAGACATGGGTTCAATTCCTGGATTGGGAAGACCCCCTGGAAATGGAAATGGCAACCCACTCTAGTATTCTTGCCTGGAAAATCGAGGGTGGAAGAACCTGGTGGGCTACAGTCCATAGGATCACGAAGATTTGGACATGACTGAGTGGCCATCACTCACTCACCCACTCTGAAAGTACCCAAGGGGCCTTGAATAAAAGAAGTCCTTTACTAGCTGAGGAGGGGAGAAGAGAGTAGGTGAATAAAGTAATGGAAATTTATCAGCTGATTAATAAGAAGCTATTGAAAAATGGTTGGAGCCTAAGAGCTTTGAAGGTCTCCACCATGGAACCCTGGTTCTGTAAGATACTCCATGAAAAGGGGGGTTCTTGACTCAAATTGTAAAATGTGGTGAACTTTACTCCAGTGAACAGATTCCCAAAGGACATCTGCATATTAAAAGGCTCTGAGAAGTTCTGCTGCAAAGAAATTTAATTAAAACTTCAAACTTGCAATAGCCAAACTTATTTGACCATGGAATTCTCCCCATTTTCCCGTAAACATCTGTCTGAACACACTTTGGGAAATGCTGGCCTAGGACATAGATTTAGAGTTGAGAATGTATTCATGGGAGTTTTTAATACCACAGTTACACCAAGTTAAAGATTCTGTTCTTTTTCTTTTCTTCCTATTGTATCTTTGCTTATTCTGAAGAGAGAGAAACAGGCAGATACTATCCATAAAACAAGCAACTGAGTATTCCTCTCACTGAAGTTTGTTGATTCTTCCTTGTTACTAACACAAAGCAAGTGTGTGGCAAGAGAACCAAGCGGGAGCTGAGCTAAGCCTTGGAATGTGGAAACCCGGTCTGTCTGGAGCCCCTGGCTCTTTCCAGGCATCTGGACTGGAGGCCTAGCTTGTCTTCTTTTCTGCCCTTGCCTATCTGCCTAAGGGGATGAGACAGTCTAAGGATGTTGCCTCATTGGCATGCTTCTTGGTTTTTGTGTATTTAACCAGGTTGATTCAGAGAGACTCTTCATTCCAGGGCTATCTTGGGCCCCATGACTGTCCAAAACAAGGTCCAGGTGGCTTCCAGTCAGAGAGAAGAGCAGCAAAAATACAATCAGGCTTGCCAACTGCATCAGTCTTCACAAGATGAACACCACTCTGGCAAGAATGGGAATGCTGTCTGCTTATGTTTATGAGTCCTGTTTGTGGGGGCCTAATGGCACCCGGAGATGCCTCCTCAGCTTGAATGGGTAGTTGGGTGGAGATGGGCGTGGTGCACAGTAGTCCAGATGGTTGGATGAGGCTCAGAAAGAGGGTGTAGAGTTAGGGAGAAATGATCTTCCTTCTTTGTTCTTTTTAACTTAGCCTTTAAGCAGTGAGATTATTTCAGTTTTTTGCGTTTAGCTATTTTGGAGAGAATTGTTTTCTTAATAGTGTTAACTTTGCTCTTATTGTTCAAATGGATTCTGACCTTGATGGGTCCTAGGTCTACTACAGCAAAATGGCAGCTGGAGGAGCGTAGGGTGAAGATGTTTTGTTTGGAAAGACAGTATTTTAAAAAGTGAATTTTCATGCATTATCAAGGAATGGTTTATCCCCATCTCAGTGTCTCCAGTGGTTTGCTGGTGAATATTTAATGACCAGCTCTCCAAAAATTAATAAGGTGTGCATATATGTATGTATATGCACACATAAATTTATTCTAAATTGATATAAAGGATGTATAACATAAATTTATAAATAATAAAATATGTACAATATTCTTTCTTATCAATTTCATATAGCTGATTGATTCTCACAGGATTATTTCATCAAACTGTTTTATCCATAGCCAACCTATGGGTTACAACTAACAAGATTTGCTCCAACATCAATATTTGTTGATATTTTGGTCTATTTTAACATATAAGATTAAAGTGAAACAATGAAGATATATGTTTAGAGTTGCTAGATTTAACAAATAGAAACACAGAAGGCTCAGTTAAATTTGAATTTTAGATAAACAAATACACTTTTATTATAAGTATGTTCTGAAAAATATTTACGATTACTTAGGCTACAGTCCATGGGGTCACTGAGAGTTGGACATGACTCAGTGATTTCACTTTCACTTTTCACTTGCATGCATTGGAGAAGGAAATGGCAACCCACTCCAGTGTTCTTGCCTGGAGAATCCCAGGGACGGGGGAGCCTGGTGGGCTGCCATCTATGGGGTCGCACAGAGTCAAACATGACTGAAGCGACTTAGCAGCAGCAGCAGACTAAAAATAATCTGTTGATTTGAAAGTCAAGTTTAACTGNACCCACTCCAGTGTTCTTGCCTGGAGAATCCCAGGGACGGGGGAGCCTGGTGGGCTGCCATCTATGGGGTCGCACAGAGTCAAACATGACTGAAGCGACTTAGCAGCAGCAGCAGACTAAAAATAATCTGTTGATTTGAAAGTCAAGTTTAACTGGGCATCTTGTGTTTTGTTTTTTGTTTTTTTGTCTAGCACTGAAAAACTCCACTTGTTCTTCAGTGACATGAGTGACTTTTTGCTGAATCACATGTAGATTTTGAATAATAGACTATTTCCTCATTTTTTGTGCTGTTTGATGTGTAACAACTATANTTTTGTTTTTTTATCTAGCACTGAAAAACTCCACTTGTTCTTCAGTGACATGAGTGACTTTTTGCTGAATCACATGTAGATTTTGAATAATAGACTATTTCCTCATTTTTTGTGCTGTTTGATGTGTAACAACTATAATCATATCACAATTTTAAGTTTTATCATCATGAATGACATTTTTGCCATCATTTTCTGCACTCTAGAAAATCAACAAAACAATAAAACAAGCCCTGGACTTCCCTAGTGGTCCAGTGGTAAAGAATCTACCTGCCAGTGCAAACGACATGGGTTCAATCCCTGATCTGGGAAGATCCCACAGGCCTCAGAGCAACCAAGTCCATGTGCCCCCAACTATTGAGCCTGTACTCTAGAGCCCAGGAGCCACAACTACTGAGCCCACACGCTGCAATTACTGAAGCTCATGCACCTCAGAGTCCGTGCTCTTCAACAAGAGAAGCCACTGCAGGGAGAAGACCATGCACTGCAGCTAAAGAGCAGCTCCTACCTGCTGCGACTAGAGGGAGCCCAAGCTCAGCAGGGAAGACCTAGCACGGCCAAAAATGAATACTAAATAAAATTATTATGAGAAAGAGAATCTGCCTGCCAATGCAGGAGACATGGTTTCAACTCCTGGTCTGGGAAGATTCCACCTGCTGTGGGGCAAGTAAGCCCACGCACCACAACTACGGAAGCCTGCCCGACTAGAGCCTGTGCTCTTTAATGAGAGGCCACTGCAATGAGAAGCCCAAGCACCACAACGAAGAATAGCCTCCATTCCCCCAACTAGAGAAAACCCGCATGTAGCAACAAAGACCCAGCACAGCCAAAAATAATTAATTCTAAAAAGAATTTTTAAAAAATCCACAATAAACCAAGTCCTGATTTGTAGTGTTTGGTAATTTCTGTACAAATAGCTGTGAAAAGAAGGGAAGCAAAAAGTAAAGGAGAAAAGGAAAGATATAAGCATCTGAATGCAGAGTTCCAAAGAAGAGCAAGAAGAGATAAGAAAGGCTTCTTCAGCCATCAATGCAAAGAAATAGAGGAAAAGAACAGAATGGGAAGACTAGAGATCTCTTCAAGAAAATTAGAGATACCAAGGGAACATTTCATGCAAAGATGGGCTCGATAAAGGACAGAAATGGTATGGACCTAACAGAAGCAGAAGATATTAAGAAGAGGTGGCAAGAATACACAGAAGAACTGTACAAAAAAGATCTTCATGACCCAGATAATCATGATGATGTGATCACTCATCTAGAGCCAGACGTCCTGGAATGTGAAGTCAAGTGGGACTTAGAAAGCATTACTACGAACAAAGCT
>SJYV01016142.1:554141-580724 GCA_006410875.1 Neotragus pygmaeus | reverse complement strand
AAGCATGCTGGAGTGGGTAGCCATTCCGTTCTCCAGGGCATTTCCCCAACCCAGGGATCAAACCTGGGTCTCCTGCATTGCAGGCAGATTCTTTACCATCTGAGCCATCAGGGAAGCCCGTTTTCCAGGAGACCAAACATAGAAGCCAGAATCAAAATTCAGTCAAACTTATTCATAAAAGGATTACCATTTGTATCAGTATGCCAATGCCTAGTATAAGAGTATCATCCAAACCAAGATACAACTTAGGTTCCAGCAAAGAGTTGGCTTTTATTCGGCCAAAGTTAATTGAACATACCCCTCACCTCTGAAACTGCACTTTTCAGAATGTATCTAAGCACACTGAACACTAATGTAACATTGCTTATACCAAAAATATACATATTCCAGGAGGGGAAATCTGGCTACAAGAGTCAATTCTGAATCTTCTCATCCTGTAACAGTTTTGTAAGTCTGAACTGAGTGCATTTCTCACACTAAGGGTTCCAGGGCTCAACCAGGTACCCAACTTGAAGGCAGCCCCCTACATTACGAGGGCAAAACGGCCTTTACCACTGCCAGCGCAGGAGATAAAAGAGAGGTGCATTCAATCCCTGGGCCAGGAAGAACCCCTGGAGGGGGAAATGGCAACTCACTCTAGTACTCTTGCCTGGAAAATCCCATGGACAGAGGAACCTGGAAAGCTGCAGTCCATGGGGTTGCAAAGAGCTGGACACCCCTGAGCCACTGAGCACACATGCATGGCGCACTGCTAAACAGAGAATTCTCACAAATTGTGCCTATTGCCAAAAGGGCCATACTAAATTCAGATCAAGGCAATATCTACTATTTTCAGAGGAATTAAAACAAGAATCTAAGTTCTCAAATCACATTGCTTGGGTGGATTACATCTTAATTGACTGCTTAGGGACTAAATAAAATTTTAATTCCTTATTCCCTTTGATACCAATGATAATTGACAGCCAAAAACACATCTTCCTTGTACCACTCATTATAATAATGTTTTAAAATATCAGAGACCTACATTGCTGTCTCATTGTGTCACCTACTGATTTTATACTGTGCTTACATTCAGACCCATAGGGTTAGGTCAGGCTACTTGAAGAACAGTGAGTTCGTTCTGGGTCACCTCTGTGCCAACCAGCCTCTGCCCTGGTCTTCATCGGCTAAGCCAAGAGAAGAACAGCAATGTTTTGCATACAGCTTTTCAAGAAATGATTCACTGCTGGACTTGTAATGAAGATTACAATTCTTTATTTTCATGTGAAAGAGCTGCTAATGAATGTTCTTGTTTTGTTTTCAGAAAAAAAAAAAAATCCAAAAAATCTGGCAGTGACATGGAGAAAGGAAAAGAAAGGGAAAAAGAAGCTAGATAAAATGCAGCATGAAGGATGCTTCGGAGCCATGATCACCATCCAGTCACTTATTCATAGGGTGACCAGGAAGTTTGCCTTCCAAACTGGAATACATCTGAAAGTAGAGGTAAGTAGCCTTGTAGATTAGGAATTGGCCTTTTTCTCCCTCCAAGTCTGAAATGTACAATAGTAGTTGAGCTGTTCAGGAAATGCATGTTGATTGGTTGATCCCAAGATTGGAACCTAAGTGATTAAAGCTTATGAAGCACATACTATGGGCCAACACGATGAGGAATGCTCTTGTTAATGTCACCTCATTTCATCCAGGGATGAAAAGCAGATTAGAAAGAGGAAACGTTCAGGTTGCTTAATCACACATTCATATATATTTCAGTAGTGCACTTTTAGATCATTGTATAATTCCATTTTTACTAATTCCAAAAATACAGGAATACTATTATTAATTTTATACATGTAATTATACATATTATAATTAAATATTTTCTAATTAAATGTAGAAGCCAAATGATCTAGGAAATTATATTCATAATTACATGCTGATTGTGAATGTATATAGCATATTACTATATATTACTAGTTATACTTAAATTATTATTTTACTGTGCTAGATGCAATCATTTCTGCTTCTGCTTGTTGCTTCCTCTTTCCCTTTCTTTCTTCTTCTTACTCTTTTTCTTCTCTTCCTCCTGCTTGCCTTCCTCCTTCTCCTTCATTGCTGTCTTTAACCACAACAAAATAAATATTCAAGTTCCATTTTTCCTGTTCCTTATGATAATCATTATGGATAAAAGAATATTCCCATAGGCTTGGGAATTAGCTTCTATTCTGTCTTTTTTATTGTTAACCTAAAAGAAATCCCTCAAGCTTCTTTGTCCAGTTATTATTTTTTTCTTTCTATAATATTTCCTTTTTCCAATACCAAGTTACATGGAAACATCAATTCTATCTAGTGCCTAGGTAAATCTCAGCTTTGAATTTGAGAAGGAACTGAAGAATCCTGAAAGCTGGTACTTGTGTGATCTGAGATTCAGGAAACCTTTGCCATCTCTTTTTGTATCACCAATTTCTTTTTATTAAAGGATAGTTACTTTACAATGTTGTGTTAGTTCCTGCTGTACAGTATTTTGAATCAGTCATATGAGTATATATATCCCCTCCCTCTTGACCTTCCCNTTCACATTCCAGGATGTCTGGGACCCTAGGAGAGTGATCACACCATCGTGGTTATCCAAGTCATTAAGACTTCTTTTGTATAGTTCTGTGATTCCTGCCACCTCTTCTTAATATCTTCTGCTTCTTTTAGGTCCATACCACTTCTGTCCTTTATTGTGCCCGTCTTTGCTTGAAATATTCTCTTCATATCTCTAATTTTCTTAAAGAGATCTCTAGTCTTGCTCATTCTGTTGTTTTCTATTTCTTTGCATTGTTCATTGAAGGAGGTTTTCTTCTCTCTCCTTGCTATTCATTGGAACTCTACATTCAGATAGGTATATTTTTCCTTTTCCCCTTTGCCTTTAGCTTCTCTTCTTAACTTTTATAAGGCATCCTCAGACAACCATTTTGCCTTTTTGCATTTCTTTTTCTTGGAGATGGTTTTGATAACCACCTCCTGTGCAGTGTTATAAACCTCCATCCATAGTTCTTCTGGCACTCTATCAGATCTAATCCTTTGAATCTATTTGCCACTGTATAATTATAAAAGATTTGATTTAGGTCATATCTGAATGGCCTAGTGGTTTTCTATACTCTCTTCAATTTAAGTCTGACTTTTGCAATAAAGAATTCATGATCTGAGCCACAGTCAGCTCTTGGTCTTGCTTTTTCTGACTTTATAGAGCTTCTCTGTCTTCAGTTGGAAAGAATATAGTCAATCTGATTTCTGTATTGACCATCTAGTGATGTCCATATGTAGAATTGTCTCTTGTGTTGTTGGAAGAGGATGTTTTCTGTGATCAATGAATTCTCTTGGCAAACCTCTGTTAGCCTTTAACTTGCTTTATTTTGTACTCCAAGGCCAAACTCCCTGAGGAGCTTTAAAAAATACTCATACCTCAGTCCCACCTCCAAAAATATAATTTATCTTGTCTGCAGGTTGTGCTAACATGCTACTACAATTGAGAACACCTCATATAAAAGTATAGTACTTTTTCTGAACCGCAAATATGTATTTGATAAGTGGAAGTTCTTAGATATACCTCCTCAAGAAGGTTGCTGATGGTAGAAATTTTAGGCTAGGTGAAGAAATCCCTGTTTTTTTAGCAACTAAGTATCTCAGGGCAAATGCAGCCAAATTTGTCCCTGAAGGAGGGGCTCAGGTATGATCTTATATGCTTGAATCCTTAAAAAATAAGCAATGATTTTTTTCATTGTAGAAAATTTGGAAACCACAGAAACTTATCAAGAATTCCATCATGGAGGACCAATAGCTGTAAATGATATGTTCTCTCTAGTTGTTTTCCCGTCATGCTTAAATTCAATGTTTAATTTAATCAACAGGTATTTATTACTATTTATTACATGTCCACTATGTACCAAGCACTGTTTGGGGTGCTAAACTAGTTTATGACAGTGATCAAGACAAACTAGAATGTAATGTTGTGTTCTTTACCCATAGGACATTTTGTTTGGAGTGTATTTCCTCATCTTATTAAATATTATTCATTTTTAGAAATGGATATTACCAGTTTTTAGTAACTGGATCATAATCCATGTAGTGTTCGTACCATGCTATATCTGCTGTTGGATATTTAGATTATTTCTGTGATTATTATATTATTATTATGACTATTCAGATCTTGAATATAAGTTTTGAGACTTTTAAGTGTGGAAATTTAAACCATTATTCCTGCATCTCAGCTGGCTGTCTGCTTGTCTTCTGCTGAAGCAGAGGTAAAATTTAGCCACTTCCCTTGGAGCATGCTCTCCCCGATGTCCACATGGTTCCCTCCTTGCTGCTTTCAGTCTCCACTCAAGCTCCACCTTGGGGATGAGGCCTTTCTCTGGCACTCTCCATTCATATCTCTGCTTTATTTAACTCTCTAGTGCTTGTGTCATACTGAATTTATTTTTTGAATTTTAATCATCGTTGGTGCTTGAACACTTGAATGTAAACTCCACAGGAGCAGAAATCATTCTTCAGTTCTGTTTGCCTAGACTGGAGATTTGCTACCTAAGCAGCATTTGTCACAGACAGTTCCCAGCAGAGATGGGGAGGAGGGAACCTATGCTGCTGGAGGTACTGGGGGAAGAAGGTCTGTGTGGCAGAAGCCTGGAGAACTGTAGTTTCCAATTTCAGAATAAAGTTTAAGAGCAAACTTCTTTCTCCATCTAACTGTCCTCTCACCACACTTGTCCTGGAACATAGAATTAGAAGAAGCCATTCTCTAATACCTTGTTCTGGGGAGCTGAAAACTAAATTATCTGCATCAGCATTGGAGACTCTCTTCAGAACGTTTGACCCTGAGATTGTCCACAGTGACTGGTCCAGCTCAGTATCCATGATTATAAGTAACTCCCAAAAATTAAATAGCCCTGGGCGGATACAAAGTTCTGGGCTCAAGATGTCAGCTGTTTGCCGGAAATGTTCACTATCAGCCGTGTAAAGGCCTTTGTGTTTCTAGTAGACGGGTCCCTGGGAAGAGTGCCAGATGTCTATAACCCACGTGAAAGGATCACGTGTTCCCTGTGCCTGAGTCAGCCCTCCTTGGGGAGCACTCTGTTATTCATGCTCAGAATGGCAGAAAGATCAATGAAATCCATTTTCAATTTCTAAGCCTTGTTAAGCTGGAGCTGTGGCCCAACCTAGGACTGAGGCATTGAGGGAAATTGTCTGAGGACAGAAAAAAGGCAGGGAAGGTAACGGTAGTTATGCTGCGTCTGCAGGAGCCAGGATCTGATTTATTTGTTTATTATTTGTTTGTAAAACAACTCAAGATAAATAATGGACTCACATGGTTTTAAAAAATCGAATAATGTAAAAGACTTGGAGTTGAAAGTTTCCCTTCCATGGTTATAAATCAGCATTCCAGTATCCTAGCTTTCCCCACCCAAAGGCAACCACTCTTACCAGTTTTATTGTGCATTCTTTTCAGAAATGTGTATGTGTGTGTGCATATTTATACAACTGCAGTGTATCGTATGTAATATTCTGTACCTTGCTTCTTTTCTCAATGTATATTAGCAAATGATCCATAACAGACCAAATATATCTTAATTTTTAAGTGTTTCATCATCTATTGTTTGACAGAACTGTAACTCATTTAACTAGCTCTCTATTGATGGAGTTTAGATGTTTTCAATTTCTAGTATTCTAGAAATTGTCATGATTATATATGTTACTAATCTTTTTTCCTGATTACTAAAAAATATTTGCATATTTGTATAGAGAACTAAAGAAATAGAGAAAAACAAAGAAGACAATAGCATTCACCTAGAGAGAGACATCATTAATACTTCCATGTGCTTCCTTTGTCTTTCTTCTTTGTACTTTACTTTTATATTAATCTGTAAAGTACAATTTTTTATCATTCACTTAACTTTTACTTAATATGCTCCTATTCCCATGTCATTAAACACTCTTCAAAAGCAACACTTTGAAACACTAGAGAATTAACCATCATATGGCTATACTTTGATTTATTTAACTATTACCTGCTGATGGACAATCCACTTGTTTGGTTTTTGTTTGTTTGTATGCACAGTGGGTGNACTTTACTTTTATATTAATCTGTAAAGTACAATTTTTTATCATTCACTTAACTTTTACTTAATATGCTCCTATTCCCATGTCATTAAACACTCTTCAAAAGCAACACTTTGAAACACTAGAGAATTAACCATCATATGGCTATACTTTGATTTATTTAACTATTACCTGCTGATGGACAATCCACTTGTTTGGTTTTTGTTTGTTTGTATGCACAGTGGGTGT
Source organism: Neotragus pygmaeus (assembly GCA_006410875.1). NCBI lineage: Eukaryota > Metazoa > Chordata > Mammalia > Artiodactyla > Bovidae > Neotragus > Neotragus pygmaeus. Next base: position 574,418 of record SJYV01016142.1, on the reverse strand, counting down.
TCATAATCTTTGTTTATTTGTCTACTTCCCAAGAGAAAGTTCCATGAAGGAGAGAGTGAACTTCCCTTTAGAACTTTAACACACATCTTCGCAATTTGCTTTCCAGGAAATCCGTGTTGATCTGCACTGCTGCCAGGATGCCTGTGAGTGTCCATCTCACCTAACTCTTGCCAGCGTTGTGTGGTAGTTACTAGGCCTGCTCACAAATAGGTCCATTCTTTTCCTTCCAGGCATAATGTCAAATTTCACTTCCCTACTGCCTTAAAGTTAGAAGTGACTGTGTGACTTGCTTTGGTCATTGACATACAAGTAGAATTGACATGTGCCACTTCCAGAGGCATACTTATGAGACAGTGTGAAATCATTGTTTTTCCCCTGCCATTGCAATATTCTGGATGGTGGAGGTTCAGCTGTCTGTCTGTGTCTCTGAGAGGAGAGATACGGAGCAAAGCTCCTAGCCAGCCCTCCCAGTGCATAAATCACATGAATGAGAAACAAACCTTTGTTTTTAAAAAGCACTAAAATTTGGTGATTGTTTTTATGGGATTCATCAGGAGAACCAAGACTAAGTAATCTAAGGAATCTAGTGTATGTGATGAATGATCTTGTCTCCTAGTACATCTACCTCTTATCTCTTCAGTGCATCTAAATAGTCCTAATTATGTACCTTCCAAGAGAGAACTGGAGAAGGAAATGGCAACCCACCCCAGTGTTCTTGCCTGGAGAATCCCAAGGATGACAGAGCCCAACGGGCTGCCGTCTGTGGGGTCGCACAGAGTCGGACACGACTGAAGCGACTTAGCAGCAGCAGCAAGAGAGAACTGAGAAAATTGTCACTCCATCAGAGTAATATCACCCACCCTTGTTGCTATAGAAATTGTTTCTGGCAGCCTATCTGTAAGCCAGTAATCATGTGGTATTTTCATGGACATAAGAATTGATTCAAGATTTGGCAGATGACTTAGTTTGGGCTCTTGAAATGTGACCTTTGCCAGGTCCATCTGGAAAAGACCATTCTTTTCTGGCTAAGATACCAGAAGTCATTTCTTCTTCCTCCTAAATACTGCCACGTCTGGATGTGAGTCCTGAGATGGCTGTAGCTTTCCCTGCCAGACAGTCATGTGGAAGAAGGCAGGACCCAGAACCACAGATCTGCCCAAACCTCGCTTGATCACTGCCATACCTCTTGACTTGTTCAGTTGCACTAGTCAGCTTTCAGTTACTTGCAGTCTAACATGTGCTAAGTGATATTTTTTAAAGCATCACTTAAGGTGTTGCTTCTCCCAATCATCCCTTTTCCTACTTAGCCACCCACTTCCTGCCCAAGGTGGTGATAAGAGCAAGGTAGACTGCCTTTCCCCAACCTTCCTCTCCTCACTTATTCCGTCTTCTGTTGGCACACCTATCGCAGTGGCCTGTATAGAAAAGGAGACATGATTAATGGTTTAGACCAACTATGAATTTAGCTCTACACACAGCCCATGGGGGAACCCAGTGTAGATGCACTAGCCTTTTCTAGAAAATCGCTTTTTGGGTATTTCTTCTCAGTTTGCTTGACAAGTTCAGAGTCATGAGCATTTTCAATTAGAGAGAAGAGAGCTCCACTAGAATATTTTCCACTAAACTGTAGCGATCGAAAAAAATGGGCCAGTACACCTCAGTGAGAAGTAAAGAACAACCGTGTGTTCTTCCAGATCCACTGATTGATGCTCTGCTCTTTTCTGCCCTTGCCTGTGCCTGGGAGACTGAGCTCTGCAGACTGCACCCCATAGACCATCTTACTTTCTGGCTTAAGATTGTTTTGGCCAATGAAAGGCAAGGTAACTGAGGAGAGACTATGAGGTGGTTATTCTTCTCTCTGGGTGCTTTATCAGACCTTATGCATTTTTCCCTAAACCATGTCTGCTGCTGCTAAGTCGCTTCAGTTGTGTCCAACTCTGTGAGACCCCATAGACAGCAGCCCACCAGGCTCCACCGTCCTTGAGATTCTCCCAAGGAGAACACTGGAGTGGGTTGTCATTTTCTTCTCCAGTGCATGAAAGTGAAAAGTGAAAGTGAAGTCGTGTCTGACTCTTGGGGACCCCATGGACTGCAGCCCACCTTCCCTCTTCCGTCCATGGGATTTTCCAGGCAAGAGTACTGGAGTGGGGTGCCATTGACTTCTCTGAAACCATTGTGCTTCTGTGTCCTGTCATGACCCTGACAGTTATAATAATTAACGTTTATTGTGCTCTTATATGTACCAGGCATGGGTGCTACACGCCTATCATTTATTGCTTAGTGTAACCTTTCCATGGTTTTATTCATATTCTACATGTGGTAAAATTGAGACTGAAGGAGTCTAAGTAACCTGACTTTAAAAAGTAACCCTGCAACACCAGCAGTAAATGGTGAAGTTGGTTTGAGTCTGGGTTGTTCTGATTCCAAGTTTTAATTAATCTACTTCACTCCTGAATTTTCACTGATCCCAGTAGACATCAAACGCAGATGTCTTTCACATAGAATCTGACAGATGACTTTAATTTTCTTTTTTCCAGGTTTTAAAAACTGGAGAACTTCACACAGAAATCTACACCTTTGGCTTCTGCTGACAAAGCAGATCTGGAAGCAGTGAGATTGTATTGTTGTATGTAAACAGCTGTCTGAAACCAAATGTCAGTTTCTTCCTTTAGATAGTGTATGAGACCTCTAGTCTCCAGAGTCCCCAACACTCCCTGTTGTCTTGCAGCTAGATCACTCAGCTCATGTCTGTTACCCTTCCAAGCTCTANAGCAGTGAGATTGTATTGTTGTATGTAAACAGTTGTCTGAAACCAAATGTCAGTTTCTTCCTTTAGATAGTGTATGAGACCTCTAGTCTCCAGAGTCCCCAACACTCCCTGTTGTCTTGCAGCTAGATCACTCAGCTCATGTCTGTTACCCTTCCAAGCTCTAGAGGAATTGGGTTTGTGAATCCTGATCTTGAATCTCAATATGGTATTGTGCTTTAGCCAAACAAAGAATGCCTTACTAGAATGTAAACTCAAAGGCAGGAATTACTGTTTTTTTTCTTAACTATTATCTCTAGGATTTAGAACAGTGCCTAGAGATTTCTAGATTTGAAATAGATATTTATGAATGAATGAATGATGTCTTTGTGTGGCTCAGGTGTTTTGAAACTGGTGGCTTGTTGAAAATATCCAGTGAACCTGCAATCCAGTAGGGGGCTCTCAGGAGCAATTACAGCCAGGAAAATTCCTCTGAGTGGTAAATATATGCAGAGTCATCTCATACTGAAGCTCTTTCTTTGTCTAGCTTCATAGAGGTTCCAGCTCTTCCCTTTACTGAACTTGGGCTAAGGTACAGATGTCCTAAATGTTACCAACTTCTCTTGTCTTCCATTTCCTGCCCACTGGAATATTCTGCCCCAACACCCTGAGGTCCCTGTGAGTTTGAAGCCCATAAGGGGTCTGGATCAGAAACAATTTTCAATGTCTCTTTAGAGCTCTTTCTTCTCACCCCCAAAGTGAGATTCTATCACCCAAGATACCTGATTTACATTCCAAGTTCTGGATGCTTTATGGTGGGCTCTTGACAAAGAAAGGACATCTGGGCCTAGGTGAAGGATGTTAGGAATAACTGGGCTTGAAAAGCACTGGGCTGCTGCACTAGTGGGGATAGGATTTGTTGGATCCAGAGAATGGGCCAGAGGGCTTGGAGGCTTTGTCCTCATCTACTGGGATCCACGTGGAGCCCAGAAAAGGTGAGTGTCACCCTCCCGGCTCTGCTGTGAATCCACCATGGGGAATGGGGAGTCAGATGCATTGGAGCAGTGGATCCTCTCTCTCAGCATGACTTGCACAGAACATTTTCCTTGACTAGAAGTGCAGATGCTCATTACTCAGCATCTGCTGGTGGAACAAAGTTTTGCTGTAATATAAATGAAAACTTTCTGTCAATACCACAGAGCCTTGCATGGAAGGAAGGAGTCCTAGTCACTGGAGATTGTCAGAACTGCATCCTGATGAAGGGAGTCAGCATTTGCCAGGAAAACAGCAACTCTCCACAAACACATGCCACCTATCTGTTCTCTGTTTTTATCCTGACTCTATTTTATAAAGAAGCTGAGGCTCAGAGGGTTTCAATGACTTCCAAAATTCCTTGCCCTTGGTGACAGGATTTGCTGTAGAGAAGGTAGAAAGGTCCTCTGGGGACAGAAGCCGTGTACTCAAGACATTGCTCACGACAAAAGCGTGAAAGGACCGAACACTGAGACAAGGGGGGAGATTCAACCAGAGACTGCACCGCAGATGGCACTGGTGTACCTGTCATGGGGAGATGGGGCAGCTTTTAATTTTAGACAACTTTTACTATATTTTTAGAAATATGAGGGGAAAATACATAAGCTGTTCTTGGGTGTTGCCAGAAAAAAAAAGCTGAAAGATTTTAAGATCTAGACAATGAATAAGGAGCTTGTGTTCACTTAACATTTTCACCACTTAATCCTTAAATCTTCCCTTGCCCGCCCACACTCTGCAGCCGGGGCCAAAGAGGCCTTGGCTCCTCTTACCTAGAAACTCGAGCCGCTTCTGTGGTGAGCCCCAGCTCCCCGGAGCCTGGCCCCCGATGAGGGCTAGTGACGTCATCTTCAGCAGGCATTTCAGATGGAGAATTCCCCAAAGACCTCACAATCAATATGTCTCTTGCCCCTATCTCCTTCCCAGCTAGGAAATATATCCATAAGCTGCTCTATTAGTTCAGCTTGCCACCACGCTCGATATCCCTTCTTATTTTCATTAGCCCGTCCCCTCTACCCTGCCCATTTCATCAAAGCCCAGCTCAAGTATAGTGAATTTCAAATCATTTCAGCAGCAGAAATTCCCGGAATTGAAACAGTCATTTTCCACTTCTCCCCTGTGGAAAGATGGGGGCTCCAGAGTAAACCTCTCTCCCTACTTCTTTTTAAGAATGGCATATGCTGTTTTGTATGTTTTAGATTTTGAGCTTCTGCATGTGAATATTTTTGAACTGGAACTGAAAAAATTCAAAACCTACCTCCTCATAGAATGAATACCTCCACAGAGGTGGTAGTGGTGCTTGCGAAACTGTCTGATTGTACCACATTTTTCAGTCTTCATTTCTCTCCTGTTCTTCCTTTTCTGGGCAAAGCTATATGAGACCCATCTGGCAGGGCAAATGGGAGCCATAATGTGAGCTCATGGAAGGAGCATGAATAATTGTCACTTCTCAACCCCACTTTCATTACTGAAAAGGTAGATGGAGGAAAATTATCCTGCACATCATTAAATCAATATTTTATTTCCTCCCTGCCCCCAGCTACCCTTCCAACTTTGATCTCTCTGCCTCAGGCACAAAGCTGGACAGGTGACTTTCACAATGCAAATCAAGATCACCTGGCTGTCTGTCCAAGCTTTGATCTCCTACCTGAGCAGGAGGCTGGTAGGGAATGCCATGGCCCTGGTCCCTCCTCACCCACTGCTCCTCTGTTACCTCGGGAGAGGTGGAGTCTGTGCAAGACTTCCCTTTTCTGTTTATTGAAAAGTAACATGACTTGTAGCAATGATCATTAAACTACCTGAATTACAATTTACTCTATACACAATGTTAGAGGGCTAGGGAGGAAAAGACATCTTATTGAAAAGATTGTGTCCATTTTTTTTTAAACTTAATATAGATTTAGAAGCTAAGTTAAAGCAAGACCAATGCATTAAGAAATAATAGATTGTCCCACCTATTTTATATTGAGGGCTTCTTTTACTGAATCTGACAGAAGGTGTGTACCCTCCCACATTCCCTAAATGTTTGTACTTCTGATGGCCCTCTCATAGTTCCTGCTGTCGATCCTTAGTCCTGAGTCTGAGATAGGGAAGAAGGACATGACACAGAGGAGGTGGGAGGTCTAGAACCACCTTTCCCTAAGAGAAGTGCAGGTTGATCAAGAAGGGAAGGTAAAAGCAATTCCCAATCTTTTCAGTCCTGGGACTTGTGGGGGAAAACAGACCTTGGGAGGAGAGCAAATGCAAGATATGGATTTTGCTGTCTCTTGATGACAGGAAAAGGAGTGCGTAAAGGCTGTATATTGTCACCTGCTTATTTAACTTATATGCAGAGTACATCATGAGAAACTCTGAGCTGGAAGAAGCACAAGCTGGAATCAAGATTGCCGGGAGAAATATCAATAACCTCAGATATGCAGATGACACCACCCTTACGGCAGAAAGTGAAGAGGAACTAAAAAGCCTCTTGATGAAAATGAAAGAGAAGAGTGAAAAAGTTGGCTTAAAGCTCAACATTCAGAAAACGAAGATCATGGCATCCGGTTCCATCACTTCATGGGAAATAGATGGAGAAACAGTGGAAACAGTGTCAGACTTTATTTTGGGGGGCTCCAAAATCACTGCAGATGGTGCAGACGCTTACTCCTTGGAAGGAAAGTTATGACCAACCTAGATAGCATATTCAAAAGCAGAGACATTACTTTGCCNAGTGGAAAGAGTGTCAGACTTTATTTTTGGGGGCTCCAAAATCACTGTAGATGGTGACTGCAGCCATGAAATTAAAAGACGCTTGCTCCTTGGAAGGAAAGTGATGACCAACCTAGACAGCATACTAAAAAGCAGAGACATAACTTTGCCAACAAATTTCCGTCTAGTCAAGGCTATGGTTTTTCCAGTGGTCATGTATGGATGTGAGAGTTGGACTGTGAAGAAAGCTGAGTGCCGAAGAATTGATGCTTTTGAACTGTGGTGTTGGAGAAGACTCTTGAGAGTCCCTTGGACTGCAAGGAGATCCAACCAGTCCATTCTGAAGGAGATAGGCCCTGGGATTTCTTTGGAAGGAATGATGCTAAAGCTGCAACTCCAGTCCTTTGGCCACCTCATGCAAAGAGTTGACTCACTGGAAAAGACTCTGATGCTGGGAGAGATTGGGGGCAGGAGGAGAAATGGACGACAGTAGATGAGATGGCTGGATGCATCACTGACTCAATGGACATGAGTTTGAGTGAATTCTGGGAGTTGGTGATGAACAGGGAGGCCTGACGTGCTGCGATTCATGGGGCCACAAAGAGTCGGACACGACTGAGTGAGTGAACTGAACTGAACTGATTGTATAAGTAAGTCATAGGATGGAATACCAAAAATAACAGAATCTCAACATCACTCATTATTCTATCACTATTGCTGCTGCTGCTGCTAAGTCGCTTCAGTCGTGTCTTACATTGTGCGACCCCGTAGACGGCAGCCCACCAGGCTTCGCCATCCCTGGGATTCTCCAGGCAAGAACAACTGGAGTGGGTTGCCATTTCTTTCTCCAATGCATGAAAGTGAAAAGTGAAAGTGAAGTCAGTCACTCAATCATGTCCAGTCATGTCCGACTCTTAGTGACCCCATGGACTGCAGCTCACTAGGTTCCTCTGTTCATGGGATTTTCCAGGCAAGAGCACTGGAGTAGGCTGCCATTTCTGTCACTATTAGAGAAATGCAAATCAATACTGCAAATGAGATATTACCTCACATCAGTCACAATGCCTATCATCAAAAAATCTACAAAGAATGTTGGAGAGGATGTAGAGAAAAGAGACCCCTGTTGCACTGTTGGTGGAAATGTAAATTGATATAGCCACTATGAAGGGCAGTATGCAGGTTCCTTAAAAAACTGAAAATAGAACTACCATACCACCCAGCAATGCCACTGGGTTTGCTGAGACTACCATAATTCAAAAAGACATGCACACTCATGTTCATTGGAGCCCTATTTACAATAACTAGGACATGGAATCTGGAGAAGGAAATTGCAACCCACTCCAGTACTCTTGCCTGGAAAATCCCATGGACGGAGGAGCCTGGTAGATTACAGTCCATGGGGTCAGGAAGAATCGGACATGACTGAGCGACTTCACTTTCACTTTTCACTTTCATGCATTGGAGAAGGAAATGGGAACCCACTCCAGTATTCTTGCCTGGAGAATCCCAGGGACAGAGGAGCCTGGCAGGCTGCCGTATATGGGGTTGCACAGAATCAGACATGACTGAAGCGACTTAGCAGCAGCAACAGGACATGGAATCAGCCTAAATGTCCATCAACAGAGAAATGGGTAAGGAAAAGTGCTACATGTATATAGTGTAATATTATGTAGCCNGCAGGCTGCCGTATATGGGGTTGCACAGAATCAGACATGACTGAAGCGACTTAGCAGCAGCAACAGGACATGGAATCAGCCTAAATGTCCATCAACAGAGAAATGGGTAAGGAAAAGTGCTACATGTATATAGTGTAATATTATGTAGCCATTAAAGAAATGAAAGTGGGTCCTCTGAAGAGATGTGGATGGACAGTCAGTCATAAAGTGAAATGAGACAGAAAAACAAAAACAAATATTGTATATTTGTGTGTGTATATATATATATATATATGTCTCTCTCTCATTATATATATATAGGCTTCCATGGTAGCTCAGCTGGTAAAGAATCTTCCTGTAATGCAGGAGACCCCGGTTCAATTCCTGGGTTGGCAATATCCCCTAAGAAAGGATAAGCTATCCATTCCACTATTGTTGGGCTTCTCTTGTGGCTCAGATGGTAAAGAATCTGCCTGCAATGTGGGAAACCTGAGTTTGATCCCTGATTTGGGAAGATACCCTGGAAAAGGGCATGGCAACCCACTCTAGTATACTTGTGTGGAGAATCCCCTTTGGCAGAGGACCCTGAAGGATACAGTCCATTGCCAGTGCAGCCTTGCAGGCTACAGAATGAACAGGGTTGAGCAACTAAGCACTACTACTACTACTAAGTCGCTTCAGTTGTGTCCGACTCTGTGCGACCCCATAGACGACGGCCCACCAGGCTCCCCCGTCCCTGGGATTCAACTAAGCACAGCGTATATGGAAAAATGGTACTGATGACCTTATCTCCAGAGCTCAAATAGAGGCACAGATATAGAGAACGAATTTGAGGACACTGCAGGGGAAGGAGAGGAGGGGATAAACTGAGAGACCAGCACTGACATGCATGCACTGCTAGGATATATGTTTCCTGTTGTTGCTTTAGTTTGTTGTTAAATTTCCTGTATTTATTTCTAATAACCCTCAGGTCTTTAAGCCAGACAGCTAGTGGAAAGCGGGTGTGTAACATACGGCACTCAGCTTGGTGCTCTCCATTGACCTAAGGAAGAGGAATGAGGGAGTGGGTGGGAAGCTCAGAGGGGAGTGGATATATGTATACATATAAATGATTCACTTCATTGTATAGCAGGAAATGATGTAACATTGAAAAATGACTATAACACAATTAAAAAGAGAGAGAGAGAAAGCAAATAGGTGGTCCTGGTGCTACGACTCTGCACTCCCAAAGCAGGGAGCCCAGATTTGATTCGTAGTCAGGGAACTGTATCCCATATACCACAACTGAGACCCAGAGTAGCCACACACACACACAAAAATTAAGAAATACGAATGCCACAGACAGCATAAAAAATAAAATAGTATCCATATATTTCTGATAAATGTTATTAAAAAAAATGGGGGCATTTCCTTTTCAGGAAAAGACCTGAGGGTTATTAGAAATAAGGAAATTTAAAAACAAACAAAAAGCAACCACAGAAAACCTACTATGCCAAACAAAAGAAGTCAGACACAAATGCAAACACATGATCTGGTTTTTATGAAATCCTAGACAATAGGTCTCATCTCTCGAAACCAGCAAATCATTGGCTGCCTGGTGTTGATCAAAGTGGTTGGGAAAAGGACAAGAGAAGATTTGTGGTGATGGAAACATTCTGTATCTTGCCTGTGGTGGCTGTGCATGGGTGTATTTATCTGTCAGAAATCATAAAACTATACCCTTAAGTTTTATTGCATGTAGATTTTACTAAGGTCATGAAACGATACTTAACATGATTTGTCACTAGAGAAATGTAAGTTAAAACCACAATGAGAAACTATCTCACATCTAAGACAGAGTCAATATAAAGATCAGAAACAACAGAATATAACAAGAGTGCACGGGATTAACAAGTGGTGGGAGAACGTGGAGACCCTGGAACCCTGTATCTTGCTGGGGAGAATGGAAGGTGATGTGTCCACTATGGAAAACAGTTCAAACATTCCTCAAAAAGTTAAAATTGACGTATGAGCTGGCAAAACTACTCCTAGGTCCATACCCAAAAGAGTTGCCAGTAGAGACTCCAACAGATACTTGTACACGAATATTCATACCAGCGCTGTTCACAACAGACAAAAGGGAGATGCAACCCAGACGTTCATCAATGGGCAATGGAATAGCAAAATGCGTTACATGCATAGTTACTTCTCAAACAAAGATTTGAACTGCACAGGTCCACTTACACCTGTATGTTTTTCAATAAATACCTACTATGATGTGTCCCATGGTTTTTGAATCCACAGAAGTTAAACCGAGGTTATAGAGGGCTGATTGTAAAGTGTACACAGATTTTTGGCTACATGGAGGATCTTAATACTTTTTTGCTTTCAGAGAACTAATTTTGTAAAGGGAATGGTGCTCAGAGATATAACTTGATACTTCCATCTCCACCTGCCTACCTCCCATCTTCATCCTGAAGTCTAAACGCTGCCTTGGTATCAGTAGGGCCCACATCCATGACTTTCCACCTCTACTCTGTTCCNCAAGAATACTGGAGTGGATTGCCATTTCCTTCTCCAGAGGATCTTCCCAACCCAGGGATTGAACCCTGGTCTCCTGCATTGCTGGTCAAAGTTAACCCCCTCTTAACCACATTCTTCTCTTCTGGATATCTAAGAGACAACCAAAAGAACTGTGCATGTTAATCAAAAAATCCCAGCACTAAAGCTATCTATGTAAGTAATTAGCCTATTTAAGAGCTGAATGTGGGCCTCCCTCATAGCTCATTAAGTAACGAATCTGCCTGCCAAGCAGGAGGCCTGGGTTGGGAATATCCCCTGGAGAAGGAAATGGCAAGCCACCCCAGTGTTTTTGCCTGGAGAATCCCATGGACAGAGGAACCTGGCAGGCTACAGTCCATATGCTCACGAGTCAGACGTGACTTAGTCACACCACCTTCGCCACCAAGAGCTGAAAGTGCGCACAATGATGGTTACTTGTGTTGGGCTTTCCACTGGGTGACTTACTTACTAAGTCCTCTTGTTCAGTCTCTAAGTCGTGTCTGACTCTCTGTGACCCCATGGGCTGCAGCACGACAGGCTTCCCTGTCCTTCACTATCTTCTGGAGTTTGCTCAAGTTCATGTCCATTCAGTTGGTAATGCTGTCTAACCGTCTCATGTTCTGTTGCTCCCTTTTCCTCCTGCCCTCAGTCTTTCCCAGCATCAGGGTCTTTTCCAATAAGTTGGTTCTTCACATCAGGTGGCCAAAGTATCTAAGCTTCAGCATCAGTCCTTCTGAGAGAGTGATTTCTTAGGCAGTTGATAAGAAGTCTAGGGGTCCCAAGGAGAGAGGGGTCTGGAATTATCAAGGAGGAAGAAAGGACAAACTTTTTGTTCCCCCTCTAGTTCCTTAGGATTATGTATCCTGCCTGAGGACAGTCTCTGGATTAAACCTTCTGGCTAATCCTATTATTTTCAGTTCAGTCCCTCAGTCCTGTCCGACTCTTTAAGACCCCATCAATCACAGCATGCCAGGCCTCCCCGTCCATCACCAACTCCCGGAGTTCACTCAACCTCATGTTCATTGAGTCGGTGTGTCATCCAACCATCTCATCCTCTGTTGTCCCCTTCTCCCCCTGCCCCCAATCCCTCCCAGCATCAGAGTCTTTTCCAANCTAGATGTGTATAAGAGACAGATGTAGGAGACCCCAGTTCAATTCCTGGTTTGGGAAAATCCACTAGAGAAGGGATAGGCTACCCACTCCAGTATTCTGGCCTAGAGAATTCCATGGAGTATACAGTCCAGGTGGCTGAAAAGAGTTGGACGTGACTAAGTGACTTTCATTCATTCACTCACTGACTCAGTACCAGTGAGAGGGCAAGTAGATTTTAAGTAAATGCTGCTTAATTAACTGCCCATCTAGATGGAATAAAATCAATCCAACAGAAGTCAGTTCCAAGTGAATAGTGAACCTAAGTGGAAAGGAAAGAAAAACCAGTAGATGACATAGGGGAATATCTTCATGACCTCAGGTAGCCAAAAGTTCAAGGGCAGGAATTTGTGTCTGCTGTGTTCACACCATCTCCAGTGTAGATGCCCAGTGTTTCCAGAGGGAACATAAAGGAAACTTCAGCACCATCTGGAGGAAACTACAAACATGCAGGCACTCGGATCATTGTGAAGACACATAGTGTTCTTAATGATCAGACTGAATGTCATATAAATGTCACTTCTCATTAGTCTAACATCTAATGCAATCCTAATTAACAGCCATTGAGACTGATTTTCAGGATAAACTGATTCTAAGTTTCACATGAAAAATGAGCAAGAACACCTAGGAAGCCTGAGGGAAAAAAGCCAGGTCCAGTGATGGGGTGTGATAAGGCCTACCAGGAGATAAGACAGATTTTTAAAGCCAGGATTATTATCATTTTTTTGTGTGAAGAATCCAGGCTACTAATGTTACAAGTTTCATTATTGGCTCAGATACCACTACATAAAACACTATTCTGAAGACTCTTGACTTGTTAGGTGCCTCCTGATTCAGAGATCTCTGCTTTTATTTTATTTCTGGTTTCTCACTCAGATCATTTATTAAGAGTGAAAGTTGGGTAACTCCATTCACGCTTAGGCAACACAAAAAGCTGTATACATACCTAGAATGTTAATACCCTCTGTAGGCAGGTGAGAGGTGCCCAAGTGGCAGGAGAAAATAAAACTGTGATTGGTGCACTTTTTTAAATTCCTTTTTTCTTTTATAGTTCTATGTTGTCATGACAATGCCTGGTTCTGCCTGAACTTAACTTGATCTCAAGTCTTGCGCTTACCAATGTGTTTTTCTCATGGAAATGTGTTCCTTAAACTATGTTAATGTGTCAAAAGACTGTGTATTTCCTTGGAAATCTGCCTTTCTTAAGATTCTTGTCAATTGTTTTATGGCCAGGCATGACTCACCTTGTGCCATGCTATCTCAAAACGCACGTTGTGGGTGAGGTGCCTGGTGCAACTCTCTCAGCTTTGAGGTGTTTCTTTTCTCTAATTAGCAGCTTGCTAATACATATATAACTCCTTGCTAGAAACTAGCAAGGGGGCACTCTTTCTGTCCCCTTCTGATGTCTATATCAGAAGATTTTTCTATCTCTTTTATACTTTAGTAAAACTTTATTACATAAAAAGCTCTGAGCAATCAAGCCTCATCACTGGCCCTGGATCGAATTCCTTTTCTTCAGAGGCCAAGAATCCTGGCATCAGTCACAGCTGATCGCAGCAACATTTCAGTACTGAAGAGATCCTCCTAGAATTAAGAGTCTTTTAATAGTACAGAGCCATAGATTACAAAATGAAAATACATATGACCCCCCACCCCTAATTTATGCAGCTTCACAGGTGCCACTATGTGGATCAGGAAGATCCCCTGGAGGAGGGCATGGCAATCCACTCCACTGTTCTTGCCTGAAGAATACCATGGACAGAAAAGCCTGGCAGGCTATAGCACATAGGGTCGCACAGAGTGGGACACGAATGAAGTGACTTTGCACTCATGCACCTTAATTTGTCAAGAAATAGCTGGAGTAATAGGCAGATTTGGCCTTGGAGTACAGAATGAAGCCGTGCAAAGACTAGTAGAGTTTTGCCAGGAGAACGCACTGGTCATAGCAAACACCCTCTTCCAACAACACAAGAGAAGACTCTACACATGGACATCANGTTTCAGAATTTTCCACAGTTTATTGTGATCCACACAGTCAAAGGCTTTGGCATAGTCAATAAAACAGAAATAGATGTTTTTCTGGAACTACCTTGCCTTTTCGATGATCCAGCAGATGTTGGCAATTTGATCTCTGGTTCCTCTGCCTTTTCTAAAACCAGCTTGAAACCTAAATCACGGGCCAGCACATCTGGAACTTTTTGCTTGTATTCAAGGCTATGATTTGACTCAGTGGAGAACAATTACTACCCCACACTATCTTTACCCAATGGACAGGGAATTTTCTGGATAATTCCAAAAACTGGGGAGAAGGTAAGATGGTTGTGAAAGAACAGAAGGGACAGAAGTACAGATACAGAAAGTGAAAGAAGACTGGCTGACTTCTTGATAAAACTCTGCCATGCATATGCTTCTGGCACTTGTCTAAATTTTCATACTTATTTGCTGCTCTGGCAGAAGAGAGTACTTATTTATTTATTGGTTTACTTATTTATTCTTTTTATGCCAAATTGGCTTTTTTCCCCATTGAGTCTGAGTTTAGTTTATTTACAGGGCTGTCTAAAATAAATTCAGAGTTTCCACAAGCACTCCAATGACTTAACACCATTGATTGAGGGCCTACTGTAGTTAGGCATAGTGATGACTGTGAAGAGAAATGAAAGTCACTCAGTCATGTCCAACTCTTTGTGACCCCATGGACTGCAGCCTGCCAGGTTCCTCTGTTCATGGAATTCTCCAGACCAGAATACTGGAGTGGACAGCCATTCCCTCCTCCAGGGGATCTTCCCAACCCAGGGAGCCCACCCAGGTCTCCTGTATTGCAGGAGGATTCCTTGCCATCCGGGCCACCAGGGAAGCCCTGTGAAGAGGGAGGAGTCAAACATATTTATGTGACAGACACTATCCTAAGTGCCAGCAAACCCGCTCAGCTTCAGCCTACTGTGCTCTAAAGTAGGTATGCTAAACCACTGTCTCTTCTGCAGCATAACTCAAGGATAAGATACGGTCTTTGCTGTTAAAGACCACACATATCTGAACCAAGTGGGAAAATGTGCTTTGATGTGAGCCATGAATGCTAAACCTCTGTCTCTGGGTTAGAGCCTCTGCCTGTGTGATCCCACAGCACCTGCACTTCACCTGTTCCATCTGTATTCCTCACTGGACTCCCAGCTCCTTGAGGGAAGGGGCTGTATCTTATGCACTACTGTGCCTCTAGTGCCTGCACAAGGAATATTAATTTCAATATTGATCTGAACTTAGAGAGACATGGCAGCCAATCATTTTTCCTAGCTGAGTTACTTTGGACATGCTATAGGATCTCTTGTTTTATCTTTCTGAAAGATACCCTGGAGAATGAAATGGCACCCCACTCCAGTATTGTTGCCTGGGAGATCCCACGGATAGGGGTGCCTGGAGGGCTATAATCCATGAGGTTGCAAAAGAGTTGGACATGACTTAGTGACTAAAGAACAACAAAAAGTAATGGCATTTTCTTTTATTCTTCTTTTTGTCTCTCCCAGAGGTCATAGTAGTTCTCAACAATAATGAAATTCTCTTAAAACCACCACTTTGGTGACCTATTTATAAGAGGTAAGCTAACCTGGTAATAGTCATCATGCATTGCAGGGACATTATAAAGCTGTAGGAAAAGCCAGGCTGCTCTATCCTTCCACCAGCTTCCTTGACTTTGCTCATAATTCCCATATTTATGTATATAGAGCCTTTACTGTGTTTTCTCATTTTGTTTTACCAGTCTTAGGAGGAACTGGACTTTTATGTTTTACTGCTTCACGATGGGTAACTTGACTTCTCTGTCACATATGGGCTCATAGGAAACCACAGACCTAAAAACAATAGTTACCATTTACTGAGAATTCATGTGGTGGATTCTAAACATTTTAAATACACTATCTCACTTAATCCTTATTATATATATATGAGTTCGTTACTAGCATTATTTCTGTTTTAGCAGTGGAGGAAGTTAAGTAGCAGAGCTTGTTCAAGGTTGAAAGCTACTAAGTGGTAGAGCTTCCTTTTTTCCTGTCTGCCATATGCTCCATTATCATAAATGCCAAAGGTGAGAATGTTATCTTCTCTCTACAGGTGCTTAGATGATGGAAAATGGGTCAATTGAGAAGATGCATTTTGAATACAGAAAAAGGAAGCATAATAAAACCTTTATAAAGCATTCAAGAAGTTCACTTATGCTCATGTAAATCAATATACAAAAGAAAGAATCAGAAACTGCAGGAATAAATAATTAAAAATGATTTTAAGTGTTTCTCCTTTAAACTCCAAATGAAGCTTCCCCTCTCAACCTGAAATGAAGCCAGTCCTAATATTTATAGACAACCTGCCCTTAAATAACCTCATCAATGTGCTCAGGAAAAAGGGGGAGATTTTTATGTATCTTTAAAAGAAACAGGGAATTGAATTTAACCAAAGAAATAATAAAAGAAGTTTGAAAAGTTATGGCAAGGAGCCTACTTTCTAGAATAAAGCAAAACATGTAGCCATTGTACTATTAACATTGCTTATTTTAAAATAAATTTTAATTTCAAAACAGTTTCAGATCACAGAATTATTATAAAGCTAGTACAGAGAATTTTCACATACCCTACATCTAGTTTTCCTCTAATAAACATTTTATATAAGTTCAATTCATTTGTCACAATGGACCAATATGGATAATTATTATTTAACTAGAGCCCATTCTTTAGTCACATTTCCTCAGTTTTTCCCTAAAGTCCTTTTTTTGTTTTAGAATTCCATCTGGGGTACCACAACACATCTTGTCCTCTTTAGGATTCTCTTGGTTGTAACCAGTTTTTGAGATTTTTTTCCCCTTATTTTTAATGGTTTTGACAGTATTGCTGCCTCTGCAGCTGCTGCTAAGTCGCTTTAGTCGTGTCTGACTCTGTGTGACCCCATAGACGGCAGCCCACCAGGCTCAGCCGTCCCTGGGATTCTCCAGGCAAGAACACTGGAGTGGNTTTTTTTTTTTTTTTCCTACAAGGTGTAGGTTATTTGTCCAGTGAATTCTACCCACCAGCTTATTTGGGCAGAGATCACAAAGAAAGGCACTTGGAAAGCTGTCAGTTGGGAGGAGGAGTGTGAGATTCTTGATTTGGGGACCAGATGCATCTCTTGGCAGTTCTTGATACAAACATAAAGATAAAATATGTGTCTGAAAAAAAGAGAAAGAAGAAAAAAAGCCAATTCTCCCCCTTCTTCTAAAGAAACAGTCCCCCCAGTAAGAAAAGGGTTGAACATCTGTTTCCCTTCTATCAATAATGGTTAAAGAGTTGTCAAATTTGAGAGAGGTGGTTGAGGGTTTTGAATCAGGCATTTAAATACATTCAACCCAGGAGCCATTGGGAAGGCATTGCACTCGTCAGGCTCACAAACAGCAGTGCAGGAGGGCAAACACAGATGGGGGCTCTTGTGGTTGGTTTAAGAACCTCTCTCATAGGTTTATCTAACTGCTTTGAGTGGCCTGGACAGTTGTTCTCCTAGAGACCATTGCCCCATCGCCAGTGGGGACAGCTGTCTTGCGGGAAACTCTGGTTTAGTAGACTTAGCTGAACAGCCTGGAAGGCAGAGGAATCTAATTCTTTACTTGGAAGGCCAAAGGCCTCGGAGTTTTCTCCTCAGTCTTGGCCATTTGGGTTTTGGCTTCCAGAAGAGCCTTTCTGGTCAATGGGATGCTTCAGTCCAAGGGTAACTTTGCATTAAGAAAACCTGTTACAGGATGATGAGAACACATGAATGGGCAACATTCTTGCTACTTTGTCAAGGTGGTTTTCTAGTTTTTTTTATCGGTTGTGAAAACTCTGATGACCAATGTTCATCTGTGACAAAATGTGCTGTCCCCACACAAGTGATTGCTGAACAGGGCACGCTTTCCTACAGCCTATGATGTTTTGGTCTTCGGTATCCTCCCTTGATCTTTCCTTACACGTGTAGAAAGAAAACACAGCCCAGAACCGGAGAAGAGGAACTGTAAAGTGGCAGCTTGAAACAATAGAAATTTATCGTCTCACAGTTCTTGAGACCAAAAGTCCAAAATGAAAGTGTTGACAGGACCATGCTTCCTCTGAAACTTCTGGAGAAACACCCTTGCTTTGCTCTTCCCAGCTTCTGGTGGCTCCTAGCAATCCCTGGCATTCCTTGACTTGCCTCCAGCCTCACATGGCCATCTTCCCTCTGCGTCTCTATGCTGCTCTCCCTTCTCTTATAAAGATACGAATCGCTGGACTAGGGACCATCCTAATCCAGCATGACCTCATGTTAACTTGATTACATCTGCAAAACTATTTCCAATTAAGTTTATACTCACAGGTACTGGGAGTTGAGATTTTAGCATATCTCTGTGGGGAATACAATTCAACCTTCCACAGTCTTTATTGAAAGAAATGGTATTACTAGGTATACTGTTTCCATTTGGGCCCATATACCTCTATCAGGGCTTCCCATCTGCCTGCAGTGTAGGAGACACAGGTTCAATCCCTGGATTGGGAAGATCCCCTGGAGAAGGAAAGGGCAACACACTCCAGTATTCTTGCCTGGAGAATCCCATGGACAGAGGAGCCTGGCGGGCTAGAGTCCCTAGGGTTGCAAAGAGTTGGACACAACTGAGGGACTAACACTTTGTCACTTTCTGTCTTTCTACCTTTATCAAGCTGGATTTTAGACAACATCTATGGTAAAAGCAAAAATTGAATGAGCTCTACTTTGTGTCCCACAGGTGAATATATCCCTAAGGTATATTCCTAACTTGACCACACCTGTGCCAAAATTAATTACATGCAAAATAACATCACAGATTAAAATATATCATACAATTTTTCAGCACTTAAAAGAGTTTAAAATCTATTTAAAAATCAGTGCCCTATGGCCAACTGTTTCTTAATTCAGTGTAAGATTATAGCTTTCTTACATTTTGGTGTTCAAAATGTACCTCCTATTATGAAGTAATGATGTTTCTATATGATATTTATTTAAAAATTTTAAATAATATCTAACTTGGCAAACTACAATGTTCATGATCCTATCAATACCTAAAATATTCTAGGCTGTTCCAAAAATATGGGAATCACTATAACAGGGGAATCCTATTTTCACCCCTTATGCCTAAAGGTTTCCTTTATGAAAATAATCTCTTAAATGGAGGCCATCACTAGTTCCATGAAATTTGGGGTTTTATTGTTATTGTCCATAAAATTTACTATCCATCTAAGGATGGGGTGGGAATTTGGAGATAAACCTAGGACTGACCACAATAAATCAGAAACTGAGGATTTCTAAAATGTG
Source organism: Neotragus pygmaeus (assembly GCA_006410875.1). NCBI lineage: Eukaryota > Metazoa > Chordata > Mammalia > Artiodactyla > Bovidae > Neotragus > Neotragus pygmaeus. Next base: position 555,299 of record SJYV01016142.1, on the reverse strand, counting down.
GTTGACAATACATATGGAAAGTTAATTCTGGTTTACAAGAATTCTTACATTCCTGGCTTTTCAGAGGCCCATCTCCTGTATCAAACACCCTATGTCATTTGCAAATAGTGATGCTGATGCCTGAAGGCATGGCAGCGATTCAGTATTTGTCTGCAAAAATCCAGTGTTACAAGGATCCATTGAAGTGATAGGAAGAAATATATTGGTCACGAGCTTGCAAGGCCCAACTTGGTGATAATCTGAGTGATTCAACAAGTTAGCAGGCCACACATAGGGTAACAGAGTGAATGACTCATCTAAAATATGGATTTCTAGATATTTTTTTATGTGAGAAACTAGTCCAGACATACACATTTAAGCAGGGACAGGAGCTTCTCTTAATGTGAAGTAGGCAAGCATTCAGTTCAGTTCAGTCGCTCAGTCTTGTCTGACTCTTTGAGACCCCATGAATTGCAGCTTGCCAGGCATCCCTGTCCATCATCAACTCCCAGAGTTTGCTCAAACTCGTGTCTATCAAGTCGGTGATGCCATCCAGCCATCTCAACCTCTGTCGTCCCCTTCTCCTCCTGCCTTCAATCTTTCCCAGCATCAGAGTCTTTCCCAGTGAGTCAGTTCTTCTCATCAGGTAGCCAAAATATTGGAGTTTCAGCTTTAGCATCAGTCCTTCCATTTAATATTCAGGACTGATTTCCTTTTGGACTGACTGGTTGGATCTCCTTGCAGTCCAAGGGACTCTCAAGAGTCTTCTCCAATATGCAGTTCAAAAGCATCAGTTCATTGGTGCTCAACTTTCTTTTTGGTCCGACTCTCACATCCATACATAACTACTGGAAAAACCATAGCTTTGACGAGACAGACCTTTGTCAACAATGTAAGGTCTCTGATTTTTAATATTCTGTCTAGGTTGGTCATAATTTCTCTTCCAAGGAGCAATCATCTTTTAATCTCATGTCTGTAGCCACTGTCTGCAGTGATTTTAGAGCCCAAGAAAATAAAGACTGTCACTGTTTCCACTGTTTCCCCATCTATTTGCCCTGAAGTGATGGGACTGGATGCCATTATCTTCATTTTTTGAATATTGAATTTTAAGCCAGCTTTTTTACTCTTCTCCTTCACTTTCTTTTTTTTAAATGTTTTATCATTTATTAATTTCTATCA
>SJYV01016142.1:528293-553977 GCA_006410875.1 Neotragus pygmaeus | reverse complement strand
ACCCTCTCCCTCTCCCTCAGAGGCCAAAAGTCCGTTCTATAAGTCTGTGTCTCTTTTGTTGTCTCACATACAGGGTCATCATTGCTATCTTTGTAAATTCCATATATATGTGTCAGTATACTATATTGGTGTTTTTCTTTTTGGCTTACTTCACTCTGTATAATCAGCTCCAGTTTCACCCATCTCATTAGAACTGATTCAAATGTCTTCTTTTTAATGGCTGAGTAATACTCCATTGTGTATATGTGCCACAGCTTTCTTATCCATTCATCTGCTGATGGACATCTCTCAAAAATATACAAGCAACTTATGCAGCTCAACTCCAGAAAAGTAAACGACCCAATCAAAAAATGGGCCAAAGAACTAAATAGGCAATTCTCCTTCACTTTCATCGAGAGGCTTTTCAGTTCCTCTTCACTTTCTGCCATAGGGTGGTGGTGTCTACGTTTTTGAGGTTATTGATATTTCTCCTGGCAGTCTTGATTCCAGCTTGTGCTTCATCCAGCCAGGCATTTTGCATGATGTACTACGCATATAAATTAAATAAGCAGAGTGACAATATACAGCCTTGACATACTCCTTTCCCTATTTGAACTGGTCTGTTTTTCCATGTCTGGTTCTAACGGTTGTTTCTTGACCTGCATGTAGGTTCTTCAGGAGGCAGGTAAAGTGGTCTGGTATTCCCATCTCTTTAAGAATTTTCCAAAGTTTGTTGTGATCTACCCAGTCAAAGGCTTTGGCATAATCAATAAAGCAGAAGTAGATGCTTTTCTGGAATTTTCTTGCTTTTTCTATGATCCAGCTGGTGGGCTGCCGTCTATGGGGTTGCACAGAGTTGGACACAACTGAAGTGACTTAGCAGCAGCAGCAGTACATAGTAAAAGACTGTGGCATAGTCAATAAAGCAGATGTCTTTCTGGAATTCTCTTGCTTTTTGTATGATCCAACGGATGTTGGCAACTTGGTCTCTGGTTTCTCTGCCTTTTCTAAATGCAGCCTGAACATCTGGAAGTTCACAGTTCACATTCTGTTGAAGCCTGGCTTGGAGAATTTTGAGCATTACTTTGCTAGCATGTGAGATGAGTGCAATTGTGTGATAGTTTGAACATTCTTTGGCCTTGCCCTTCTTTGGAATTGGAATGAAAAAAATTGGAAATGAAAAAAGTCCAATGAAAAATTGGACTTTTCCAGTCCTGTGGCCATTGCTGATTTTTCCAAATTTGCTGGTATATTGAATGCAGCACTTTCATAGTATCATCTTTTAGGATTAGAAATAGCTCAACTGGAATTCTGTCACCTCCACTAGCTTTGTTTGTAGTAATGATTCCTAAGGCCCACTTGACTTCTCATTCCAGGATGTCTGGCACTGGGAGTGATCACACCATCGTAGTTATCTGGGTCATGAAGATCTCTTCTGTATAGTTCTTCTGAAAAATGTTCACTTGTTATCTCTAATTATTTGAAGAGCTCTCTAGTCTTTCCCGTTCTGTTTTTTCCCTCTATTTCTTTGCAAGCATTGGACCTGAAATTAGACAGAAATGTGTCAGAAATCAAAGGTGATGAGTGACTTAATGAAGTTTGTCCTAGGGCCTGTAGAGAGGGAATGGATTCCTGTTGACATGGGGAGCAACTGGAAGAACATCCTGTCAGGAGCTTGGAGAAGAAGTTTTCAAGTGAAATGGTGATGTCATTTCTCCAGAGGTCTTTTACATACAGATTAAGTGACACATGTCTGAGAGGGGTAGACATCTCCTGAAGTGACAGGAGAGGATATCCAGGCTGAATCCTATTGTGATGACAGGCTCAGAGTTCCTCTTTCTTTCTTCTTCCCTCATCCCATTTAGTGTTTCTGTGAGTACAAGGAATGAGGACTTGTCTTTCTCTACCAGAATTCTATCTCTCAGGCTATGTTCATAGACAGAGTATGTACACTTATGTAAATACATCCTTCCTCTCTTATACGCAACCCAGTCAGTCACTTTTAACTTTGGTGAATTATTCTTTCTGGAATAGGTCATTCTCAAATAGAGTAGGATTGTTTGTGGCATCCTAGACTGAGGAAAGGCCCTTATATGCGGAAGGAAGTTTCACTCCTTTCCCTTCACAATTCTGCTTAAGTCCAGAGGAGAAGAAACTGGATCTCTCTCCCAGTCTCCACATACACAGTATATCCTTCCCAAGACAGTGCTGCTAACTCAATTGGTGGAACAAAGAATATCCACTGGGCCACCTACTAATGATTGAGTTACCTATATCAGGCCCTTGGTATGGTCTTCCTTCTGTTTCTGTCTCCTTATGCTACTCTCAGAGTATTTTGCTCTTTTCAGGCAAACTGACCATCCCTGGTCACACAGATTGTGCAATTAATATGTCCAGGGTCTGCTCTGCAGACCTTGCCCTATCTATTGAAGGAGGAAGTAGACTCAGCCACATTTTCTGGCATCATTTACCAGATTTGTCCCAAATTTAAGGAGAGAAAGGGAATGAAAGGTGAGGAGGAGGTGACTTGGGAATACTCCCCTATACACCACCCACAGCTTTGCCCTTTAGTTCTTTCCTAAAGAAATCCTCAATGAGTGTGCCCCACAATGAGTGTATCCACAATGAGTGATACATTAACGCTTGTATAAAACTCAGCATTAGAAGGAGACTAAATTTTGTACTTTATATTACTGGTTACTTTTAGAAGGAGATCTACCTTGAAATTTGACTCTTCTTGCATTAGTAGCTCCAGAATTCTTCACCTTTCTCCCCAGGCATCTCCCCTGGATTTTGAATGGTGAACACATTAGTTCCTTGAGTGGGAATGTTGGTGTTTTAGAGAAGCCATTCTTCAGTCTCCCCCCTTAACTTTGGAACCACTTGGGAAGTAGATACAGAGGGCAGAGAACAATCAAGATTCCAGCTGTAGCCTATTGAGAATGCGCTTCCTCCTTTCCACCTGAAACTAGACTTATGTGCTCACCAATATGCAAGGAGGTGAGCATGATCAAGTGAGTCTACCTTTCACAGGACCTCAGGTGGTGCAGAGAACACTCATTCTCTGTGGGCAGGTCCCAGACAATCAGGGGCCTAGGCTTGCAAGTTCTATTCTGACTTCCAGCTCATGAGTCAAACCATTCCTTTCTCCTTGGCAAGGGATGGAGAGGGACCTAACAGGGAGGGAAGCTGTTGTCTCAAATATTTTGGAAAGGGAGATGTTTCTATTTTACAGAAAAGGGAAAGATTTACAAAGAAGATTTATTCTATATAGAAGCAATCTTCTAGAATCAAAACCTTCATCTAGGTTGACTGTAGATTGGCAGTTGTGACTTTTCTGGCATTTTAAAATGAAAGCTTTCTCCCCAGGCCAGTCCCCACGTGGTGGGGGAGAGAAGGAAGATCTGTCCTGTCCTGGGTTGCTGTCACATTTCTATTCTTTGTACATTTCTTGAATAAATTTAGTATTGTTATCTCTCACTAAGAATAAGTGAATGGATGAAGTCCGCTTTAATTCAACAAACTTTATTGAGGCAAACTTTATTAAGCAACTTATCCAAGGCAACATAATAAATAACACAGCTAGGATTTGAGCTCAAACAGTTTGAGTAATGGCTTGAGCTGCTGATTGATACAAATTTGCTATAATAGAGGTAAGCAGAGGTGACGCTGATATGCAGAAGAATTCCCAACCAAGGTCATGGAAGTTCAAGGGATTCTTTAAGGAGCTCAGAGGTCATAACCTATTTCTACAGTCTTTGGAGTCAGCAAGAGAATGTCGCCACAGAGAGCAGAGCTTCCCATTCATCTCAATGCAAGGTTCTGGGAAGTTGGAGTCTTCCCTGCGACCCATTTGGCCTTGTCTTCACTCCCTTCACTTCTGGAGATGGGCCCAGGGACAGAACCAGAGGAACCAAGCTCCTCTTCCTTCCAAACATCCCCAGAGGCTAAGTCAGTGTGCCTCAGTTAGGAGTCTAGAAAGGGGTTCTCTTTTTGTCAATCTTTGTCACAAAGAATGGTTTCATAAGTAATTCCAGCTGTTCCCTGCCTAATGACAAACTTGTGAGCATCTCCCTACTGTAGTCAAGTATGGGCTTTGTCTGATTAAGTCAGCTCATAGCCTTGTAAGATTCCAGGCATGCAGAGTACTCTAGAGAGTCTCCCATTGTTCCAAGATGCTTTGGAAGTGGGTTGAGAATCCTATGAGGAATTTCATTCAAATTCCTCCATGGATTGTGGAGTAAATGCTCTCTGTGCTGACACCCACAAAGCAACAGATGCAGGGCATCTGTGTAAGGTCTCTGTTGGCTCCCAGCTCAGCTTCCTGGAATCCCTGTGGGCCAAGGCTATTATCTCCAGGACACACTTTCTGTTCTCATGCTTTTCCTTAACATTGAGGTGAAAAGAGTAAGATTCAAAGTCTAGGAGTGCAGAACTTGAGCTCTCTTATCTCTACTTGCAGTGACTATGGGAGCTTGTAAAACAACCCATAGGATTGGTAGAAAGGTCAGTTCAGTTCAGTCGCTCAGTCATGTCCAACTCTTTGTGACCCCATGGACTGCAGTATGCCAGGCGTCCCTGTCCATTACCAACTCCTGGAGCTTGCTCAAGTTCATGTCCATTGAGTCCATGATGCCATCTAACCATCTCATCCTGTCATCCTTTTCTCCTCCTGCCTTCAATCTTTCCCAGCATCAGGGTCTTTTCCAGTGAGTCAGTTCTTCACATCAGANCATTACCAACTCCTGGAGCTTGCTCAAGTTCATGTCCATTGAGTCCATGATGCCATCTAACCATCTCATCCTGTCATCCCTTTCTCCTCCTGCCTTCAATCTTTCCCAGCATCAGGGTCTTTTCCAGTGAGTCAGTTCTTCACATCAGACGGCCAAAGTATTGGAGCTTCAGCTTTAGCATAAGTCCTTCCAATGAATATTCAGGACTGATATCCTTTAGGATTGACTGGTTTGATCTCCTTACAGTCCAAGGGGCTCTCGAGAATCTTCTCCAACACCACAGTTCAAAAGCATCAATGAGCCACCTTTGGACTCCTTGCTGTGGGCCATGGCAACATGCGGCAGTCTCTGGAGTCAGTGCGCAGGGGCTGGGAAAGACCCGGCTGGTGGGTCTCTGGCACCCCAGTGACATTGGAACACCGAGTGGAGGGTCACAGAGGACCTTGGGTCATCCAGAGGACCCAAGACACGGTGGCTAGTAATCAACTCTTTCAACAGTCCTTCTTCATAAATGTGTACTCCTGCTAGGGCAATGAGCATTACAACTCCTCTTGAGGTTGATCTGGCAGTTGTCAACATTAGCCCAACATAGAGCTGCAGAGAAGATGACCCCACAAACTGCAGAGCAATTATACCAAAGAAACTCTCACACTGTTAAAAAGTTCTAAGACCCCACACAGAGTACCCAACCTGGGGATCTGGCAAAGGGACTGAGAACCCCCAGGGAATTTGACTTTGGAGGCTAGTGGGATTTGATTAAAGAACTTAAATAGGACTGGGGAAACAGATTCTTGCAGGGCACAAACAAAACCTTGTGCACACCAGGAGCCAGGAGAAAGGAACTGTGTCCCCACAAGAGACTGAGCCAGACTTACCTGTGAGTGTCTGGGAGTCTCCAGTGGAGGTGTGAGTCAACAGTGGCCTGCTGCAGGGGCAGGGGCACTGAATAGACAGTGCACACACAAATCCTTTTGCAGGATTATCTACATTACCCCTATACAACAGGGAGGGAACACAGCCCCACCCATCAACAGAAAATTGGATTAAAGATGTAATGAACATGGCCCCGCCCATCAGAACAAGACCCAGTTTCCCCCAAAGTCAGTCTCTCCCATCAGGAAGCTTCTATAATAAGCCTCTTATCCTTATCCATTAGAGGGCAGACAGAATGAAAACCATAATCACCGAAAACTAACCAAACTGGTCACATGGACCACAGCTTTGTCTAACTCAGTGAAACTATGAGCCATGCCATGTAGGGCCACCCAAGGCAGATGGGTCATGGTAGAGAGATCTGACAAAATGTGGTCCACTGGAGAAGGGAATGGCAAATCACTTCAGTATTCTTGCCTTGAGAACCCCATGAACAGCATGAACAGGCAAAAGCATATGACATTGAAAGATGAACTCCCCAGGTCAGTAGGTGCCCAATATGTTACTGGAGAAGAGTAGAGAAATAGCTCCAAAAAGAAAGAAGACATGGAAAGGTCAGTCAATGAGCTAAGGCAGACCTTCCTCGGTATACTGTTGGCCCCCAATAAGCAATGAGTACTACTATCACTCTTGCTGTTAATGGCTATTAATAAGAGAATGTGTATAAATACCCTGAATTGATGAGACAGCCTTATTTTATGGAATTCTCTGAAGTCTGCCTTTCCCACTCGCATTCCTTCATGGCTGTAGAACATGCTTGTATGTTTTATGGGTATTTTTGGAGTTAGTTCTACTAAGTCATTTGGTGTGGCTGCTATTTCTAAGTATATTCAAAAGCTAAAGAAGAGTCCTCTCTGCTTTCTAAAGCAATTCGGCTGTTACTGATCTGACCCCTCGAGGTCTAGTTTTCTAGGATTGCATAAACCTATCTCTGTTCATTTTATTCATGCCCAGCATGATTTTATACACCTGTCTTTGCTTCATTTCTACAAGGAGGAATTGCTTAATAAGTAGAGATTTCCATTTAAAGAGCCATTCACACATTTCCACTGTCTTTGGTGTCCCATGAGAAACGAAAAGACTCTACAAGTTGGATCACTTCTATTCTCAGTTAAAATACCTACCTCCCAAAGAACAGTGCAACCTAATAGCCAGATGTATACTTCACTATCCAGGTTTTCTCAGATATCAGCAGTATGAATTCTCCAACCACAGGCCATTATCTGTGAATGGGAATAATAGTAATAATTGATACTTTGTAGGGTTTTATAGGATTTAAGTGAAGCAATTACAGTAAAGAGCTTGGTTCAACACCTAAGTCATAGTAATCCTCAATGAATGGAATATTAGTATTAGGTTTAACACTTGGAATTCAGATGAGAATTGGGATGACTATTAATATTAGTACTCCATGTCTTTGCATGTTCTGTACCTCTGTCTAATTGGCCCTTCCCCTTTCTTCTTTGTAGATACCAAATGATTCTTCAAAATCCAGTTCAAATACCATCTCTTCTAGGATACGGCCCCTCGTCTACCAAGTAGAATTTATCCATCCCCCTAGTATCTTTTAATCTCTCTCCATTGTCATCCTGATCCATCTAAGTGGCCTTCATATATTAAAGTCACCGTCTCTCCTGCTAGACTGCTTCCCAAGAAGTGGGCACCAGTTCCGGATCATGTTGCACCACCTATCAGGTTTGCAGAATTCGACAGAGCTGACCATTCTTAAATGCTCCATAATTTGAAAAGAGTTTCAGAGACTGTTTAAGAGACCAGCAGATCCAGAAGTGCTCAGGGATCTGATTACAAAAGAAATTTGAGATGTGACCCTCCAATCCAGCTGCACTGTGTGACTTCTAGCTAGTGTTTCCTTTCACGGGAGGCAGGCCCAAGTGTACTCAGTTCAGGGCACATTGAGGAAGTTTCTGAAAATTGCACCATGTCTTTGCCTGCCCAGAAAGAGGGGACCTAGTGAGTGACTCTGGCTTGTCTTGCTGTCAGATGCAGTGAAGACACTGCTGCATGTGACAGGGAGTGTGGAAAGGAGGCATGGCACTTTTAGGTGGTTGGCACTGCTTTACTTATTCACTTCATAGATAGGAGAGTTGAGTGCTTCATGCCAGTCCTGCTTCTGTTCCTACCCTTTTATTCATGAAGGGCTTCTTTCTTCTTGGTATTTATTGCTGTGAGTCACTTCTCTGTACACCAGATGAAAGTTGTTGTAGAAGCTTTTGGCTTCTGTGAAGAAACGTGGTTCAGGATGGAGGATCACACTGAGAATGGGGCAGGGGAAGGAAGCAGGGCTGGGGATGTGTAGATTTGTTTTCAGATGGAATTAAGCTCCTAGACTCTGGTCCTACAAGGTTTGATCAGTTCTCTAGAGATACTTCTCATGTGTTTTCCCTCTTGCTTTTGAACCCATCTGCACATTTGCAGGAGAAATTTAATCTGTATGGGCTCATTCATTAAACTCATTAAGCTGTTGTTTAATAAGAATGATTTTATAACTGTGAATCCTTTAAAGTTTACTCCTGGCAGCTATGATTTCCTGTTTGTGAACCTGGGCACTTGGGTCTGAGATAGTTCCTCAGGCCTCTTGTTCTAAAATGTGACTTCACTTCATTTCAAAAAGGGTCAAAGAGCCTGTGTCTCATGATCATAATGGCATGATCATAATTGGCACCATGTCTGTCCTTCTAGGTCAGGACAACCACATCCATCTAGGCCCAGAAGCTTTTAGAACCCCCAAGGCCTTGGTCTTTTAGACTTAGTACATGGCTTCCCTTGTAGCTCAGTCAGTAAAGAGTCTGCCTGCAGTGCAGGAGACCTGGGTTCAATCCCTGGATTGGGAAGATCCCTTGGAGAAGGAAATGGCAGCCCACTCCAGTATCCTTGCCTGGAAAATCTCATGGACAGAGGAGCCTGGTGGGCTGCAGTCCTTGAGGTCGCAAAGAGTCAGGCATGATTGAGCGACTAACACTTCCTTACTTACAGGTTATGTCACTTCCATGAAACTTGTTCTAATAGCTAGACTGGACATATCTTCCTCAATTTTATCCTCTTTCTCTCTTCTATCACTGTTTATTTCTTTTTTGTATTACAGATATACCTGATGTCCTTTACTTGATGATGACTAACTTGTAGATAGTGCTTAAGAAGCTAAGTTTTGGAATCAGAGACACCAGGGCTCTCTTGAGGTGATGGGCATTCCACCGTGGAAAGCTCAAAATTTCTGTGCCTTGATTTCCTGTCTTCATTTAAAACTTCTTTTAAAACTGAATGTTGTGAAACAGAACATATATAAATTATAAATATACAGTTTAATGAATTCCTATAAAGTGGATGCCCCCAGGTCATACCAATCAGTGCACAATATAGTCTTTAGAAGCCCTCTCTCTGGGCTTTTGTCATCACACTTTGTTCCTCTCCCCTAAATATAACTACAGTCATAGGGTGATGTAGTGATTAATCATATGATGAATTATATGATGATAACTTGGGCCTGGTGTGCTGCAGTTCATGGGGTCACAAAGAGTCAGACACGACTGAGCGACTGAACTGAACTTTTTTACATTTCTTTNACCACAGTTCAAAAGCATCAATTCTTTGGCACTCAGCTTTCTTCACAGTCCAACTCTCACATCCATACATGACCACTGGAAAAACCATAGCCTTGACTAGATGGACCTTAGTCGGCAAAGTAATGTCTCTGCTTTTGAATATACTATCTAGGTTGGTCATAACTTTTCTTTCAAGGGGTAAGCGTCTTTTAATTTCATGGCTGCAATCACCATCTGGAGTGATAAAGGAATATTACTCAGCCATAAAAAGAAGAAATTTGAGTCCATTCTAGTGAGGTAGATGAACCTAGATCCTATTAAACAGAGTGAAGTAAGTCAGAAAAGCAAATATCATGTATTAATCCATATATATGAAATCCAGGGAATCTGCTTCCCTGACAGCTCAGCTGTAAAGAATTTTCCTGCCAGTGCAGGAGCACAGGAGACACAAGTTCAGTCCCTGCATTGGGAAGAGCCCCTGGAGGAGGAAATAACAACCAGCTCTAGTATCCTTGCCTGAAAAGTTCCGTAAACAGAGGAGCCTGGCAGGCTACAGTCCTTGGGATTGCAAAGAATCAGACACAACTGAGCATGCACATGGAATTGAGAAAAATGTTACTGATGAACCTATTGCAGGGCAGGAATAGCAAACAGAGCTGTAGGCCCAGCAGAGGAAGGAAAAGTTTTGACAAATTGAGAGAGTAGCATTGAAACATGTGCAGTACCATATGTTAAACAGACAGTGAGTGGAAAGTTGCTGTATGACACAGGAAGCTTAACTTGGTGCTCTAGAAGATGACCTAGCAGGGTGTAGGTGAGGTGGGGGATGAAAGGCAGGTTCAAGAGGGAGGGGACTTGTGCATACTTATGACTGATTCATGTTGATATACGGCAGAAACCAATACAACATTGTAAAGCAATTATCCTCTAATTAAAAAGTTTAAAAATAAAGTAAAAAGAAAAGATATGCCCCTGTATTTTATGAGACCTTCTGCCTTTTCCCCCTACTCCACGTTTATATAGCTCTTCTCTGTTTTTATTGCTCCTACTGATTCTATCCTACTCAATTTAAGTTTTATTTCCAAGCATTACACTCCATTGTGGGTTTTCATCCTGGAAGGAAACTTGAGATGAATAATTTTGAGAATTTGTAGGGCCCTAACTGCTCCATTCATTCAAGCTTCACCACAGATCCTCATTTATAAATTGTAATATGAAAAAATCCTCCTGGGATTTCCCTGGTGGTTCAGTGGTTAAGAGTCTGCCTTGCCATGCAGGGGACACTGGTTTGATTCCTGGTCCTAAAAGATCAGACAAACCATGGAGCAACTAAACCCATGCACCACAACTACTGAGCCCACACTCTGGAGCTCATGAGCCACAGCTAATGAAGCCCGCATGCCTAGAGTCCATGCTCCACAGCAAGAGAAGCACCACAGTGAGAAGCCCAGATGGCACATCTGGAGAGCTGCCCCCACTCATCACAGCTAGAGAAAGCCTGCAGACAGCACCATAGACCCGGCACAGCAAAACATAAACAGTAAATCAATACCAATTTTAAAAAAGAAGTTTAAAAATCCCTCCCAATTTCAGCTCCCCAGATTCAAATTGGACTCACACTTCTTAGAGAATAACCATCGAGTATTTTGTGTTTCTCATTTTGGAACAATCAAATGCCCTGTTGCTTCCCTCTGCCCTTTCTCACATACTTGCTGACATCATATGGGCCTAGTAGCTGTTCATCTGAATCATTTGTATTTGAGTAGATTAGGATACTTTAGCCTCTATTTCTTATTGTAGATATTGTTTTGGGTATCTTAGTTGTTCTGTGAGTTTTTTATGGGGTGATTTAGAGAGATTGAAAAACAACCATTGCCACACAGCTATGTTTTCAGAATTCCTGTCTCACTTTCACTCTTGAAGAATATTCTTGCTTGGTATAATATCTGTGATGGTTATTATTTTTATAAAGCAAATGAAAGGCTGCCATTCCACTCTCTGCTGGCTTCTATTACCAATACTGAACATTATCTGTTGCTCTTCTTTTTTCTTTGGCTGTGTCAGGTCTTCACTGCTTCTCAGTCCTGCCTAGTTGCAGTGGGTTGTGTCTGCTCTCTCGCTGCAGCGTGTGGACTTCTCATTGCAGTGACTTCTTTTGCTACAGAGCATAAGCTCAAGGCACACAGGTTTCAGTAGCTGCAGCTTCTGGTCTCGAGAGTATAGGCTCCGTAGTTATGGCACATGGGCTTGGTTGCTTCACAGCAAGTGGGATCTTCCCAGATCAGAGATCGAACCCGTGTCTCCTGCACTGGCAGGTAGACTCTTCACTACGAAGCCACCAAGGAAACCTCCATCTGTCGCACTTATTGTTACTCCTTTGAAGGTTATCTGTGTTCTCCTTTGGATACTTTATGTAATGTTTCCTTCTTAAAAACGTCAGTATGATGTTTTTTAGGTACAGATTTATTTTTATATTATGCTTGGGATTCATTAGGTTATCTCAAATCTGTAGATCAATATTTTCACCAATTTTGGGCCACTCTCAATTATTATGCCTTCTTTCCTGTTTGTTTCTTTTCTCCTTCTAGTGCCTCTGCCTCTTCAGTTACAGGTTAGACTTCCTTGTTGTATCCTGCTATCCTACTTACTCTGCTTTGTATGCATTTTCCTCCCCATGAAGCTTCCCAGGTGGTGCTGGTGGTAAAGAACCCACCTGCCAATGCAGGACAGGCAAGAGACGTGGGTTCAATCCCTGGGTTGGGAAGATCTGGAGAAGAAAATAGCAACCCACTCCAGTATTCTTGCCTGGAAAATCCCATGGACCAAGGAGCCTGGTGGGCTACAGTCCATGGGGTTGCATAAAGTCAGACACAACTGAGCAACTAACACTTCTCCCCATGACATTTTCTGAATACCTTCTTCTGACCTTTCTTTCAGTTTACCCATCTTCTCTTCAACTCTGTTGATAACCTGTTGAACCCAACCAGCTAGTACCTTTTTAAAATCTAAAATATCTAGTTATTTTCTAAATCTTTGAAGTTAGCTTTAATAATTTCTGGTTCTTTGCTAAAAATATCAAGGTCAATTTTTATATTTATAAAAATAGTAAGCTAATTGTTTTCACAATCTGTGCTCAGAATTTCCATTATTTAGAGCACCTATGGTCTGTTTAAGTTATTCATGGGCTTCCCTGATTATTCAGTTGGTAAAAATTCTGCCTGCAATGCAGGAAACCCCAGTTCAATTCCTGGGTTGGGAAGACCCACTGGAGAAGGGAAAGGCTACTCTCTCATGTATTCTAGTATTCTTGGGCTTCCCTAGTGGCCCAGCTGGTAAAGAATCTGCCTGCAATGCGGGAGACCTGGGTTTGATCCCTGGATTGGGAAGATTCCCTGGAGAAGGGAAAGGCTACCCTCTCCAGTATTCTGGCCTAGAGAATAAGTAGGATAGCAGGACACAACCAGGAAGTCTAATGTGCCTGTAACTAAAGAGGCAGAGGTAACTAGAAGGAGAAAAGGAAAAAAAAAAAGGAAAGAAGGTATAATAATTGAGAATGCCCCAAAACTGATGAAAATATCGATCCACAAAAAGTCGGACATGACTGAGCAACTTTTACATTATTTATACTGATTTTTTATTTTGTTGTCATATCTTCTCTTGTCCTAGTTATTGTTGACTGTGTGCTGGCTATAGTATACGAAGATTAATTTCCAGAAATAATATGATGACTATTATACATGCCTTCTCAGTTTCTCAGTTATCTCCAAGTCTTTGCAATCCCATGGACCATAGTCTGCCAGACTCCTCTGTACACGGAATTTTTCAGGCATGATTACTGGAGTTGGTTGTCATTTCCTCCTCTAGGGGATCTTCCTGATCTAAGGATCAAACTCCTATCGCCTGTGTCTCCTGCATTGGCAAGTGGATTCTTTACCACTGTACCATCTGGGAAGTCCAGTGACTGTCATACTGTTATCTTTATCCAGAGAGGATTCATATTTCCTTTTCCCAGGTGTCTGGGAGTACTAGCAACATAGGATTATCTGAATCTAATTTTCGGGCTTGAAATTTTTCTGGGCCACACAGATGAATTAAAACTATTCCATGTGAATGTGATTTCATCATGGTTTCTGAGATCTAGTCCTCTCAGGTTACAGTCCTTAGTCTAAGATGTTTTATTAGAAGCCCTAAGTTTAGCAAGCCTGAACTTTTGTCTCCCTAAACCTGTATCATGCTATAAAAAGTGCTGCTTAGATTCTCCTCCAGTTCTGTTGCATGAGAAAGTGTCCTCTGGGGAAANTACAGTCCTTAGTGTAAGATGTTTTATTAGAAGCCCTAAGTTTAGCAAGCCTGAACTTTTGTCTCCCTAAACCTGTATCATGCTATAAAAAGTGCTGCTTAGATTCTCCTCCAGTTCTGTTGCATGAGAAAGTGTCCTCTGGGGAAACCAAACACAGACTCACTTTTCTGTATACATACTTTCTCTCAGATTTTTACCTAGTAATTCCACTCTAACTTGATTATTGTGTGATGTTTTTAGGGGAAGATACTTTACATATTCTAACATTTTGCAGATTGTCCTCAGCAGGAAGATCAGCCTGAACTACCTAATCTACCACTACCCAAGATTTTATTGCTTCACCTACAGAGTCCGTAAACAATGATCATGTGTTATTGTTTTGAGACCCAAAGTGAAAGTGAAAGTTGCTCAGTTGTGTCTGACTCTTTGTGACCCCATGATTTATATAATCCATGGAATACTTTAGGCCAGAATACTGGAGTAGGTAGCTTTTCCCCTCTCCAGGGGATCTTCCCAACCCAGGGATCGAACTGAGGTCTCCTGCATTGCAGGCGGATTCTTTACCAATTGAGCTGTCAGGGAAGCCCCTTTTGAGATCCAAATGATATGTAAATAAACTATCTAGCAAAACATATGGCATGTAATAAACTCTTAATTAAAATAGCTATTATTAGCATTATGTTATTGATAAGGACTATGTCTTATTAATTGTTACACCTGTGCAGCAGCTATTAAATGTCTGTGGCAGGAGGGAAAAGAATCATGTAATGAGCATGCTGATGAGAACTTCAAAGTATGTAGAGAAAAAGAAAATATTTCTACAGTCAAAGAGCTTACCTCTTTTGCTGCTGCTGCTAAGTCACGTCAGTCTTATTCGACTCTGTGCGACCCCATAGATGGAAGCCCACCAGGCTCCTCTGTCCCTGGGATTCTCCAGGCAAGAACACTGGAGTGGGTTGCCATTTCCTTCTCCAGTGCATGAAAGTGAAAAGTGAAAGTGAAGTCGTTCAGTCGTGTCTGACTCGTAGCGACCCCATGGACTGCAGCCCATCAGGCTCCTTCATCCATGGGATTTCCCAGGCAAGAGTACTGGAGGGAGGTGCCATTCCCTTCTCCGACCTCTATTGCTAATATAATCAGAAAGTGGTGGACAGAAACCATTAAAAGAATAATTAAAACCCATTTCTGCTTCTTAAACAGTTCAAGCAATTATCCATTGGTTATGGAAGGAATATTGGTTAGTATTTTTTATCTTGTTTATGGTTCAGCTTCCATATCTTACTGGAAAATGAACCCCATTGATCTTTCTAGTCTTTATCTACTTAATGCTCTCTAAGATTATTTGGTCTGTATGAGAGGTAAGCCAGTGCGTCAATATCATAAAATATGGAATGAACAAAAGTTCATGACATCTATGGGGTAATTTAATTTCCTCCTCTGGAAATCTTTTTGCTGGAACTTCTGGATATCTTTTTGCTGAGAGTTCCAATTACTATTGGCAGGAGTGACTGTCAAGTTTACTGACATTTGAAATGAGATGATACCAGTTTGGAGATTCAGTTATCTGTTCTCCCATACCCTATGACTCTAACGGCTTTTGTTTTCCTGTTTAGGAGAAATAAAGGGCATCAAGCTCCCTTCACTGCTCATCTTGCCCCATTCTACATGAGGCCAAGGCATTTTGAAAGTAGCAGACCTGTATTCCCCTTTCAGATCCACTACTGGCAGCCGTGCAATAATGACAATAATAAGATTGTTGTTATATTCACTGACTTGAATTACTAAGCACTTTAACTCATTAATGATCACCACAAGAACTCTAAGCATTGAATGTTATTACTATGCTCATGAGGAATGGATGCAAGAAGAGTTTAATTAATCATTTGTAATCATGTATTAAGTTCTTACTAACCTTTCTGACTATACTTTAAACCTGCAAAATGGTAAATAGTAATTAGCCTTGATGGAATGATTTGATAAGGTAATTATGAAATATGCCTGGTATATGGAAGGCACTCAATATTGTTAGTTGCTTATATAAGCAGACACATTTCCTAGAATTGTAGAATCCATTGAATTGTTTTTTTCCTTGAGTGGGTTATTTTGATCATAATTGTGTTAAGTACCTAACACAATGCCAGGTACAGTATCGGCACCCAGCAAGTAATGTAAGTATGTAAATCTTAGAGTAAAAAAAGGACTTTAGAAGTCATCTAATTCAGCTGGACTCTTTAAAGAAATCCTTTTATTAGGGTACTTCCAAAGAGGGATGACAACTAATTCACCATTTTCACAAGATTATCTATATTCTATTGTTGAAAAACTCTCATGCTTAGGAATTTTTTCCTTTGTATTAAAGTAAATGATCCATAAATTTAGGGCAATAACTCTGATTCTGCCTTCTGGAAGTGCATGCAATATGTTTTTGCTTTTCATTTTATCTTATTTTGCTTGAGCCTTCTTGCAGATGTTGCACTACAGCTCAGAGACCTGCTTGGTACCTCTCATTTCAAGCCAGATATGCCCAGTAACTTCCAGTGTTCCTCATATAAACCAGATGTCAATTCAGGACAATCTGTCCTTTGAGATTTAAATAAAATTGGTTAGAGCCTCCCATCCCACATCCTGTGGGAAATCCAAGGCCCAACCCAAGGTTTCTGTAGAATTCCTGGGGATTTATGTTCTTAAGGTGACCTCTGGCTTTGAGCTCTTAATTCCACAGACCTCTGTCTCATTTATGTTCCTTTGCCTTGGATTTCCTCATTTTTCCACCCAACCATGATCTTGGCGTGAACTCATCCTCTTGAATCCTTAACCTAACTCACATGTTGCATTTGGGTGCATGACAGAGTTTATCGATGGTGACAAGAGAGGCAGTTTTCACTGCTGAACATAAATAATTTGAAAATAAATATTTGACAATCTATTTCTTCAAATCTCTTACCCATTATGCCTCTGGGAATTTATTATTTGCTCCCCCTCTTCCTTGGACTCTGTTTTCTAGTATATTGCTCCCTAACTCTCCTCTCTTTCCTTACTCTACCTACTTCCTACTCTTTTTCTCTAACAATATTTAAATTCCTGCTCATTACTTATACAGAGCTCTCTGCTTCCAAGTTATGCCCAAAGGGTCTTATCTTCCACACCAAAGCTATTTATCAAAAAATGTTTTTAAACAACACAATTATCTTCCTAAAAGGGCCCCTGCTACACACTTACAACACATTTTCAACTCTTCTTCTGTCTTGTAGATATCCTCATTAAATAAGCTTTACTTGTTAATATCTCTCCTGGAATAGAGCTCCCAGATGGAACATGGTGAGGTCTGAGAAAATAACTTTAGTAATGTGAAAACTGTACCTGATAGAATTTCAGAATGGTGCCTAGATAAGGCCTGCATGTAGTATAAATGCCAGACATGAATAACATGGTGTCTGTTATTTCTTCTCCCTCAAGGTGTTTCAGCCAGCTAGAGATTTAATTTACATATGTATGCACCAGTGACTTCCTTGGTGGCTCAGAGGGTAAAGCATCTGCCTACAATGCGGGAGACCCGGCTTTGATCCCTGGGTTGGGAAGATCCTCTGGAGAAGGAAATGGCAACCCACTCCAGTACTCTTGCCTGGAAAATCCCATGGATGAAGGAGCGTGGTAGGTCACAGCCCATGGGGTTACAAAGAGTCTGACAGGACTGAGCGACTTAACTTTCACTTTCATGCACCAGTAGAATCTTTAGTTGTTACTCCAGCAGATATTCTGCACCAGGGGTGGGATACAGACACTCTGGTGTATGACTTTCATTTTGAATGATGAACGTATTTTTTTAATCTGCACGTACCTGGGGATAGTTCTATTAATGTCTCATGCATGCTCTTTAATCTACATTTGATTGCTTATGGATATCAGGATGTGATTTGGACTTTTTAAAGCATAAGAAAGCAATCAGAATGATCCAGAGTGATAATAGCAACTTGGGAAAGCCCCAATTTTGGTCCACCAGTCATCATTACTGTAGACAGTTTAGGAGTTCCCTAGAATGCTAAATTGAAGTTGCATTTATAGTCTATGACTTGAAGGATCGAGAAAACTGAAATTCTTTCAGTTATGCTAATGTGTATTTCCTACGTACTTACTTTGGGCCAGGTACTGCGTTTTGTATCTATTATCTTTTTTTTAATCAGTCTTGTTATTTTCTGTTTTTAAAAGTTTATTTATTGATTGATTTTTGGCCACACACGGACTTCCTCTAGCTGTGGCAAGCCAGGGCTTCTTTTCATGGCATTGCGTGGGCTTCTCATTGTGGTGGCTTCTCTTGCTGCAGAGCCGGGTTCTAGGGCACATGGGCTTCAGCGATTATGGCACATGGGCTCAGCAGTTGCAGGCTGTGGGCTCCAGAGCATAGGCTCAGGAGCTGAGCTGCATAGGCTTAGTTCCCCGTGGCATGTAGGATCTTTCTGGACCAGGGATTGAGCCTGTGTCCCCTGCATCTGCAGGTTTAACCACTGGACTACCAGATATGTATTATCTCATTTCTAGCTCTCTAAAACCCTAGACTGTAAGTGACTATATTCTCCCTCAGTCTATTGATGAGGATACTGAGGTGTAGAGAGCTGAAGCAGTGTCCTCAAGGAGACAACCAAGGAGCAGGAGAGTGAGCTGCCAACTCAGGTTGGCTGGGAAACCAGTGCATGTACAATTGCGCTCTCCTCCAAGCCCTCTCACACAGAGAAGCAGGAGAAAAGAGACCAGCTGGAACATTTCTCTGTTTAATTTTTGTTGTTTTTGCAGGGTGCCTCAATAGACTCCTTTGGGGTCTTTGACGTGCTGTTATTGGCAAATCTAAACCAGGTGCCTGGTCAGTTTTTTTTCAAGGGAGCCTAGAAGAGAAACTGCTTCTTTTTCTTTTGTGGGAGCCAGAGATGCACAGAAAGTAATGGGAGCGGTCACTGAATTTTAAAGAGAGAGGCAGTGGCTCAGAGGGGGCATGAAGAGGTTACCAGGGAGATGCAGGGGTGACAGCTATCAGGGATGAACCGGCCCCATCGTGGTCTCTGTGGAAATGTCAGTCCCTTTCAGAGAGGATTATTTTGCATCTTGATTAAAGTGTCTCAGGAGATGAACCTCATTAAATAGAACCAATTGGTTGAAAGCATGTAATTAAGCTAAACCATTTTTGTTCTTTTTAATGCCTTAAATACCTGTTTATGTGGAGGCCTGAACATCAAATAACTTCCTCAGGGAAAAAGCAGTGGGGGCCCTGGAGTTTCAGCAGTAAGAATTCTCTGGACGATTCAGAGCCCTCATGTTTCCTCAGGGGCTGAGCTTGCCTTCCAGAACTTTCTACTGCTACTTCGTGGAAAACATACACAGATTCTAGAACATCAGAACTGAGGCACTTCTTGGGACATCACCTCTTTCATTAATTCATTGAATGATCAATAGATTCACCCAGCATTCAGTAAGTGCCTACTCTGTGTCCCACAATAGGAACCTGGGAGTGAGTAAGGAATATTCCTGGCCTCAAGGAATCTACACTCTAGTAGGAAACACAGCAAGCTTCTTTTTTGCAAGAATCCACCCTGGGTCCCTTTTCTTTCCTTTTGTTTTCACATTATATTCTCGCCTATGTAACCTTGAAAGTGAAAGTGAAGTCGCTCAGCCGTGTCCAACTCTTTGCGACCCGTGGACTGTAGCCCACCAAGCTCCTCCGTCCATGGGATTCTCCAGGCAAGAATACTGGAGTGGGTTGCCATTTCCTTCTCCAGGGGATCTTCCTGACCCAGGGATCGAACCCAGGTCTCCCACATTGCAGGCAGACGCTTTAGCCTCTGCACCGTAAGCTTGGCCACTCATAAATTCGCACCATTTCTATGAAGATGATTCTTAAATATATATCACCTGACCAGTTCTCTCTTTGGAGTTTTACATCCTTATACCTGACCATCTGTATCTTTTCACAACTTAAATGATACATGAATCTCAAAGTTCACATGACTAAAACTCAACTTTCAGTGTTCTCTGAAATCCTTCTTCCACCTCTCCCATCTTGATGGGTGGACCCACATTTCACCCAGAAGTCCATATCAGAAACCTGGAGTCATGCAGGTCTCCCTGTTGCTCTTACCTCCTGTGTCCAATGAATCTAGAAGCCCTCTCCCTGCTGCTTTCAAAATTTATCTAATTATGAGATTCATAATCTAGAGATTACGTCCTTACGTCTCTCCTTCCACTTCCTTACTGTGAACTTCCATCATCTTTTAACAAAACTGCAGCAGCCTCCCAACCAGTCCCCGTGCTTTCAGTCTTATCATTCCCAACCTATTCTTCACACAGCAGCCAGAGTGGTCTTCTCAATGTATAAATAGGACTATCCCTATTCAGCATAAATTAGCATAATGATCACAGTAATTAAAATGTTCTACATGGTTTCTCGGTTGTAGTCACTTCCTACCCCCAACCTCTTCTTAGAAATCTCATCTCCTACAGGCCTGGTTTGGCTTAATATTAGGTTGCCGTGGGGTAAAATAAGCATGAGATTCTAAGGTCTTCATATGGCTCCCCTGGTGGTAGAGAGGCTAAGACTGCACTCCCAATACAGGAAGCCTTGGTTGGATCCCTGGTCAGGGAACCAATCTCTTTCTGGAGACTGAAGATCCCTTCTTCTGCAAAAATCCTTATAATAATAGCTACCATGTGCCTAGTCCTATACTAAATAGTTTAGTTAGAGAATTTATAATCTCAAAAACACTCCACTGCAGGAGAGGCATTAATATACTCATTTTACAGATGAAGAGATCTAGATGCAAGGTCACATAGCTAATGACTGGAAGAGCTTGGACTCAACCCTAACTTCTTTGACTTCAAGTTAGATTCTGTGTCTAATCTCTTTCTGTTGTGATCCTTGCACTCAACAAACATACCGCCTTAAACTGTACAGTATTAGTAACTATTTGAATCAGAATTTGGACCCAGAACACCAAAGCCTGGGTTGTTTTCTTTGTACTGGGATGGCACTTCTAGCAGGAAGCCTTCTAATGAGACCAGGAAGCCTAGAGAATAGTCCTGGCTGTGTAGAAGGAAATTGTGAACCCCTATTTCAGCAACAGTCAACCTAGGCATCATAAAAAAAAGCACATGGGGTGCTTTCATGAAAGAATGATGTGCAGATCTTCCTCTCTAGCAATCCAATTGAGTTTGACTGTAGTACAACCTGGGCTCTAGGCATATTTTAAAAGATGCTTCAAGTGATTCTAACTTGCAACCAGGACTGAGAAATTCATAGGTTGGTTGAAAGGAGGCTCCCTTGTTTAAGCTGAGATAATCTTCCTGGGCTGTTTCTCCCTTCGTAAGCCCACTGATCAGGCCAGGCAAGGCAACTTCAGTACCGTGTTGACTGGAACCTAACAGGTGGTCCATAGCACTCCCTGGGTGGTGTTTTTGGACAAGAGAATACTTTGAGAGGCGAACATAATAAAGATGGTTTCTGGTGGCTATTTAGTTACAGGGGATCATGTGAACAACACTGTCAGATCTCCTCCAAGAATTCATTTCATGCTAAGCAGCCCCTAAGGAAATGTAATCCACGTCTCTCTTCTGCGGTCCTGTGGAAGTTTATTTTCAAGTAGGAGAGGAATGGTTCCTGAAGCTTGAGGCTCCATCCATCTCTAGGTGCTTCCGTGGCAGCAACTTTGCAAGCCTGCTTAAATTCTGCAAGGAGTTTGGGAAGGGTGAGGCATTAAAAATGGGGATTGGGCAGGGGAAGGACATATTCATAAACTCTCTGGCTTTCCTCTTACTTTCCTGTTCCACTGACCCTTTTGCAGACTTCAGACAATTCTTCAGGAGGTTAAACTGGAAGTTAAAACATAATACTTTACTTAAAAAAAAATTATAGTCATTGTTTACAGTCTGCTAGTCTTAACATGTAGTATAAAGGTTACTTTGACAAATGAGCACCTTCCTCCTCCTTATCGTCATTACATCATCATTGAGTTATCAGCATCAAAATAATTTTATCCCAGATTTACTCTCTTAATAATGGCAGAGCTGTATGATTAGGAGGCTGAACTCTGGAGTTTGATACTCTGACTCCTGAGAGTCTACCCCTTATTGATGAAATAGTTTAGGCAAATTACTTTGCCTCAGTTTCTTTATCTATGAAATGGGCATAATTCATTTGATTCATCTCATTCTAATTTATTGGGATTACAAGAAAAATATGTGTGAATTGTATTAATTCCTGACACTTAGTAAATATTTTTATATGTTTTAAAATATAAAATATAGCCCACAACCAAGGAGATTAACTGCCAGCCTGTCAAACTCCCAGGAGATGTACAGAATGTTCAGTATGAATTTGGTGGTATTTCCTATCTTATACACATTCTGTTATGAACCAGAGAGTAGAAAAGACCTCTCTGTGCTATTCTCTCCTTTAGGTTCACTAAGGCCTGCCGGGGGTGCTCGCTGTAGAATCCTGGGGTGCTCCATGCAGCATCCCCCAGTGTCAGCAGAGATACTTCACATCCCCTCATGGAAGCTGATCTATCTCTCTCCTCTCAAACATTCTTTATCCTTTCAGATCCTTTGTTTTCTCTCTATTCCACTCCTTACCCCCCTCTAGGGCTCTACCTAATCATTTGCTCAGACCAGCACAATTTATCATTTATACAACCCCTTTGCATCCAATGCTGCTTAAAGGTAGGTTAGATCTCGAGAGTGGTGATAGGAAGGTAGGAAGATGTTCCCATTGTTGTTTGGCCACATAATGAGTCTCTAAATGAGAATCAGACCTTTTATTCTATCAATATTAAATCCCTGCTTGTAAATTTTATTATTTGGCATTATGCTAAAAGTCCTTATCATTTATTTTCTAGGCTTATTATGTGCCAGCTTCCATGGAGGTATCTCTGTCTCACTACAAAATTATAAATAATAGCTGCTATTTGTGGAGCAATAATGATACCGTGTGCCATATACTAGCTATATTGACACTGTGTATACTAAGACCCTTCAAAAGTAGACAGGTGTTTTTATTACAATTTAGAGTCAAAGATACTAGGGATGGAGGGACTCCTTTCTCCTTTCTCCAATGCTTTTCAAAACATTAAAAGGTGAGTCACTTCAAAAACCACAGGCACCAAAATGATTAAAGACTGCTTTAACCAGATGTTTACACTTATTCGTTGAAACATCACCATGAAGCATTTATTATCTTTCCTATTTTGCAAATAGGGAAAACAAATTTCAGAGGATTTAAAGGGCATGCCCTCGGTGACACAGCTAGTACAAAACTAGGACCAAAAGCCAAGGTTCCTGACTTGAATCCCACATCCTGCCCACGGTACCAGGTGTTGTCATTACTTGGTTGCTTTTCTTAGTACAAAATTGGAGTCAGCCTGCTGTAGGTGGCCATCATATACTTGAATGACAAATGAAAAAGGGAAGGCTGTCTTTAGTCCTTTCTGCCTCTCTTTTCTACGCACCCTCTAGATGCCCACTCTTGACTGATACTCAGAAATTTCCTACCCTGAAGCCCCCAGGTAGTTTTCTGTTCCCCAAGTCCATAAAAACTTAGCCATCTTTTATTTCATTATTTCTATGTTATTAAGAATATAGCTTATAAAATCAGCCAACTTTTATTCAGTATATACTACTATACCAACATTTACTAAGCGTATACTATGGCTACCCACTCTAGTATCCTTGGGGCTTCCCTGGTGGCTCAAGAATCTGCCTGCAATGCGGCAAACCTGGGTTTGATCCCTTGGTGGCGAAGATCCCCTGGGTCGTGAAGGTCCCCTGGACAAGGGAATGGTTACCCTCTCCAGTACTCTTGCCTGGAAAATTCCATGGACAGAGGAACCTGGTGGGCTTATAGTCAATGGGGCCACAAAGAGTCAGACAAAACTGAGTGACTAACACTTTCACTTCACTTCATGCATTAGATACTTAATTGTCATATTAAACACTTTTAACACACTGAAGGGTTTGGGATTATTATCTCCATCTACAGAAGAAAAAAACAGGAGCTTTTATTGCATGATTTACAGAACTGCAAAGTGTGGGATCTGGTATTCTTTCCCGGATTTATCTGACTCCTAAAGTTGAAGGTCACACTTGCTGAACTCTACTGCGTCCACACAGTGCATGCAGTGACTGCCAAGAGTATGTTTTTCTACCCATCCCTTCCAGGTGATGGTTGCATTTTAATAAGGTCTTTTGATGCTTCAGCCCAACAAAGTGAAGTACATGGACCTTTCGGGTCTCTAAGAACCTTTCAGAAGATCCTCAAAGTCAAACTATGTTCATAAATAATACTAAGATATTATCTGCATTCTCACTAAGTTCACATTTGCACTGGTGATGGTACAAAATCAACTGTGGACATAACTGCTGGCCCTTTAGAACAAATTGGGGCAGTGATGTCCAACTGTCATTGCCTTCTTCCACACCACACACTCACAGGAAAAAAGGCAGTTTGTTAAGAATATTTATGATGAAGCAGTGAGTATTGTTACTTTTATTAAAATATCAATCCGAGTATACATATTCTTAATATTTCCTGTGATAAGATGAGAAGCCAGATAAAACACTTTTGCTGCATACCAAATTCTCAAGGCTAAGCACTCATGTGATTGTTTGAGCTGTGAACTGAACTAGCTACTTTTTCCATGGAAAACCATTTATTCCTGAAAAAAATGATTGACAGATGAACTGGTTGTTCAGACTTGACTATTTGGCAGGAATTTTCTCAGAAAATGAACAAAGTGAGTCTGTCACTTCAAGGGAAACAACTGACAGTATCTGATGTCAATGATAACATTTGACCTTTCAAGTGAAAATTAGAATTTTGAAAAATTTTTATCTGCCATCATGAGCTTCACAGTTCAGTTCAGTTCAGTCACTCAGTCGTGTCCAACTCTGCGACCCCATGAATCACAGCACGCCAGGCCTCCCTTTCCATCAGCATCCCCTGGAGTTCACTCAGACTCACGTCCATCGAGTCAGTGATGCCATCCAGCCATCTAATCCTCTGTCATCCCATGCTCCTCCTGCCCCCAATCCCTCCCAGCATCAGAGCTTCACAAGTTCCCAATATTTCAAGATTTTTCTGATAAAATCAATGGGGATATTAATAGATATGAGATTTTTAAAATACTGTTGAATGTAATGTATCAGTATTTGGAAGATCTACATAACTCAGTGAATCAGTATTTTTCAAATGATNCATGCTCCTCCTGCCCCCAATCCCTCCCAGCATCAGAGCTTCACAAGTTCCCAATATTTCAAGATTTTTCTGATAAAATCAATGGGGATATTAATAGATATGAGATTTTTAAAATACTGTTGAATGTAATGTATCAGTATTTGGAAGATCTACATAACTCAGTGAATCAGTATTTTTCAAATGATTAATATATGATATTTCCAAACCATGTATGGGTTAAAAATGTATTCAAAGTGCATGGATTTTAATGTAACAGAGTATGAAAAGCTCACTGATATGAAGTCAGGTTCTACTCTGTAACTGATCTGTTTTGGTATGGTTAAAAAAAAAATCACTACACTAAAAGGGTTATTGAAATACTCCTCTCTTTCCCAAGTACAGACTCTGTGAGGTGGGGTTTTCTTTATAACCTTCAACCCAAACAAAATATCACAACAGATTGAAAGCAGAAGCAGATCTTAAAATACAGCTGCCTTCTATTAAGCCAGACATTAAAGAGATTTTCAAAAATATAAAGCAGTGACATTCTTCTCACAAAATATTTTAGTTTTGGGAAAAAATTTTTAAGGAAAAAAATGTATTGCCCTATAATGGTTTATTATTATTTTAAAAGAATTAATGAATTATTATTTTAAAAATTTCTCAGTTAATTTCACTATGATAAGTATTGACAGGTATAAATCACAGATACAAAAGCTCTTTGGGACCCTAAATTATTTTTAAGAGTATAAATGGGACCTGACACCAAAATGTTTGAGAACCTCTGCTTTAGCCTCAGTTCAATTCAGTTCAGTCAGTCATGTTCGACTCTTTGTGAACCCATGAATTGCAGCATGCCAGGCCTCCTCCCTGTCCATCACCAATTCCCGGAGTTCACTCAAACACACGTCCATTGAGTTGGTGATGCCATCCAGCCATCTCATCCTCTGTCGCCCCTTCTCCTCCTGCC
>SJYV01016142.1:489772-525998 GCA_006410875.1 Neotragus pygmaeus | reverse complement strand
TCCCAGAGTTCACTCAAAGGGTCATCATTGCCATCTTTCTAAATTCCATACATATTCATTGAAATACTGTATTGGTGTTTTTCTTTCTTACTTACTTCACTCTGTATAATAGGCTCCAGTTTCATCCACCTCATTAGAACTGATTCAAATGCATTCTTTTAAATAGCTGAGTAATATTCCATAGTGTATATGTACCACGGCTTTCTTATCCATTCGTCTACCAATGGACATCTAGGTTGCTTCCATGTGCTGGTTGTTGTAAACAGTGCTGTGATGAACATTGGCGTACACATGGCTCTTTCAATTCTGGTTTCCTTGGTGTGTATGCCCAGCAGTGGGATTACTGGGTCATATGGCAGATCTATTTCCAATATTTTAAGGAATTTCCACAGTTCTCCATAATGGCTGTACTAGTTTGCTTTCTCACCAACAGTGTAAGAGGGTTCCCTTTTCTCCACACCCTCTCCAGCATTTATTGTCAGTAGACTTTTGGATAGCAGCCATTCTGACCAGCATGAGATGGTACCTCCTTGTGGTTTTGATTTGCATGTCTCTGGTAATGAGTGGTGTTGTGCATCTTTTCTTGTGTTTGTTAGCCATCTGTATATCTTCTTTGGAGAAATGTCTGTTTAGTTCTTTGGCCCATTTTTTTATTGGATCGTTTATTTTTCTGGAATTGAGCTGCAGGAGCTGGTTGTATATTTTTGAGGTTAATTCTTTGTCAGTTGCTTCATTTGCTATTATTTTCTCCCATACTGAAGGCTGTCTTTTCACTTTGGTTATAGTTTCCTTCATTGTGCAAAAGCTTTTAAGTTTAATTAGATCCCATTTGTTTATTTTTGCTTTTATTTATATTAATCTGGGAGATGGGTCATAGAGGATCCTGCTGTGATTTATGTCAGAGAGTGTTTTGCCTATGTTTTCCTCTAGGAGTTTAATAGATTCTGGTCTTACGTTTAGATCTTTAATCCATTTTGAGTTTATTTTTGTGTTAGAAAGCGTTCTAGTTTCATTCTTTTACAAGTGGTTGACCACTTTTCCCAGCACCACTTGTTAAAGAGATTGTCTTTTCTCCATTGTATATTCTTTTTTTTTTTACTTTATTTTACTTACAATACTCTATTGTCCATTGTATATTCTTGCCTCCTTTGTCAAAGATAAGGTGTCCATCAGTGCATGGATTTATCTCTGGGCTTTCTATTTTGTTCTATTGATCTATTTTTCTGTCTTTGTGCCAGTACCATACTGTCTTGATGACTGTAGCTTTGTAGTAGAGCCTGAAGTCAGGCAAGTTGATTCCTCCAGTTCCATTCTTCTTTCTCAAGATTGCTTTGGCTATTCGAGGTTTTTTGTATTTCCATACAAATCTTGAAATTATTTGTTCTAGTTCTGTGAAAAATACCGCTGGTAGCTTGATAGGGATTGCATTGAATCTGTAGATTGCTTTGGGTAGTATACTCATTTTCACTATATTGAGTCTTCCAATCCATGAACAGGGTATATTTCTCCATCTATTAGTGTCCTCTTTGATTTCTTTTATCAGTGTTTTATAGTTTTCGATGTATAGGTCTTTAGTTTCTTTAGGTAGGTATATTCCTAAGTATTTTATTCTTTTTGTTGCGATGGTGAATGGAATTGTTTCCTTAATTTCTTTTTCTACTTTCTCATTAATAGTGTAAAGGAATGCAAGGGATTTCTGAGTGTTGATTTTATATCCTGCAACTTTACTATATTCATTGATTAGCTCTAGTAGTTTTCTGGTGGAGTCTTTAGGATTTTCTATGTAGAGGATCATGTCATCTGCAAACAGTGAGAGTTTTACTTCTTCTTTTCCGATCTGGATTCCTTTTATCTTTTTTTCTGCTATGATTGCTGTGGCTAAAACTTCCAACACTGTGCTGAATAGTAATGGTGAGAGTGGGCACCCTTGTCTTGTTCCTGACTTTAGGGGAAATGCTTTCAATTTTTCACCATTGAGGATAATGTTTGCTGTGGGTTTGTCAGATATAGCTTTTATTATGTTGAGGTATGTTCCTTCTATGCCTACTTTCTGGAGGGTTTTTTTTTTAAATCATAAATGGAGGTTGAATTTTGTCAAAGGCTTTTTCTGCATCTATTGCGATAATCATATGATTTTTATCTTTCAATGTGTTAATGTGATGCGTCACATTGATTGATTTGTGAGTGTTGAAGAATCCTTGCATCCCTGGGATAAAGCCCACTTAATCATGATGTATGATCTTTTTAATATGTTGTTGGATTCTGTTTGCTAGGATTTTGTTAAGGATTTTTACATCTATGTTCATCAGTGATATTGGCCTGTAGTTTTCTTTTTTTGTGGCATCTTTGTGAGGTTTTGGTATTAGGGTGATGGTGGCTGCATAGAATGAGTTTGGAAGTTTACCTTCCTCTGCAATATTCTAGAAGAGTTTGAGTAGGATATGTGTTAGCTTGTCTCTAAATTCTTGGTAGAATTCAGCTGTGAAGCCATCTGGTACTGGGCTTTTGTTTGTTGGAAGATTTCTGATTACAGTTTCAATTTCTGTGCTTGTGATGAGCCTGTTAAGATTTTCTATTTCTTCCTTATTCAGTTTTGGAAAGTTGTGCTTTTCTAAGAATTTGTCCATTTCTTCCAAGTTGTCCATTTTATTGGCATATAGTTGCTGATAGTAGTCTCTTATGATCCTTTGTATTTCTGTGTTGTCTGTTGTGATTTCTCCATTTTCAGTACTAATTTTTTGGATTTGATTCTTCTTTTTTTTCTTGATGAGTCTGGCTAATAGTTTGTCAATTGTATTTATCTTTTCAAAGAACTAGCTTTTAGCTTTGTAGATTTTTGCTATGGTCTTTTTTGTTTATTTGCATTTATTTCTGACCTAATTTTTATGATTTCTTTCCTTCTATTAACCCTGGGGTTCTTCATTTCTTCTTTTTGTAGTTGCTTTAGGTATAGAGTTAGGTTATTTATTTGATTTTTCTGTTGTTTCTTGAGGTAAGCTTGTATTTCTATGAACCTTCCCCTTATCACTGCTTTTACTGAGTCCCATAGGTTTTGGGTTGTTGTGTTTCCATTTTCATTTATTCCTATGCATATTTTGATTTATTCTGTGATTTGTTGGTTATTCAGAAGCATGTTGTTTGACCTCCATATGTTTCTATCTTTAATAGTTGGTTTTTGTTTTTTTTTTTCGTAGTTGACATCTAATTTTACTGCATTGTGATCAGAAAAGATGCTTGGAATGATTTCAGTTTTTTTGAATTTACCAAGGCTAGATTTATGGCCCAGGATGTGATCTATCCTAGAGCAGGCTCCGTCTGAACTTGAGGAAAAGGTGAAATTCATTGTTTGGGGGGGAAATATCCTATAGATATCAATTAGGTCTAACTGGTCCATTGTATCATTTTGGGTTTGTGTTTCCTTGCTAATTTTCTGCTGAGTTGATCTATCCATAGGTGTGAGTGGGGTATTAAAGTCTCCTACTATTATTGTGTTACTGTTAATTTCCCCTCATACTTGCTAGCTTTGCCTTACATATTGTGGTGCTCCTATGTTAGGTGCATATATATTTATAAATGTTATATCTTCTTCTTGGATTGATCCTTTGATCATTGTGTAGTGTACCTTCTTTGGCCCTCTTCATGACCTTTATTTCAAAGTCTGTTTTATCTGATATGAGTATTGCTACTCCTGGGTTTTTTTTTTTTTTTTGGTCTCTATTTGCATGGAATTTCTTTTTCCAGCCCTTCACTTTCAGTCTGTATATGTCCCTAGGTTTGAGGTGAGTCTCTTGTAGACAGCATAGGGGTCTTGTAGGGGTCTTGTGTTTGTATCCATTCAGCCAGTCTTTGTCTTTTGGTTGGGGCATCCAACTCATTTACATTTAAGGTAATTATTGATAAATATGATCCCATTGCCATTTACTTTGTTGTTTGGGGCTCGAGTTTATACACCTTTTCTGTGTTTCTTGTCTAGAGAAGATCCTTTAGCATTTGTTGAAGAGCTGGGTTGGTGGTACTGAATTCTCTCAGCTCTTGCTTGTCTGTAAAGCTTTTGATTTCTCCTTCATATTTCAATGAGCTACTTGCTGGTTACAGTAATCTGGGTTGTAGGTTTTTCTCTTTCATCACTTTAAGTATGTCTTGCCATTCCCTTCTGTCCTGAAGAGTTTCTATTGAAAAATCAGCTGTTATCCTTATGGGAATCCTCTTGTGTGTTATTTGTTGTTTTTCCTTTGCTACTTTTAATATTTGCTCTTTTTGTTTGGTCTTCATTAATTTGATTAATATGTGTCTTGGGGTGTTTTGCCTTGGGTTTATTCTATTTGGGACTCTCTTGGTTTCTTGGATTTGGGTGACTATTTCCTTCCCCATTTTAGGGCAGTTCTTAATTATTATCTCCTCAAGTATTTTCTCATGGTCTTTCTTTTTTGTCTTCTTCTGGAATTCCTATGATTTGAATGTTGGGGGGTTTGTCATTGTTCCAGAGGTCTCTGAGGTTGTCCTCATTTCTTTTAATTCTTCTTTCCTCTCTGCTTCATTTATTTCCACCATTCTATCTTCCACCTCACTTATCCTATCTTCTGCCTTAGTTATCTTACTGTTAGTTCCCTCCAGAGTGTTTTGGTTCTCAGTTATTGTATTATTCATTATTGATTCTTTTTTGTTTCTTCTAGGTCCTTGTTAAACATTTGTTGCATCTTCTCAATCCTTGTCTCCAGACTATTTATCTGTAACCCCATTTTGTTTTCAAGATTTTGGATCATTTTTACTATCATTATTCTGAATTCTTTTTCAGGTAAACTCCCTATCTCCTCCTCTTTTGCTTAGTTTGGTGGGCATTTATCATGTTCCTTTACTTGCTGAATATTTCTCTGCCTTTTCATCTTGTTTAGGTTGCTGTGTTTGGGGTGGCCTTTCTGTATGCTGGTAGTTTGTGGTTCCTCTTTATTATGGAGGTTCCTCCCTGTGGGTGGGGTTGGANTTATCATGTTCCTTTACTTGCTGAATATTTCTCTGCCTTTTCATCTTGTTTAGGTTGCTGTGTTTAGGGTGGCCTTTCTGTATGCTGGTAGTTTGTGGTTCCTCTTTATTATGGAGGTTCCTCCCTGTGGGTGGGGTTGGATGAGTGGCTTGTCAAGGTTTCCTAGTTAGGGAAGCTTGTGCTGGTGTTCTGGTTCATGGAGCTGGATCTCTTCTCTCTTGAGTGCAATGAAGTGTCCAGTAATGAGTTTTGAGGGGTCTATGGGTCTGGTGTGACTTTTGGTCGCCTGTATTTTAATGCTCAGGGTTATGTTCCTGCGTTGTTGGGGAATTAGTTTGGTATGTCTTGCTCTGAAAGTTGTTGANTGAGTGCAATGAAGTGTCCAGTAATGAGTTTTGAGGGGTCTATGGGTCTGGTGTGACTTTTGGTCGCCTGTATTTTAATGCTCAGGGTTATGTTCCTGCGTTGTTGGGGAATTAGTTTGGTATGTCTTGCTCTGAAAGTTGTTGACTCTTGGGTGGAGCTTGGTTTCAGTGTAGGTATGGAGGCTTTTGGATGAGCTCTTGTTGATTAATGTTCCCTGGAGTCAGGAGTTTTCTGGAGTTCTCAAGTTTTAGATTTAAGCCTCCTGCCTCTGGCTTTCAGTCTTATTCTTACAGTAGTCTCAAGACTTCTCCATCCATACAGCACCAATGATAAAACATCTAGGTTAATTGTGAAAAGATTCTCCACAGTGAGGGACACCCAGAGAGGTTCACAGAGTTACATGGAGAAGAGAAGAGGGAGGAGGGAGATAGAGGTGACCAGGAGGAAAAGAGGGGGAATCAAAAGGGGAGAGGGCAGTCTAGCCAGTATTTAATTCCCTATGTGCTCTCCGTGGTCTGGAACATTCAGAGAGGCTGAGGGAGTTACATAGAGAAGAGAAGAGGGAGGAAGGAGACAGAGGTGACCAGGAGGGGAAGAGGAGGAGTCAAAAGGAGAGAGACAGATCTATCCAGTAATCAGTTCCTTAAGTGTTCTCCACAGCCCAGAACATGCAAAAAAGATTCATAGAGTTGGGTAGAGAAGAGAAGGGGGAGGGAGGAGATAGAGGTCACTTGGGGGAGAAAAAGGAGAGTCAAAAGGGGGAGACAGCAATCAAGCCAATAATCATACTCCTAAGTAAAAATGGGTACTGAAGATTGGATTCTTNTCTGCTTTGCTGGATGCCTGAAGTCCTCTGCCAGCCTTCAGAAGTTGTTTTGTGGAATTTACTCAGCGTTGGATTGTTCTTTTGATGAAATTGTGTAGGAGAAAGTGATCTCCCGTCTTATTCCTCCGCCATCTTCCCGCCCTCCTCCTGAAGATTGGATTCTTAAAGGTACAAAATTGATAACAAAAATCGAAAAGCAAAGAATAAAAATCTAGAGTAGAGGTTAGACTCTCAAAAATACAATGTTAAAAAAGCAAAACAAAATAAAAAAAATATGAAAAAAAATATATGAAATTTGCTTTAAAAATGAGTCTTTTTTTGCAAGGTAATAGTAGGTTATAAAAATGAAAATTAAAGGAGTAACAAAGAACTTAAAAATAAGAAAAATTTAAAAAATGATAATAGTAAAATATATCTAGAAATTTCTCTGGGGATGTTGAGGGCAGTGTCAGATCAGTTCAGTTTCAGATAGTTCCTTGTTCCAGCTTATACTTCTCACAGTCTATAGGCCCCTTCCAATGTAGTCAGTGGTAACTATAGGGTTTTAATCTGTTGCACCTGTCACTTCCAGAGCAGTTCTCTCTTCTTTGTTTATTTTGGCTCCCTCTGTTTGCATGTCTCTTCAGTGTCTAATTTCTGCCCTGACACAAGGGGGCGAAGGTGGTCACATATTTAGGCTAACTTGTTCAGTTACGCTCTGGGAAGGGAGGAACACTGCAAACAAATATCACTGGCATGTGTGGGGAGTGCTCACAGTGTTGGAGCCACACTGAGTTTACCCCCGCTCACAGCGTGTGTGCTTTCCTGGTCTACATTGCTCAAGCTCCAGGTTGCTCTGCAGGGGAACTGTCTAAAGTGGGCCCTGGGTTGCGTGCACTTCCCAGGTCTGAGCCACTCAGGTTCAGGCTCTTGGGTACTCCACAAAAGCACAAACTCAGTTGGGCCTGTGTTTTGTGCCCTTCCCAGGTCTGAGCAGCTCAGGGGACCAGGTGCTTGGCGAGCTCACTCTCCCAGCTGGGCGGTGTGTCTTATCACCTCCCCGGTCCCAGCCCCTTGGTTTCCTGGGTGCACCACGAGAGCACCGTCTCAGATGTGCCATGTGTCTTCTCTGGGGAGCTGATCTTTGCTACCCTCCTGGTGGATGTCAGCTGTCCAGGATCCCAGGAAGACTTGGTTAGTAACTGGGAGCCTGCTCACAGTTTGGTGGAGGATGCCATCTCTGGGGCCGAGATTGCCCCTCACCTTCTGGCTCTGGCTGTTGCCCGCCTGCCTCTCTGGTGGGGGGAGGGGCTGGTCCACAGCCAACCAGCTCTCCTCTGGTATTTGCTCAATCCTTTGTTCTGTGAGTGGGCCAAGCTGTGCCTCCGAGCTTTTCTTGGGAAAGTTCTCTCTCTTTGTTTTTTTTTTTTTTCCCCCCCTCTCTGGCTATCCGACAGTTTGGGTTGCTGTCTCACCTTAGCTCCCTCAGATTGTCCTCAGGGCATTCAGGCCCAGTCCCCACCCTAAGCAGGCAGCCCGCGCCATTCTGTTCCACTCCTGCTCACTGCTGGCCGACCCAAGTGTCTGGGCTACCTCTTCGCTGGAAGTCGCGGCTAGGTGTGTAATCTGTGGGTTGTTTTCTTTTTCCTCCCGGTTATGTTGCCCTCTGAGATTCCAAAACTGCCCACAGACCCGCTGGTGAGAGGGTTTCCTGGTGTTTAGAAACTTCTCCTCCTTCACAACTCCCTCCCCAGGACGGGTCTTCGTCCCTAACTCTTTTATCTCTCTTTTTATCTTTTATACTTTGCCCTACCTCCTTTTGAAGAGAGTGGGCTGCCTTTCTGATTGCCTGGCATCCTCTGCCAGCATTCAGAAGTTGTTTTGTGGAATTTGCTCGGCATTCAAATGATCTTTTGATGAGTTTGTGGGGGAGAAAGTGGTCTCATCCTATTCCTCTGCCATCTTCAGGTTATTTCTAATAAACTAGTGGGGTGGCCATTGAGCAAGAGGACTTTTTATCTTCCATCAAAAGCCAAGCAGATAATCTGTGTATCTTTTTCTGAGAACATTTGGTCCCAGGGAACCTCCCTCTCCCCAGTCAAAACATGGGTTACATATTCTCCCTACAATACCATTTTACAGCTCCAGTTAAATCTGTGCTCAGACATATGCTCAGTGCTAATGCATTCAGTTCATATTTTTTCACGGATCATGACCTTTAGACTATATAAGTGGCAAGAGAAGGGAGTTTCTATGAAGTACCACTGGGAGGGTATCTTTCATCCCCAAAGTGAATCTTAGTCCAAGAATACTTCTTGACTGGATCTGAGTCTGTCTCCAGTTAATCACCTCTTCAGACACTAGAGTGGACAGCCCTTGAGGCAGGAAGGGCGAGGCCTGGGAGGCAGAGCAGAACAAGCATCTTAATCCAAATCGAGACTGAGGCCAGCTGTCCAGCCTGTTCTTGTGGCCACAGCTCCAGGGCTGGCGTCCACGGCTGCCCCCACATTATTCCGCTGTCCCCTTGAAGATGCCTCCTTCCTTCTTCTTCCCATGCAAGCAGCCAGTCCAGTGCATGAATTTGTGGGTTGGACTGTAATTGCTAGCTATGCTTGGAAGCCTGCCTCCCTCTAATTCAGCCTTGACACAAATAGCTAGAGAGTTCACTTGCAAAGCCACAACTCCCACAGCAAGGCACTAAGGGGTCCCCTTCCTGAGAGTGGACTCTATTCCATGCAAGTCAACAACTTCTTACCGAGCATCTACTTGGTGTTTAGCACATTCTGTGAAGAATTAATCTGAAAAGCAAATTTGATACAGTTATAAAACCTTGGATTACCCAGGCATCTCAGTCTACAGACCTATCCTCACATAGGGACTATCAGCCTCTACTTGGACCACTTCACTGACTGACTCTTGAAGAATTTTTGTTAGAAAATTCTTCCTGCTTCTCTGAGAGAGGCAGCATAGTGCAGTGGTTAACCCATAGACCTGAGTTCTAATCTCATCTCTGTGGCTTATGATCTTGAGCAAATTCCTATATCTATGCCTTCATTTCCTTATCTAATATGGGAATAATGATAACCATTACAAAAACCATTATTGTATGAAAATTAATTGTGCTTATAAAATGTATTGCCCAGGGACTTCCCTGGTAGCTTAGTGGTTAAGAATCTACTTTGCAATGCAGGGAATGTGGGTTTGACCCCTGGTCAGGAACTAGGATCCCACATACTGAGGAGCAACCAAGTCCACACATGGCAACTAGAGAGTCTGTGTGATCCTACATGAGGCAACAAAGATCTTGCATGTCACAACTAAGACCCACTGCAGTAAAATTAAAAACAAAAACTGTGAAGGCAAACAGCTGCTTTCTAAAAAAAAAAAAAAAAAAAAAAAAAAAATTAAAAATATATTGCCCAGTTCCAGCACAAACTAGATGCTTATTAATCCAGTTCCAGTATGTAGTCACCTTTGGCCTTTAGTAAATTTGGTAACTTCAGGTTCTCTTGTAATTGAAATAATACCTACAATATAGGGTTATGAAGATATAATCCTGCATAAGAACTTACTAATTTATTTTAGGACCTTGGATAAGTTATTTGAATTTTTCTAAACTTGAATTTTTAAAATCCATACAATAGAAATAGTAGTGCTTGCTATTCAACACTCAAAGGGCTTTCCTGAGAAATAAAGTATATAGGATACATATTAGCTCTATGCTTGGTAAATAGTTCACTTCATTATCATTCACTTTCATTCATTCGCCTTAAAAGATGTCTGCTTTTCAAAGTTTTTGGTTCACTTTTTGGATCTACACAGACTAAGTCAAATCTTTCTTCTTGTATCTTTCATTATAGTGTCTCCCACAGGTTTTCTTTCCACCAGTGTAGACAATTTCCAGTGTCTCCACAGCATTTCTTGAAATAAGGTATTAAACAACTTTCAACATCCTTGGAACATTTTCCAGCTTGCCTTCAGTTGGTCAAGGTGTTTTTCAAAATATGCTTTGAAAATTTAAATGTGCAACTCCAGGAACAAATTAACCATCCCCAAACACTTTGAGAACATCATCTTCATTGTGTGTGATAAGTTTCTTTGAATGCAACAAAAAGATTAAGTGGTAGACTTGCCATATTGTTGATTCATATCAAGCTTGTAATCAGCTTAAATCATGAAGTTGTTTTTACATTTGCTGCTGTTAAGCCATGTCTCTCTAATTCCATACTGATGAAGTTTAATTTTTATGATCATGCATATAGGATTTTTCTCTTGGTCTCTGGTAAAATTAGTCTCATTATTTGACAAGTTTTAAAATTTTTTTAAAAAATTAATTATATTTGTAGTGGTTTTTGCCATACGATGACGAATCAGCTTTGGGTGTACATGTGTGCCCCATCCTGAACCCTCCTCCCTCCTCCCTCCCCATTCCATCCCTCATGGTCATCCCAGTGCACCAGCCCTGAGCACCCTGTCTCATGCATCAAACCTGGACTGGTGATCTATTTCACATATGATAATATACATGTTTCAATGTAAATCTCTCAAATCATCCTACCCTCGCCTTCTCCCACAGAGTCCAAAAGTCTGTCTTTATGTATTTCCTTTACAATAAATCTCAATTAATATATACTGCATATTAACTACTTATTACAGTAATTACTGAATTAATAAGAATGCACTTTATTTGCTTAAATTAAATTGTTAAAGAGGATAGGTCAAGCTAGAGCTCTGTGATATGAAAGACAGTCCACGTCCATCCAGGTAGATTTTGATCAATATTATGGAGATCTGACTGATCTAACAGCTGTAAGCTCTCCATGCTTTAATGCCACGTAGCTCTTAGTTTTTTGCCATTTCACATACACTGTGCATGCAAAATGAGGAAATTAGAAGGTTATCTCACTGCCCCAAGCCATATAGAAGAAAGAGGATAGCAAAGAACAGGGGTCAAATCTTTGTCTTTGACACACTTGTTGGGTGTCTTGTAGGAAATTACTCAAACTTACTTTTGATATTCTCATTTGCAGAAAACAACTCTAATATGTTCCTCGGTGCTTACTGAGAGAATTAAAAATGGGAATAACCAGAATAAATTCTCCATAAAATGCAGATATTGTTGTATTTCAGTACCTGAACTTGGAACATAGATTATCTTTCATTGTGTGTGTGTGTGTGTGTGTATTTTTTTAATTTTGTACTAAGTCATTTCAGTCATGTCTGACTCTTTGCAACCCTATAGAATATAGCCTCCTGTCGGGCTCCTCCACCCATGGGATTCTCCAGGTAAGAATACTGGAGTGGGTTGTCGTACTCTCCTTCAGGGGATCTTCCTGACCCAGGGATGGAACCCACATCTCCTGTGGCTCCTGCATTACAGCTGGATTCTTACTTTTTGGTTGCATTGGGTCTTCATTGCTGCCCGTGGGCCTTCTCTAGCTGCAGCGAGCAGGGGCTACTCCTCGTTGCAGTGCACGGGCTTCTCACTGAGGTGGCTTCTCTTGTTGCAGAGTGCAGGCTCCAGAGGCACAGGCTCCAGTAGTGGCAGCACATGGGCTCAGTAGTTGTGGTGCCTGGGCTTAGTTGCTTCACGGCATGTGAAATCTTCCCAGAGCAGGGATCAAGCCCATGCCCCTTGCACTGGCAGGTGGATTCCCATCCAGTGTGCCACCAGGGAAGTCCTATTGTATGTATTTTAAAGATACTACCCAGATGAAGAAAAAACGCTCAGAGAAGCAGCACCAGGATTCAAACTCATATTTGTTGTGCTAAAAATATCCATCATCTTTCCTTAATTCTGTGGTACTTCACTGAGATAACATGGGGAAAGTGTTTCGTATTATAAAACCCTGCTTTGAATTGTTATATAATTTTGTTTACCAATTAGAAACTCTACTGGGAAAACAGTAAGTTCATTTGGCATAATTTGTCCTCAGTGAACTCAAGTGGCCTCTAGGTGATTACAAATTCACCTTTTTATGTATACAGTACTCACAAATCACCTTTGAACTTTTGTTTTTGCTAGTTTCTTAAATTTTAGGGACAGTAAGTTCATAAGTTCTAGAATCATCCCTTCTTTCTTAAAAACATCAAGACACATATTCTTTTCCAGGTTTTTGGCACTTCTTCCTCTGAAAAACTTCATGTATGTCCTGTTCTTTTGTGTGTGAGGCTTTTTTATTCTGCCCTAAATGCTACATGAAACTCAAAGCAACTAGGCAATAGGTAACAAATTACACAAAGTGTAGTCAAGTAATTAAAATAAATGACAGAAATGGAGAAATGTCCTAGGTGATCAAAAAGTGATTAGTGTGGGCTACAGGTAATCAGCAAAGGCCTCATTCCTGGTAAAGATGTAACCCTTTAAATTCCAAAATACTGGTCTTTGATTTTGGAATTTTTCATAATCAAACAAGGGGACCTTCATTGTTCTGCTTGAAGATTCCTGGTGTCTTCTTACTCTCCAGTGCCTGCCTGGTCTCCTTATGCATGCACTGGTACCCAGGAGCAGTGTTGATTCTCAGAGCTGTCTGGCTCATACCTGCTGGGCCATGGTCTATGCATTGAGATAACTGAACCAAGAGAATCCATCAGAGGAGGTTGCAGGGACTCCTATGGCAACTAAGGTGCAGGGAAATAGTCATTGTCCAGAATGTCTGAAAAATGAAGCTGCTGTTAAGCTCAGGGTTTTGCCTAAAGACTTAACTACAGTTTTTCAATTTACTCATGTTACAAATGTGTTTAAATACTTCCTCTATGCTGGGCACTGAGCTAAAGTGCTGCTGATGAAAAGTCCAGCTAAACTTGTACCCAAAGATGTTTCTCATGAAAGAAGAAAAGTCAACTTCTTAGTTGAGTTTTGAAGAGCCACTAGCTGGTAGTTGGATGAAAAGGTGAAAAGACACCAGATAGTGGAAATAGCTAAGGGAAAGCAAGAAAAGAAGCATGAAATAACTTGTCAAATTTGGGAAACTGCAAATACTTCCGGATGACTAAACAATATTTTTTTACTGTGAGGGAGTGATGTGGGGGGCAAAGCTGGAGAAGTAGTCAGAGCCAGATGGTGACCAATTTTGGTTGCTAAGATAGGGAGTTTGAATTCTTTACCCTATAAGCTACAGTGGCCTATTGATAGAATTTATCAGCAAAGTGAAATGATTAAAACTGTATTTTAGGAAGATGGATATTATGAGAGTGTGGAAGACAAATGGGGAAAGAGCCATCTGAAACCCAGAGAACCCCGTTAAGAATGAAAGCAATAATCAAGGTTAGAAGCAAGGGATATTGACTAAAGCAGTGACCATTAGTAAAGCAGACTGAATTAGAGTCCTTGGTGACTAGGTGAGTAAGATGCAAAGAAAGGATTATAGGGAAAAGTGTAGCGAGATTCTCACTTTTTTTTTTTTTTTACATGATTCACTTCATTGATTATGGTTCCTTTCATGAAGGTAGGGCATAAAGAGGAAGGATCAAGTTTGTGGAGGTAAGATGATGAGTTCAGACATGTTAAAATCTAGGATTTCTGAGGGGATATTTTAGTTGGTAAATTTATATTAGAGTCTGAAGTTCATTTGATGGAAGAGAGGTGAAGGAGATTCGCCAATATATAAAAATGGTGGTTTGAAGTCATGGGTAGACATGAGACCAGGAGATACCAATAACCAATATTTTTGAATGTACATGCGTGCACTTCTTCTCTAAGAACCATACTTTTACTGTCCAAATGACCACAGCTAATTGGCCCAGTCTGGACTAATCAGAAGATTTGTTGTTGTTCAATCGCTCAGTCATGTCTGACTCTGCCACTCCATGGACTGCAGCATGCCTCAAATACCAGCCAGGAAATCTGACATTGAAATAATATCTCTGTAAATTGTAGAAATATAGTTAGGAACCATATTTGTTATGAAAAAGCTAATAAATTAAATGAAGAGGAATGGGTCAATCCTGAGGAGAGAGATGAGAGAGAAGTTCCATATTGCCTGATAGACTGTAAGACTGTGGTAGTCCTTCATGAAGCCTTGGTTCCTAGAAACACCTCTAGAGTTCCTTCTAATAAGTCTCATCATCTTTCAGGATTTGAAATAGCTCAACTGACTTTTCCAACAAAGGTCCGTCTAGTCAAGGCTATGGTTTTTCCAGTAGTCATGTATGGATGTGAGAGTTGGACTGTGAAGAAGGCTGAGCGCCGAAGAATTGATGCTTTTGAACTGTGGTGTTGGAGAAAGCTCTTGAGAGTCCCTTAGACTGCAAGGAGATCCAACCAGTCCATTCTGAAGGAGATCAACCCTGGGATTTCTTTGGAAGGAATGATGCTAAAGCTGAAACTCCAGTACTTTGGCCACCTAATGTGAAGAGTTGACTCATTGGAAAAGACTCTGATGCTGGGAGGGATTGGGGGCAGGAGGAGAAGGGGACAACAGAGGATGAGATGGCTAGATGGCATCACGGGCTCGATGGACTTGAGTCTGAGTGAACTCCGGGAGTTGGTGATGGACAGGGAGGCCTGGCGTGCTGCAATTCATGGGGTCACAAAGAGTCGGACATGACTGAGCGACTGAACTGAACTGAACTTAATTGAATAAGTCTCATTCCACCCATCAAACACCCTTATTGTCTTCCTTAATTTTGAAGGAAGTGAAAATGTTACTTAGAATCAGAGGAAGAATTGGAATACTATTTTTAAACTCTTAATGAAATTACAAACTAAGTAATAATAACTACTGACGTAACAAAAATTGAGGCAATCAGGTTTATGTCTCCTACCTGAAACCCACAGCATTACCTGTGATGTATTACTGCCAGAAAATCAAACTTGAGTATGATCAAGTCTCTAAATCTTAACTGGAAATTTATGGGAAATAAATGCAAGGTACAGAGGAACGTGTGAAATTATGCCATGGGCATGAAATTGATGATATTCAGACTGTGGCAGCATTATCAGATAAATTATATAATTTCTTCATGCAAAAAATAGATGGGGGGAGATGGAGGGGTGATCAATTAAGTTAAATGAGATTTAAGGGATACATGAATTGATTTTAAAATGCAGACTGTTTTTGGTCATGAGTCTTCAATATTTTAAAAGATAATAAGATAACTAGAGAAATTTGTTCACTAACTGGATATTTTGTGACAATAGAGAACTATTGCTTTTAAATCTGATATAATGACTGCCTTTTTTGAAGTCTTACACTTTTGAGGTACATACATTAACAGTAACAGATGAAAAATATAACTGCTGAGATTTCCTTCAAAATTAATAAAATGTGGCAAAGTGAAGTAAGGAACATAGATGAACCAAATTGGCTCTGGAGTTGATAATAAAGTTGAGGACCCAGTATATTATTGTCTCCACTTTTTACATGTTTAAAATTTTTTATGACAACAAGTTTTGTTTTGTTATTTTTAGTAATGGCCTCAGTATACTCAAGAATGTGAAGCTAGTTTAACCTC
Source organism: Neotragus pygmaeus (assembly GCA_006410875.1). Lineage (NCBI taxonomy): Eukaryota > Metazoa > Chordata > Mammalia > Artiodactyla > Bovidae > Neotragus > Neotragus pygmaeus. The sequence goes on along the minus strand of SJYV01016142.1, from coordinate 510,390 downwards.
TGAATGTCAGTGTAGCACACCATATGACAATAAGTAATAAAACTCACATAGTTATTTCAAAAGATGCAGAAAAATCATTTGACAAAATCTGATACCCCTTCTAAAGCCCTCAACAAAATAGAAAAAGAAGGGGACCTTATCAATCTCATAGATACCATCTGTGAAAAACACGTAGTTAATTTGATATTAATACAACAATGGTTAAGCTATCTCTATTTGCAAATGGTGTGATTTTCTATATAGAAAATCCTATGGAATTCACTAAAAGCTTATTAGAATAATAAATGAATTCAGTAAGTTTGTAGGACACATGATCAGTATATAAAAATAAATTGTATTTCTATACACTAGTAATAAACAATCTGAAAATGAAATTAAGAAAACAACCCACTGATATTGTTGTTTTTCAGTTGTTCAGTCATGTCTGACTCTTTACAACCCCATGGACTACAGCATGCCAGGCCTCCCTCTCCTTCACCATCTCTTAGACCTTGCTCAAACTCATGTCCATTGAGTTACTGATGTCATCCAAACAACTCATCCTCTGTCATCCCCTTCTCCTCCTGCCTTCAATCATTCTCAGCATCAGAGTCTTTTCTATTGAGTTGGCCCTTCTTATCAAGTGGGCAAAATATTGGAACTTCAGCATCAGTAGTTCCAATAAATATTCAGGGCTGATTTCCTTTTTGATGGACTTGTTTGATCTCCTTGCAGTCCAAAGGGCTCTCAAAAGTCTTCTCCAATACCACTATTCAAAAGCATCAATTCTTAGTGCTCAGCCTTATTTATGGTTCAACTCTTATATCCATGCATGACTATTGGAAAAACCATAGCCTTGACTATATAGACCTTCATTGGCAAAGTAATGTCTCTGCTTTTTAACATACTATCTAGGTTGGTCATAGCTTTTCTTCCAAGGAGCAAGTGTCTTTTAATTTCATGGCTGCAGTCACCATCTGCAGTGATTTTGGAGCCCAAAAAAATAAAGTTTGTTACTGTTTCCATTGTTTCCTCATTTATGTGCCATGAAGTGATGGAACTGATGCCATGATCTTAGTTTTTTGAATGCTGAGTTTTAAGCCAGCTTTTTGACTCCCCTCTTTCACTTTCATCAAGAGGTTCTTTAGTTCTCCTTCACTTTCTGCTATAAGGGTGGTGTCATCTACATATCTGAAGTCATTGATATTTTTCCCAGCAATCTTGATTCCAGCTTGTGCTTTAACCAGCCCAGCATTTCTCATGATGTACTCTGCATATAAGTTAAATAAGCAGGTTTACAACATACAGTCTTGACTTATTCCTTTCCCAATTTGGGACAAGTCTGTTGTTCCATGTCCCATTCAAACTGTTGATTCTTGACCTGCATACAGATTTGTTGGGACACAGGTCAGAAAATTCTTGAAGAATTTTCCACAGTCTCTTGTGATCCATACAGTCAAAGGCTCGATGTAGTCAATAAAGCAGTAGATGTTTTTCTGGAACTCTCTTGCTTTTTCTGCAACCCGCTTGCTTTTTCTGTGATCCAACAGATGTTGGCAATTTGATCTTTGGTTTGTCTGCCTTTTCTAATCCAGCTTAAACATCTGGAAGTTCTCAGTTCACATACTACTGAAACCTGGCTTGGAGAATTTTGAGCATTACTTTGTTAGTATGTGAGAAGAGTGCAATTGTGCAGTAGTTTGAATATTCTATGGCATTGCCTTTCTTTGGGATTGGAAGGAAAACTGACCTTTGTGACCATCTTTTCATGAAATGTTCCCTTGGTATTTTCTTGAAGAGAAAATGTTCCCTCCTAATTTTCTTGAAGAGATCTCTCAAGAAAATTACTCTCAAGAGTCTTTCCCATTCTATTGTTTTCCTCTGTTTCCTTGCAGTGATCACTTAGGAGTGCTTTCTCATCTCTCCTTGCTATTCTTTGGAACTCTGCATTCAGATGGTATATCTTTCCTTTTCTCCTTTGCCTTTGCATTGTTATTGGCATCAAAAAGAATAAAAAATAAGATACTTAAGAATTAATTTAACCAAAACCATAAAACATATAGTCTGAAACTATGAAAGATTGATGGAAGAAATCAAAGAGTTAAACGGAAAGAGATACCATGTTCATGAATCAGAAGGTTTACTTAATAATTTTTGCAATAGAAATATGCCCCAACTTGATTGATAGATTCACTGCAATCACTATTAAAATCCAAGTTTGCATCTTTTCAGAAATTGACACGCTGATTCTAAAATTCATATGGAAGTGCAAGAGAATAAGAATAGCCAGAACAATCTTGAAAAAGAATCTTAGTGGACTCACATTTTCTAAGTAAATACTTAGTACAAAACTATAAGATATCTTGATTAACAAGATATTGAGGTACCACATAAGGAGAGACATATAACTATGTGGAATAGAATTGAGAGTCACAAAATAAAACTGTCATATTAATGGTTAATTGATTTTCAACAAGGGCTTTGGAATCTCAATCTAAAGAAAAATCTTTACCTCCTGACTGCACTACACAAAACTGAAACAATGAAGCAGCTTCTGGTTTTGTTTTGCTTTTCTTGGACAAGGAGGATGGTGATAATATGTAAGATGAAGCTGATGGCGGCCAGGTGGCCCCATTTAATTTTCATGACTTTAATATAGCCTGTTCTAGAAAAGACTTAAATTCTTGCCCACATGTAAAATAGTCTGTGAAAATACAGCATGTAGAAAGAAGGGAAAGAGGAAAGAAGACACTAATTAACAACTACAATGATAATGGCAACAGCCAACTTTTATAAAATATTTACTAAATGCCAAGAGTATTTCTAAATTTTTAATTTATTAATTCATATAATACTCATAAAAATCACAGTACCATTATTATTCTCTTTAAATGGGAAAACTGAAGTACCAAGAGTTTATATAAACCCACAATCAGTGAGTATTGAGACAGAGGTTCTCAGTTCTGATTGCACTTAAGAATTATCTCAGGGCTTGTAAAATATTCAATGCACAGCCCATCCATAAAACCAATAAATCAGACTCTGTGGTGGGTTTTTAAATCTCCGCAGGTGATTCCAATGTTCAGTCAAGGATAAGAACCATCGTGGTGGTGGTTTAGTCACTAAGTCATGTCCAACTCTTTGTGACCACATGGACTGTATCCCACCAGGTTCCTCTGTCTATGGGATTTCCCAGGCAAAACTACTGTAGGATCTTCCTGACCCAGGGATTGAACCTACACCTTCTGCATTGCAGGCAGTCCCCTGCATTGAAGAGGGATTCTTTACTGCTGAGCCACCAGGGAAGTCCCAAGAACCGTCATATTAGTGTGTAGTTCTTACTCAATGACCACGGTAAGACACCTGCTTACCTAATCAAGCAGCATCTTCTGAGTTTAAAGAAGTGATTTTTCCCCAGAAACATCAAATGAGAAGTTAAAAATGAAAATTCTCAGGCCCAGTTTCAGACCTTGGATCAAATAGAAACCCTTGGATGAGACCCAGCCATCTGTGTTTTAACTACCCTACAAGATAATGCTGATGCGTGCGTGGTTTTGAAAACACTAATACAAGGATTAGGACATGTTTCTCTTCTTCCCTTGTGTCATGGCTTAAGAGTCTGGAGATCTGGATTTAGTGCAAAGCTTTGTAAATGTTTATCTGTTGGCAAGCATTTTTGCCCATGAAATCCTCAGATTCTTTATTTGTTAAGTGAGGGAAAGACAAGAAAATCTCTAAGGTGTCTTCAAATGTTAAAACTGCATTTTCATAATTCTATCCTAATTTTCAGAACTAATTCAAGTTCCATGATGGAAGGTTTTCCTAAACCATAAACAAAGGTATTTTAATTTCCAGACATGAAAAGTCAATATAGCAAAATGATTAAAAGCATGTACTCCTGGCTGTATCTAAGTTTGATTTTAGAAAAGTTTTTTTAATCTATGTGGGCCTCAGTCTTCATTTTAAAATTGGATTCATATTCATACCTATTTGGTAGGCTTATGTGCATGCATACTAAGTTGTTTCAATCATGTCTAACTCTGAGACCCCGAGAACCATAGCTAGCCAGGCTCCTCTGTCCATGGGATTCTCCAGGCAGAAATACTGGAGTGGGTTTCCGTTTTCTTCTCCAGGGGATCTTCCCAACCCAGGGATAGGAAGGGTTAAAAAAAAAAAGTGCTTATGAAACAAATAATCAACTCAGGCACACAGTGAGCTCTCAAGAAGTGAAAACTCTAAATAATGATTATTAGTACCACTCTTCTACACTAAATATATTCCAATAAATTTGAATTTCAATCTTGTTCCCATTTCTAGGCACAGTTTAAGGGCAGATATGAAAAGAGAAAGCTTGAGAAAGTTGAAGAGAAAATGGCTATAAAGGACAAGGGGCTATGAGGGAAAATTATGTAAGAAGAATGAAGTTCTAGCATCACTACATCTTAGAGCTAGTAAGGACAAGGATCTTAACCATCTTCCAGGTCAACCTTCTATCCCTGTAGAGCTGGGGACAGGGACCAGTTTGGAGCAGAGTCTTGGGGGCAACCATTTATTAAGCATTAATGGATAGGGTTCTGTATATGGTTGGGACTGGGGTTGGATTCAACCTAGAAGGCTTCAACTTACAAAGAGACTATTGATTCAGAATGTAGGAGGGTGGATTTTGAATGGAGGAAATCTGATCATCTCAACCATCAAAACCAAATGTTACATGTCCTCTCAGCTCACCAGAATGGGTCCTGAAAGTAATGTCTTCCACACTGACAGGTATTTCACCTATTAGAAATTTATATGTCAACACCCACAAGATTCATCACCTCTGCTACAGAATCCCTCATCCCTTTCTTGTGCCAAATGCTAAAATTTAAAACACATATGAGATGAAGTCAAATGAGAGAGGAAGATGCAGAATGGAATTCAGGTTGAGAGAGTAATATTCATAGGGCTTCAGAGGTATTTTTGGCAGAATGAGGTGTTGGTACCTGAGGCCAGAGGAGTTGTCTGGTGTGGAAAGCAGAGATGGGAGCATGTTGAGAACAGTTTACTCTTTTAAGGATTTCACGTGTTGCTGCCCCCTGGTCTGTGATCATCTACTACCCTCTCAGAAGTACAGGAGGATAGGAAATGAAAGACCCTGCATCACTGCAGTAATACAATCCTGTAGTAGTTTTCTAGGGCTGCTGAAACAAAATCTGGGGACCAGAAATAGAAAATCAAGGTGTGAGCAGAGTTGGCACCTTTCGAGGGCTGTTTCATATTTCCCCTGCCTTCTGGGAGGCTCAGGTGTTCCTTGGCTTGGAGATGATGTTCCTCATCTGTCTTCGTATCGCTTCCCTTTGCACATGTCTGTCTCTATGTCCAAATACCTCTTTTTCATAAGGACTCAGTCATATAGGATTAGGGGACCCAGCCTAATAACATCATGTCAACTCAATCATCTGCAAAGACCTTATTTCCAAATAAGGGCCCATCAGCAGACACTGGAGGTTAGGGCTTTATGTTTGGGTGGGTTGGGGGTAACACAATTCAATCCATAGCACAATCAATAATTTGCTCCCACCTCTGGTTAACATGAGACCCACAGAAAGTTTCCTTGATCACTCAGCATCTCCAGCCTTCAGTTTTCTGTCTCTAATCAGAGTTATGTGGCTTCTAGGCACATTCCCTACCACTTTCCACGTGGAAAGGCATAGGGGACCCTACAGCTCACTGCCAGGCCCTCTTTCAAGCAGAGGAGAGCTCTAAGCCACCTTCCTAGGGCTGTTGACAGGCAGTTGTTGCACAGAGAAGATGTGGGTCTGGGAGGAACCTCAGGGAACACACAGTCATTTTGTAGAGGAGTGGGCAAAAAATCCTTCTTGTTCAGATACATGGCAGAAGCAGTTGCAAACTCAGATTCCTCATTTGAAGTCTAGCACTCTGCCCACTCCACTTATGATAGCCTTGTACTAGGCACTATGAGAGAGTCAAAGGAAGTACAATATTTCATCAAGTTAAAGAGGCACATTTTTTTCCACATTTTCACATCTTTGGAATAGAGATGCTGTTTTTAATTATTGGCATGTTTAATTGGTCATGTTTTCTTTTTTTTAGTGGAGTACACTGATAAACATACATCTTAAATGTCTTAAATCCATTAAATATGGTTTAAGAAATGACCCCAACCTTCTGGATATCTCCCTTCTAGCTGGGGAGATGATATTTTATTATTTATGTTACAGAAAGCAGTATAAGGCAGAATATAATTGAGACGTTCACACTAACAGCTTTGGCTACAGAAGACAAAATACAAGGAGGGAGGAGGGAGTGAGGTTCAGGATGGGGAACACGTGTATACCTGTGGCGGATTCATGTTGATGAATGGCAAAACTAATACACTATTGTAAAGTAATTAACCTCCAATTAAAATAAATAAATTTATATTTTAAAAAAATAAAAAATGAATTGATTGAAAATTCAAAACTCATCATGTCCCTATCACTCCCTTTCTAAACTCTTCCAATGACTTTCTCTTGTTTTTAGGATAAAGGTAAAAATACTTTCACAGGCCCTGAAGTTTAGCATGTCCTGGAACTTCCTAAGTTTCCATCCTTATCTTGTACCACACTGCCTCACTGTCCCCACAGTGGCCCTCTTTTAATGGATCATATTGTCATGCCTCTTCCCAACACAGTGTTTTTCCACATGCTGTTTCCTCTTCTTGGAGTGCCTTCCTTCCATTCTTCAACCAGATAACTCAATCCCTCTTCTGATCTTCTTAAAGGGTGATTTCTTTGGAGAAACCCTCCTAATTTCCTTATCAGGTCAAACTGTTTCCTTATATACTCTCAAAGCAACAAGTATATTTCCCTATAGCCTTGCCATAGACATGGAAACATCTCCATTCATTTCAATATTTGAGTAATACCAGTTTTCCCCATTAAACTTGAAGCTCCTTAAAGACGGATTCCTGTCTGTTTTTCTCATCATTGTATCCCAGGACCTAGCATAGATCCTGGTACAAAGATGATGCTAATAATTATTTGTTGATGAGCAAATGAATGAACAAATGATGAATCTGTACATGTTTATAGAAGATGTATCTAATAGTGGCTTTATAATTTGACCTTCATCTTGAAAAATGGTGGGCAGTAAGCTTAGAAAATAGCACAGTCTTTGGGTGACACAAACATAAAATCCCAGTTCTACCTTCAATGAAATTATTGAGATCATTAAATTAACTAATATATAAAGTACTTGCACAGTGTCTGGAATGCAGATAACACCTAATAAAGCGTAGTCATTACTGTTGGTGTTGCATGCTCGTCTCTGGTGGGCTGCTTGGGGTGAGGACCATCCCTGACTTGCTACTGTTGTGCCCCGTCAGTGCCTTCTGCCTGCCATGTGTCCGTAACTGTCCATTGACTGAATGCACAGCATTACAGGTAAAGAAATGTTTTCAAGGGCAACTATAGGGATCATTAAGTCTGATTTGTACCTAGATCTGCATCTAAATAGTAACTGTGAAAGTTGTCCTCTTGTCTTTCAATAACTTGCTTATGGATGGTAGGGAGTCATTCAGGATGGTAGGGAGTGCTGATCCTCCTCTCAGTGCAGGCGCTCCTCCCACAGCATGTGTGGTTCAGCAGTGTTTCCAGGTTTCCCTGGCTTTCAGGTGAGGTGGAATCCCCAGGTAAGGCACCAGGACAGCAGCTCATCAACACCCCTCTCCTGTGAGCTTTCTCTATTGTCCAAGGGCCGTTTACAAGCTTTTGGTTCCTAGCTACTTCATCTGGCTTTCATTTTCAGCTGCAATTATAATGTGGGGAGTTTGACACATGTTTAAGAATCAGTCTCCTTTCTTTCATTATGTCTAGATTTTGGTGAGTTTTAAATCTGTGAAAATTGACATTTTTTTCAGCATCAAACATTTTAATCTATTTTTACTTTGATCATTGCACCTAGTTCCATTTTATAACACTATTTGTCTGTTTATATATTCTCTTATCTCTAATTCTCCTTTTATGTCTTTATAGCTTTGATCTTTTCTTTGAATTAACTTTTATATTGGAATCATTGTAAGTTCACATGCAATTGTAAGAAATAATACAGAGAGATCTCGTGTACTTTTTATTCAGTTTTCTCCCATGATAATATCTTATAAAAATACAGTATAACATTATAAACAGAATATTGACACTTATACAACTCACTCAGTCTTATTCAGATATCCCCAATTTTAGTTGTACTCACTTGTGGATGTCTTTGTGTACATGTGGGTGTGGGTGTACTTAATTTTATGTAATCTTATTAAATGTGTTGGTCTATTTTCCACTGTCTCAGTCAAAACACAAAACTGGTTCATCACCACAAAGATCCCTCATATTGCCCTTTCTGTCTCACTTCTTTCTTTGGTTTTTTTCCTCAGCATTAATTTTACGTTTGTCTATCGCATTACTGATTTGATTTCCCTTAATATTAATCCTGCTCTTTACTGCCTCTGGCATAATTGGTAATTCAACATTTATACTTTGTTTCCTCACAATCCACTTTTAAAAATCTTATTCATATCTCTTGCTTTGTTATACTCTTTTTCTCCTTGTAGGGCTTTCCATTTTCACATGAACATAAAATTGTGTAGGAGCCTAGAGAATCATCTAATCCAGGGAAGCAAATTCTTGGCCAATATACTGACACACACTTCTCTCTAAAGGCATACCTGCGTATGTGACTGCTAAGTCACTTTAGTTGTGTCTGACTCTTTGCAACCTCATGGACTGTAGCCTGCCAGGCTTCTCTGTCATTGGGCTTCTCCAGGCAAGAATACTAGAATGGATTGTCATTTCCTTCTCCAGGGGATCTTCCTGAACCAAGGATTGAACCTGCATCTCTTATGTCTCCTACATTGGCAGGCAGATTCTTTACCACGAGTGCTATTGCAGGAAGAGGGACACCTTCCAGGACCTGAAACTGGGCTCTTGTCTAACACTTGGAAATGAATTGTCCGAGAAGACACATGTGCTGACCAAGCAAGAGATTTTACTGGGAAAGGGTACCCGGGTGGAGAGCAGTAGGGTAAGGGAACCCAGGAGAACAGCTCTGACACATGGCTTGCAGTCTCGGGTTTTATGGTGATGTGCTTAGTTTCCGGGTTGTCTTTAGCCAATCATTCTGACTCAGAGTCCTTTCTGGTGGTGCACGCCTTGTTCAGCCAAGACAGATGCCAGAAAGAAGGGTTCTGGGAGGTGGTCGGACATGTAGTGTCTCCTTTTGACCTTTCCTGAACTCTTCCGGTTGGTGGATGCTTGTTAGTTCCGTGTTCCTTACCAGGACCTCCTGTCATAAAACAACTCATGCAAATGGTTACTGTGGTGCCTGGCCAGGGTGGGCGGTTTCAATCAGTGTGCCTCCCCTAACAATGCCACCTGGGAAGCCCCCAAAGGCAGACAGTGCTGGTCAAATACCGCTGCTGCTGCTGCTGCTGCTGCTGCTGCTGCTGCTGCTGCGTCGCTTCAGTCATGTCCGACTCTGTGCGACCCCATAGACGGCAGCCCACCAGGCTCCTCCGTCCCTGGGATTCTCCAGGCAAGAACACTGGAGTGGGTTGCCATTTCCTTCTCCAGTGCATGAAAGTGAAAATTGAAAGTGAAGTCGCTCAGTTGTGTCCGACTCTTAGCGACCCTATGGACTGCAGCCCACCATGATCCTCCGTCCATGGGATTCTCCAGGCAAGAGTACTGGAGTGAGGTGCCATCACCTTCTCCACTAATGGCTTGTAATACTCCAGGGAAGAACAACGAATCAATTGGATATGGCCTACAAAAGCAAATCTGTTTGCCATTTTCCAACCCTTCATTTTACAGATGGAAAAACCAAATCTATCAAGTTGTACAAGTAAGATAGTGATAGAATTGGGAATGGATCCATATCCAAAAACAATGAAAGGAAAACCAATGCCATTTCCATTCTGATAGTTCCAGGTTTTTTCTTGGTTTCAGGGGCAATTTGCATCTATGCTGGCTGTTTGCTTCTTCTAGAAGGCAAAGAGCTTTTAGGGGGATCTACTGATAAGCTATTTTTCAAAAGATTTCTCTGCCTGAAGATTTTCCTGCCTAAAGAAAGAAGATAAGGATCCCACCTCTCCAATTTTGCTTATGTTATTTGAGACTCTTCCATCCACATTTCTCTTCAGCTAGTCAAATTATGATTTGAAAGCTGGTAGGATTCAATCTGGCTGCAAATGACTAAAAATATCTATGGTAAAAGAGACAAAATATCTCTCGTAAGAATAGATGATAGAGGACAATTTACAGTCTCGAACACAAAGGACTCTACAGTATATCGTAGACCTCACTTCAGAAGGAAAGCACTGTAACCTAGTGGTTAGGGCCGTAGATGCTGGGTCTAGGGCCATGGATTCTGAGATTTGAAGCTTATCTTCAGCAATTGTTAGCTGGGTGACCTTGAGCAAGTTACTTACCCTATTTGTGCTTGAGCTTCTTAATGTAAAATGGGGGTTATATGAGTGCCTACTTTATATTAGCAGCAATGTCAGTTCAGCAATTCAGTCACTCAGTCAAGTCTGACTCTTTGTGACCCCATGAATCGCAGCACGCCAGGCCTCCCTGTCCATCACCAACTCCNATCTTCACCCATGGCATGTGAGCAGCAGTGAAAAGTGTTCTCACTCTGGGTCAAAGCTTTAAGGAGCAGGCATGCCCTCGGCAAGTTCCTTTTCTCCTCTGCTGGCTAGACACGGGAGACAGTAAGGGCCCTGTGTGTGCTGGAGCCATGAAAAGGTGGGGACCTGGGTCCTGGAGTCACCGTGTGCAGGAGGAGAGTCATCCACTGACCAGAAACAGCCTTCCAGGGTAATCAGGTGAGTTAGAAACAAACTTCTTTGTTTGACTTTTCACCCAGTTGGGGGCCTATTTGTTACTGCAGGATGCCTGTCTTAGTCAGCTTGGCTGCTATAATGAAATACCATAGACGGAGGGGCTTAAATAACAAACATTTATTTTCTCGCAGTTTGGGAGGCTGGAAGTCCAAGACCAGGTCAGTTCCTGAGCTCTGTTCCAGACCAGCAACAGTGTCAAGACCAGTTGCTTCCTGGTTTGTAGATGACCACCTTCTCTCTGTGTCCTTACACGGAGGAGAAGGAAAGAGACTGGTGTCTCTTCTTATAAAGGCAGTAATTCCTGGAGAAGGAAATGGCAACCTACTCAAGTACTCTTGCTGGGAAAACCCCGTGGACAGAGGAGCCTGGTTGGCTGTAGTCCATGGGGTCATGGGGTCACAGAGTCAGACACAACTTAGCAACTGAACAACAACAATCCCATCACGAGGGCCCCAACCTCCTGATCTCACTGAAACCTAATGGCCTCTCATCTCCAAATAGCATCCTGTTGGAAGTTAGGGACTTCAAGATATGAATTTAGGGGGACATCAGCCAGTACATAGCATTTCCCTACTGGTAAAGAATCTACCTGCAATACAGGAGACCTGGGTTTGATCCCTGGGTCAAGAAGACCCCCTGGAGAAGGAAAATGGCAACACACTCCAATATTCTTACCCGGAGAATTTCATGGACAGAAGAGCCTGGTAGGCTACAGTCCATGGGATCACAAAGAGCCGGACACGACTGAGTGACCAACACACACAGCTAACATACTACTTCACAGAAGCAACACTGGTTTCATTCAATGAATGTTTTTCTCATGCTTTGAAAGCTTTGCATTTAAGAGAATCCACACAGGTGTGGAGTCCTGTTGAGAACACCAAAGTGTTCATTAAAAAGACAGCTAAAGGTAGCATCTTTCACAAAATCATTTGCTCTCACCTCTTCCCTCTTGTTCTCTCAGCCTTCATTCTCTTTCTTCCACTTGCTGTTTGAGCTCTCTTAGGTCGTTTCATGCCTTCCTGTACTGCTCTGTGTGCTAAGATCTCTGTTAACAAGGCATCTCAACTAGCCCCAGACTAAACAAGTGTTGCTAAGACCCACGGAAAAAATGGTATATCTTCCTGAGTTCTAGGCTGAAGAGAAATTCAACAGACTGTGGATTCTAACAGCCAGGATAAAGCTAATTCAAATGTTATTTTCAACCGCCCTTCAAATGCATTCATCCCTTTCTAGATGTTTTATTTGACTGATAGTAAAAGTGATTTCTGGACCCTAAACAATCTCCGGAACAGGTAAGGGACAAGTGCAGGGTTCTACCTAGAAGTAAAAACTTATAACAAAAAAAAGACTTCTCTGGCAGTCCAGTGGTTAAGTCTCCACACTTCCAGTGCAGACGGCANCTGCAGTGATTTTGGAGCCCAAAAATATAAAGTCTGCCACTGTTTCCCCATCTATTTCCCATGAAGTGATTGGCATGATGATTAAATAAATCAACATATACAAAGCACTTGAAAGAGTTCCTGGCATATAGTTAGTGTTAGTTTCTCAGTTGTGTCCAACTCTCTGTGACCCAGTGGACTGTAGCCCACCAGGATCCTCTGTCCGTGGAATTCTCTAGGCAAAAACACAGGAGTGTGTAGCCATTCCCTTCTCCAGAGGATCTTCCTGACTCAGGGATTAAATCCTGGTTTCCTGCATTGCAGGGGAATTCTTTACTGTCTAAGCCACCAGGGAAATCCTTCTGGCATAGAGCAATTGATATATAAGTATGTGCAATTGTTATTTTCACCCTGTCCAGACATAATGTAGATAGTAATCTTAAGAAGTGGATATTCTTTTTTTCCATGAAGGAAACAAAGATTCAGTTACATAACACAAATAAGTACTGGACTTACCATTTGGTGCAGGGGTAAAGAATTCCCCTGCAGGAGGTAAAAGAGACATGGGTTTGATCCCTGGGTCAGGAATATCCTCTGTAGAAGGAAACGGCAACTCACTCCAGTATCCTTGCCTGGAAAATTCCATGGACAGAGGAGTCTGGCAGGCTGCAGTCTATGGGGTCTCAAAGAGTTGGACACAACTGAGCATGCACACCACAAGTATTGAGCCTGTGCTCTGTTGCTTTAAGTTGCAACTACTGAAGCCTGAGTGTTGCAGCTAATGAAGCATGTGTGTGCCATAGAGCCTGTGCTCCCTAACAGGAGAAACCATCCAATGAGAAGCCCACACACAGCAACTACACAGTAGCCTCTGCTCACTGCGACAGGAGAAAAGCAACTACACAGTAGCCTTTGCTCACTGCAACCAGAGAAAAGCAACTCCACAGTAGCCTCTGCTCACTACGACCAGAGAAAAGCCCGAGAAGCAACAAAGACCCAACACAGCATCAAATAAGTAAATAAATGAAAATTATTATAATAAGTAAGCACTAATTTTGAATAGAGAGTAGAAAAACTAATGTTCCTTCGGTCGTCATTGAATGCTTCTTGAAAGAGCAGGCAGATGAATGTGGATGGAAGGAAGGAGAGCATTGAAACATAAATAGATGGGAGAAAGGGCAAAAGATGCCATATCCTGGGTTTCAGGTTTCCTAGGAGAGGATACCAGACACACAAGACCTAGAGCAATCATGCCATTGCATTCCTTATTTGTCTATTGGGCACAAGTTAAATACAAACCATCTAATTATATGTTGAGAAACAGTAAGACAATAAAAATATAGAATCCCAGCCTCAAATTTGAATACCATGAATCTGCTAGGAGAGCAGTGCAAGGCAGAGATTGGTCATCTTCATGCTCTGTTATTGTATTATTTTCTGAAAATTACTGAGCCTTGAACAGGTGAAATTTTCCAGTGTTAATATTTTGAGGTCCATTCCTCTGTTACCAAAAATGTCAGGAGAGTTTGTCCTCTCGGTGATGGCTTCAGAAGAGGGGTTGCAAACTCAAATGTCCAGAGGGTCTAAAAAGCTTCAGTAAACCAGTTTACTGAAGCATTCTGGCTGTAAGCACAGGAGCACCAGAATGTAAACGTTAGGGTGAGAACCATGAAACCTGAGGAGCACACAGTCCATATAAATGGCACCCACCCTTCATGTGCAGTGTGTTACTGTAGGTCTTTCAAAAACCATTGAGAGAATCCAGAAATCTAGAATTTAATGTTCAGTCTCCTTATTTGTAAACATTGCATCAAATATTATAAACAAAATGCAGTATACCAAACAAAACATGTTTGAGCCAACATTTTTTGGCTCTTGGGAAATGGTTAGATCTCAAGGAATGACATGCAGTGGGTGCTCTTGTCTTTGCAGCTCTTTGAGACCACCCAAAGTCCCTGCTTGTAACTCTCTCCCCCTGCATACCCCTGCTCTAGCCCCTCTCTCCCCCTGGTTCCTCACACAAGCTGGACAATATGAACCTAGAGTCTTATTGCCAAGATGTTGTTGCTGAGGTTTTCAAGTTTCAAGTCCTTGGTTTGAAGTGAGTCATCTCAAATTCAATTAGTGGAGAGTTCCTCTGGGCTCTGCCACGATTGGCAGAAGGGGAAATGACTCAGACAGCGGAGCATGCAGTGCCTAATGGGTCCAGCATGTGGGAGCTTTTGAGATTGCTGGGTATGGCACTCCTGGTGCCCAAGAGGAGCACGAAGGTGGGCTGGAGGTTGCAACACGCGCTCAGCTAAATTCACCGCTGACTCTTTTGGACTAAGGTCAATTTGAGATATTTGCATCTGACCTCAAATGTAAAGGGCCAGCACCTTAAAGAGACGTATTATTACAAACTCCTGACTCCTTCCCCAGCCTCTTTCCTCGGCCTGCCCAAACTGTGCACCTGGAACTTCAACATCACCAAACTATTTGCAGTCTCTCCAATTCCCTTTCTTGTTTCTTTACCTTTGTACATGCCATTTTGCCTCCCTGGAATGCCTTTTGCCTTGATGTGCCTCAGGCAAAATCCTAGTTGTGCCTTAAAACCCAAATCAGACATCATTTATTGTAAATTCTTACTAATTCTCCTCAGATGGAGTTAAACTGTGGCTTTTTCTTTGTATGTCTATAACCTGAACTTACAAGGGCTATGGCACTTTCCATATTGTACAAAAATTACTAGCTTACCTACTTGTCTGTCTGATTAAGGAGAGGCTTTTCAGGTCAGGAACTTATATTCCCTGTTATATTTCACAGTGTCTTGTGCATGGACAGGCAGTTAATAAGGGTTTACAGAACTATATTGAATTGAGATATTATACATCTCTGAAGTGACCCCAACATGACCTATCTCAATTCTGTGGCACAGATCTAAAGCATTATTAACTCGGCCTCTGCGATTTGAGCCCTTCTGAGTTACCTGTGGGCATGAATGGAGAGGTTAGGGCAGGAAGAGTAGTAACACACAGGTAATTGAGAAGTCAGTGACTTCACGCTAGCACTATCATTCACTAAAAGTTCATTGAAGTAAATACTCTGTCAAGCACTTGGGATGTAGCAACCAGTAAGAAGAACTTGCTTCCTGCTCTTCTATAGCTTGTATGTGGTGTGTGTAATCGCTCAGTCGTGTCCAACTCTTTGCAACCCCACAGACTGTAGCCCAACAGGCTCCTCTGTCCATGGGATTCTTTAGGAAAGAATACTGAAGTGGCTTGCCATTCCCTCCTCCAGAGAATCTTCCCAACCCAGGGATCGAACCCTGGTCTCTTGCATTGCAGGCAGATTCTTTACTGTTTGAGCTACAGGGGTAGTAAATATAAACAAGAGAATACCGGGTCACATGAAGTACAGTGAAGAAAAATCACATAGAATAATGTGATAGAAATGAATGAAGGGTGTGAGATTTCAGATAGAGTGGCAGGATTGGTCCTTCTAGCAAAAGAGTATTCATGCTAAATAATGAGGAGTCAGCAATGATAAGATATAAGGAAGGAACAATTCTCACAGAAGAAACAATGACTGGAAATGCCTGGAGCTGGAAATGAGCTTGGTGTGTTCCAGAAAGAAAGAAGACCAGAGTGGCTTGAGCAGAAAGGACAAGAAATAAAATCGAAGATATAGTCAGATGCCAGGCCATGAGGGGCCTTGAAGAATGCAATAAGGAATCAGAATTTTTAAAATTTTGATAGGAAAGTGATAGAGAGTTTTATCTGACTTTTATGCTGGGGGTGGATTGTCCTGTGGAAAAGGGGAGAGAAATAATAGAATGGAGTAACTGAGGCTGAGACTGAGTGCTGGATGGTCCTTCATTTAAGGACACAACTTCAGATGGAAAGCCCTTTTAGTAACATTGAAGTTAAGGCCTTGATAGTCCACAGGATCACAGAGTCGGACACAACTGAAGCACCTTAGCACACACACAGTGCTATTAGGATCTTAGAGACTCGAAGTGCAGTATTGTTGAGCATATTAAACAACCTCAATGGGAAATGTCCTTTCTGATGAATAAAGGGATTTTTGTGGGACTACATACCTCTTTTGCCTATAAAATCTCATAGAACATTGCTTCTCATGCATTTGGAACACCTCTGAATCACATTAAAATGAGGGTTTTGATTTGGTAGATTCAAAATTTCCCATATTTCCAATAATGATTCCAATAATCTCCCAGGTAACACAGAAGCATCATGTAATCAGATCCTGTAGCCTAAAGTCTACATTTTGAGAAGCCAGAACTAAAACCCTTTTGACCAGGATGTAGCTAAATTCCTTCAGCTGTCTTCAGCTCACCTGTTCAGATTCAGTCCCCTTGATTCCAGGGCTGGCGTGACCTTGTTTAAAGAGAGAAACAAGATGAAAAGGACAAGAAACAATCTGACACCCTACCTAGGCTCGTGGAACCCTGAATTGAGCAGTGACACCGGATGGACCATGTCAATCAAAGTTCTATATATGTTAAGCAGGCACTCTAAATGCCTCCCTGAGGCCACCAGGGCTAATATTCCAGAATCTCCTGGAAAACAGAAGACATTTTGAAATCAAACCTGAGCCCTGAGTATTTGGGGCTAGTCAGTGGGGCCAGTTGACCCTGAGAGAATGGTACAACATTTCTGTCTCTTAGACGCATCAGCCTGCTCCTTTAAGAAAGGCTCTTTCTTTGCCTTGCTTCAAAGTCTTACACAGGATATTAGCCACTTCCTTCTCTATAATTCATCCTTCCACTTTGCCATCTGGAATATTTCTCTTTTACAAGTGCCTAAGTTGTTGCAGTTTGAGGCAGTTGAATCCTAAATTTGCCATTTGGAGTAATTTATTGTTTTTAATGCTTTTTTCCCCAAATTCAGATTCTGTGGTTTGAAACAGACTCTAACCAGGATTTCTGCCTCCTAGTTGGACATCTAGTAGTTTACCCTTTCCAGGTCTTCTCCGGGTTTATTTTTCCACCAGTGACTGTCAGAGATCTTCTTTAGTTTTCCTCATCATATCACCGACCTGAATGCCTTGNTTCAGATTCTGTGGTTTGAAACAGACTCTAACCAGGATTTCTGCCTCCTAGTTGGACATCTAGTAGTTTACCCTTTCCAGGTCTTCTCCGGGTTTATTTTTCCACCAGTGACTGTCAGAGATCTTCTTTAGTTTTCCTCATCATATCACCGACCTGAATGCCTTGGTAGGGCCTCTTATGACAGGACTAAGACGGAGTAAGTGGAGACCAGTAGGCTGTAACCTTTGCAACACAAAAGTTTTGCTGTTCCCAAAACATCTTCTTACTAATGCCTCAAGTCCTACCTTTGGGTTGCTGGTCACATCAGCAACAGAGGTGGAAGGAAGCACAGGTCAACAGTGGAGCGGAAGGGAAGGGACTCACGACTGTTCATCTATGCCTGTGCTTGTGCTCCACTGCTCAGTCCTGCCCAGCTCTTTGTGACCCTGTGGACTGTAGCCGTCAGGCTCCTCTGTCCATGGAATTTCTCAGGTGAGAATATTGGAGTGGGTTGCCATTCCCTCCTCCAGGGGATCTTCCCAACCAGGGACCAAATCTGCGTCTCTTGCATTGGCAGGCGGATTCTTTACCACTGAGCCATCAAGGAAGTGAAAAGTGAAAGTGAAGTCGCTCAGTCGTGTCTGACTCTTTGCGACCCCATGGATTGTGGCCCACCAGACTCCTCTGTCCATGGGATTCTCCAGGCCAGAATACTGGAGTGGGTTGCTATTTCCTTCTCCATGGGATCTTCCCAACCCAGAGATTGAACCCTGGTCTCCTGCATTGCAGGCAGATACTTTATCCTCTGTGCCATCAGGGAAGTACTATGTGTCAAACCCTAAATTGAGAAAGTAGGTGATGTCCTCCCTACTCTATAGATGAAGAGATGAAGAAATCAAGACTCAGAATATCTTTTTCAAGGTATCCTGAAAAACAGTGTGGTGGGGTCAAGACTTGAATAAGATCTGACTCTAAGTCCGTGAGCTTGTCACTATTTGATCCTGGTGGACGAGCAGCAGGACACCAGACGGAGGATGAACACCAGCTTCTGGGGGTTTTCATGGGTGAAATAAGTGATCACAGTGAAGCCAGGGGCACGGAATTTCCAGAACAGGGCACCAGCTACTAGACAGAAGCTCCATATTAAACTAACCTTGGCACTAATGCAAGATTTTATGAGTTTATTTATGGCAAGAGCCCACTTCCCATTTGGCTGGCTTGAAGTTTGCAAGTAAAAGTGAACGGCAGTGACCTACTTTATGAAATTTTTGAGTAGGAATGAAGCAAGATTAGTTCATCCCTGGAACCTCTTTCATGATTCTCTTTGAAGAAGTGTTTCTAGGTAACAATACCCTGGTGGTTCTCAACCTGTGGGAGCTTTGGAGTAGTCAGTCTACCTGGGACCCATCCAAGACCAACTGAGTTGGGTTTCTAGCTGTGGGGCCCTGACATCTATGCTCCCCAAAGCTATCCAGGGTTGATGAGCAGCCAGAGTTGAAACCACAGCCCCAGGATACATGAGCTTACTATTTTTCCATGCCCTGAGAAGGAGAACAGAATTAAAACCCTGCACAATTCTAGAGGGCAGAGGAAAGTGGGAAAAAGTTTCTGGTGCTAAGTTTGGAAAACTGAATTTTTCTCATTTGCAAGGAGAAAAGACAAGTTTTAATCACTTCACAGTTTTGCCAGAGGGCCAGTGACCCAGAGGTTCCCTTTAGCCCCTGCTCTAGTGAATCTAACTTCCAGTGTCTAACCTTCATGGAGTCAAGGTCAGGATTAACTTTTGTAGTATCTGACACCACTTTAACAACTCAGTTTTAAAACTCACTGCATTGCAGAGTCTGCTATTTGTCTAAAGTACTGGCATTCAGGGAAAATGATGCTTTGTTGATTTTAGACTAGAGAATCAAAGAGATAGGGTGGTTATTTGTCCTTCCCAAGGTTGCTTACTAAGTCATTAGGGAGTCAGAGCTGTCTTCTTTAACTGGAGCAGCATTTAAGGTGCTTCTGGAATGTTATGAGAAACATAGTCATCCCTATGAAATTAACATCAGGGTTAGTCAAGGCTATGATTTTTCCAGTGGTCATGTATGGATGTGAGAGTTGGACTATATAGAAAGCTGAGCTCCAAAGAATTGATGCTTTTGAACTGTGGTATTGGAGAAGACTCTTGAGAGTCCCTTNTGAAATTAACATCAGGGTTAGTCAAGGCTATGATTTTTCCAGTGGTCATGTATGGATGTGAGAGTTGGACTATATAGAAAGCTGAGCTCCAAAGAATTGATGCTTTTGAACTGTGGTATTGGAGAAGACTCTTGAGAGTCCCTTGGACTGCAGTCCTTTAGAATGGACGTTCTAAAGGAGATCAGCCCTGCTACAATTCATGGGGTCACAAAGAGTCAGACACGACTGAGTGACTGAACTGAACAGAACTGAACTGAATGTTGAAGGGGGACAGTGTGTGCTCAGCTCAGTCCAGCCTCATACTGGCTGCCAGAGGATCCATAGGACATCATGGTTACCATTCCAACTTTTTAATAAGTATCTCTCTGTCTGGAATTGCTGCATGACATACAAGCTCTTTGTCTAAGAGAAGGTATAGCCACGAGAGAAAACATAAAAGCCTCCTAGAGTTGAGCCAGGCTTTATGAAAGAGTTTGGGCAGGAAATGAAAATATCTTCCCCATCTAACCTGAGTATATCTGATTGGTAGGATGTAATCCTAAAGGAGAACCTAAGCTGCAAGGAAGTCTGGGAAGTATAGGTTTTGTTCCCAGTCTTTCTTAAGAGAAAGATAGTAGAAAGAAGATTTAGAAAACCAAAGCATTGACCACAACCAGAATTTTTCAATGTGTATACCACAGATAGCAAGATGTAGCTAAATGTTACTTTTTTAAAGATTTTGTTCTCAAATGAATTGAAGTCATGCTTGGTAAAACAAAGTTAAACCTGATTCTTTTAAGAAATATGTATTTATTTGGCTGCATGGGGTCTTAACTGTGGCACGTTAAGACGTACAGGGTCTTTCTTTGCAGAGTGCAGAATCTCTAGTTGTGACATTCAGACTCCCAGTTGCAGTGTGCAGACTTAGTTGCTCTATGTCCCCTGCATTGCAAGGCAGAGTCTTAACCACTGGACCATCAGGGAAGCCCCCTAAATATGATTCTTTGTTGCAATATATTTCAGGGTTGTTAACATCCAAACATGTACCCTCAATTCAGTCCAGTTCAGTCCTCAGTCCTGTCCGACTCTTTGCGACCCACGAATCACAGCACGCCAGGCCTCCCTGTCCATCACCAACTCCCGGAGTTCACTCAGACTCACGTCTATCGAGTCGGTGATGCCATCC
>SJYV01016142.1:433828-488093 GCA_006410875.1 Neotragus pygmaeus | reverse complement strand
AGTATTGGAGTTTCAGCTTTAGCATCATTCCTTCCAAAGAAATCCCAGGGCTGATCTCCTTCAGAATGGACTGGTTGGATCTCCTTGCAGTCCAAGGGACTCTCAACAGTCTTCTCCAACACCACATTTCAAAAGCATCAATTCTTCGGCACTCAGCCTTCTTCACAGTCCAACTCTCACATCCATACATGACCACAGGAAAAACCATAGCCTTGACTAGACGGACCTTAGTCGGCAAGGTAATATCTCTGCTTTTGAGTATACTGTCTAGGTTGGTCATAACTTTTCTTTCAAGGAGTAAGCGTCTTTTAATTTCATGGCTGCAATCACCCTGTGTTCTGTGAAAAACATGTACCCTAGTTCTTCATATTTTGAGAAACATGAGCTGGGTAAACATTTATCTAAGCTCATTTTGCAGAAGAAGAAACTGGGGTCCAGAGGGATTAAATAAGATGTCTGATGAAACCAAAATCCATGCTGCTTGAGTAGTCAGGAGTTTTCTTACACTTAGAGGGAATGAAAAGTGGATAGTGGAGGCAGGCAAGCAAAAAAGTGGAAAGATGAAACTTACAGGCAGGTGAGAAAAGTTGGAACTCTAGAGGAAAGCTAGGCATCAATGTCTTCCCCAGTTATTGAGAGTGGAACATTCAAAAACACTCTGCACATGTCCTGACCCAGCGCCAGAATGAGTTCATTAAAGAGGTCGAGACCCTGAACCCATATCTCAATCCCTTTCCACATGTGTCTGGAATATGTTGGTTCTTTAGCCTCGATTAGTCACAGGGAAAACTGGTTCTATGGAACATGTCATCTTTATAAATAGAACCAGAATCCAGTGGTTTCTAAACAGTCAGGAGACAGTCTGTCTTCTGGTGTCAGTTATTTATTTGTGTTTCTGTTTCATAAAACACATCTTCTCCAGTTCTAGCCTTTGCCTCATTACGTGTCTGCCCCAGACGTGTTGCACAGATTTCTTGACCTCTTGACTCAAACCTCAGGGAGTGGGGGCAGTGGGCACTTTCTCCTTTGGTTTCTGCCAAGGTTGGTTCTGTGGTAAAGATGTTTGTATTTGTTAAGGAGCTAGAAGGACTTTAGACTTTGATAATAATCCCTCTCTTAGATGGTGCATGTAAGGACAAGAGGAAAAAGAGAAATACCTTTCTCAGCTGCCATGTCTCAGTGGCCGCATCATTTTCTCTGAGCCCACCTGCACATTTGTTAATTCCTTTTAACGAAAGTTTTGATGTGTCTGTTCTCTCTTATTTAGGTCAATCTTGTCACTCACCAAAAATGGAGAAAATAAATAGTCATAAAGTGATCCTTTCAGTCAAACATATCAAGCCTTTATGAAAAGCCTGCTGAGCAATCTGATGGTATGGTGCAGATTCACGGTGTTCACTCCTGCCTTTCTTTTGTTTGCACGCATTCTCTGCCTCAGGTAACAGACACAAATTTCCATCAGCAAGACTAAATGTGGCTTAGGGATCGCTAATAATAAAGCATTTCCTGTTCTGATAGACTTACCTTGATTTTTTTCATGAACCATTTTGGAAATGGGGAACTCAACACTTTTTGAAGCAATTCGTACTATGGATGTCGTTTGTCTCTGTTAGTCAAGGCACATTTGGTTGCAAGTTATAAGCCCAGAGAAGAGAGAATAGAATAAATATGTGTACTTCATGAGTCTTGAAACAGTGTGTGTGGGGGGGGGAGCTAACTCAAACTGGATTAAACCGGCCTCACCTCCTCTCAAAAATGTTAGTTTAGTGATTACCCAAAAAACAGAAAAGGATAGACCCACTTACTGTATTTCTGGACCCAGGAGGTAAAACAATGTCATCAGGATTCAATTTCTCAGTCCTTCTTCCTCTATGCAACGTCATTCTCCAGGATATTTCTCTCAACCAAGATGCCCCAGAGTTGCCAGACTGACATTCTTACAGGTCAGCAGAGAGATTCTGTCCTCCCACTGCTCAACCAAGTCCTAAGATGAGGCTCGTGGGACCAAGTTCAATTGTGTCCACACTCCTGAACCATTCACTGGCCAGAACCTGTTCATTAATTGCCAAGGCCTGGGCCATGGATCCCTTTCTGGAGTAAGGAGTGAGATGATGCTACCAAAACGAAGGGCAGTAGATGCTGATCAGGACAAAGTGTTCTCAGTTACATTCTGTTTATGCATCTTCATTTATTCATTCATTCATTTTGCATAGAGGAACTGTTGTGTGCTGGAAACAAGGGAGAAAATCCTGGACATGTTATCCTTGTCTTCCATTCTCTGATGAATTCCTTCACCCCCATTGCCTCAGCAGAGTTGGATATTCCATCCTGATACTTCTGCTCTTCTCAGTAAATACCTCAACAACAGCATACACCATTCATGGCTGTGTTGATGTCTCCTCATCTTTTCCCTAATTTTCTTTGAGCTCCTGGAGGACACATATCATGTCTTACTTATCTTGGCCTCCCCAGATACCAGCAGCAGGTGCAGACAAGGTACTCAGAAAGCCTTTGTTGAATAAATATGTGAGTGATGAGTGATGAGTAAACATATGAGTGATTAAAAATTTTTTAATTAGTGAATTAATACACACGTTCCCAGTCCTTGGGGATTTTGCAAACTACCGGGGGGAAATAAATCCATAAATAACTCATTGGAATACAATGTGATTCATGGGACAACAGCCACGTGAGCAAAAGATTGGGAAATACAGCAGAATGTGATATGTAGCAGAATTATTGAAAATGTTTTAGATATTTAGATATTTAAATATATTTAGATATTTCAAATCTAAATCTAACTCCCTGTGGTTTATACCTGCATATTTGTAGTTCTTCATTCTTGAACAGCTCCAAATATGTCTACTTATTGTTCTAATCTCTGGAACAATTTCTAACAACACATAGGTACTCAATCAGTATTTTT
This sequence comes from Neotragus pygmaeus, assembly GCA_006410875.1. NCBI lineage: Eukaryota > Metazoa > Chordata > Mammalia > Artiodactyla > Bovidae > Neotragus > Neotragus pygmaeus. The sequence goes on along the minus strand of SJYV01016142.1, from coordinate 485,167 downwards.
TTTCTTTTTTAAATGTTTTCAGGGAGGAAACTGGGCAGGGAGGAGACTTCCCTTTTTTAAAAATATTTATATCTTTGCCGCATCATCTCTTAGTTGTGCCATGCACACAACAGCATGGTCTTTGTTGTGGCACATGGCATGCAGGTTCCAGAGTGCACAGTCACGCGTGGGCTTGGCTGCCTAGTGTCAGATGGAATCTTAGCTCCTGGATCAGGAATCAAACCCATGGCTCCTGTATTGGAAGCTAGATTCATAACTGTTGGACCACCAGCGAAGTCCCTCAATCAGTATTGCTGAAAAAAAATTAATTGCATTGTCTCAGCTGTATCACAGTATCAGTTGTAGAAGGGTAGGTATCTTTCCTGGCTCTTAGATTTCCCTGCTGATGGTTACGTCATCATCAGTTCAGTTCAGTTCAGTCGCTCAGTCGTGTCCAACTCTTTGAGACCCCACGGACTACAGAAAGCCAGGCTTCTTTGTCAAATACCAACTCCAGTGGTTTACCCAAACTCATGGCCATTGAGTCAGTGATACCATCCAACCATCTCATCCTCTGTCGTCTCCTTCTCCTACTGCCTTCAATCTTTCCCAACATCAGTGTCTTTTCAAATAACTCAGCTCTTTGCAGGTAGCCAAAGTATCAGAGTTTCAACTTCAACATCAATCCTTCCAATGATTACTCAGGACTGATCTCCTTTAGGATGGACTGGTTGGATCTCCTTGCAGTCCAAGAGACTCTCAAGAGTCNTTTGCATGAAATGTTCCCTTGGTATCTCTAATTTTCTTGAAAAGATCTCTAATTTTTCCCATTCTGTTGTTTTCCTGTATTTCTTTGCATTGATTGCTGAGGAAGGCTTTCTTATCTCTCCTTGCTATTCTTTGGAACTCTGCATTCAAATGGGTATATCTTTCCTCTTGTCCTTTGCTTTTCACTTCCCTTCTTTACATAGCTATTTGTAAGGCTTCCTCAGACAGCCATTTTGCTTTTTTGCATTTCTTTTCCAGGGGGCTGGTCTCCATTCCTGTCTTCTGTACAATGTCACGAACCTCCATCCATAGTCATCAGACACTCTGTCTATCAGATCTAGTCCCTTAAATCTATTTCTCACTTCCGCTGTATAGTCATAAGGGATTTTATTTAGGTCATACCTGAATGATCTCGTGGTTTTTCTCCACTTTCTTCAATGTCAGTCTGAATTTGGCAATAAGGAGTTCATGATCCGAGCCATAGGCAGCTCCTGGTCTTGTTTTTGCTGACTTTATAGAGCTTTCCATCTTTGGCTGCAAATAATATAATCAGTCTGATCNGTGGTTTTTCTCCACTTTCTTCAATGTCAGTCTGAATTTGGCAATAAGGAGTTCATGATCCGAGCCATAGGCAGCTCCTGGTCTTGTTTTTGCTGACTTTATAGAGCTTTCCATCTTTGGCTGCAAATAATATAATCAGTCTGATCTTGGTGTTGACCATCTGGTGATGTCCATGTGTAGAGTCTTCTCTTGTGTTGTTGGAAGAGGATGTTTGCTATGACCAGTGTGTTCTCTTGGCAAAACTCTATTAGCCTTTGGCCTGCTTCATTCTGTACTCCAAGGCCAAATTTGCCTGTTACTCCAGGTGTTTATTGACTTCCTACTTTTGCATTCCAATCCCCTGTAATGAAAAGGACATCTTTTTTGAGTGTTAGTCTAAAAGGTCTTGTAGATCTTCATAGAACTATTCAACTTCAGCTTCTTCACCATTCCTGGTTGGGGCATAGACTTGGATTACTGTCATATTGAGTGGTTTGCCTTGGAAATGAACAGAGATCATTCTGTCATTTTTGAGATTGCATCCACTTACTGCATTTTGGAGTCTTTTGTTGACTATGATGGCTACTCCATTTCTTCTGAGGGATTCCTGCCCGCTGAGTCATCTGAGTTAAATTCACCCATTCCAGTCCATTTTAGTTCGCTGATTCCTAAAATGTCAATGTTCACNTGCCTGTTACTCCAGGTGTTTCTTGACTTCCTACTTTTGCATTCCAGTCCCCTGTGATGAAAAGGACATCCTTTTTTGGTGTTAGTTCTAAAACGTCTTGTAGGTCTTCAGAGAACCATTCAGTTTCATCTTCTTCAGCATTACTGGTTGGGACATAGACTTGGATTACCGTGATATTGAATGGTTTGCCCTGGAAATGAACAGAGATCATTCTATCGTTTCTGAGATTGCATCCAAGTACTGCATTTCAGACTCTTTTGTTGACTATGATGGCTACTCCATTTCTTCTAAGGGATTCTTGCCCAGAGTAGTAGATATAAAGGTCATCTGAGTTAAATTCATTCATTCCAGTCCGTTTTAGTTTGCTTATTCCTAGAATGTCAACGTTCACTCTTGCCATCTCCTTTTTGACCACTTTCAATTTGCCTTGATTCATGGACCTAACATTCCAGGTTCCTATGCAGTATTGCTCTTTGCAGCATCAGGCCTTGCATCTATCACCAGTCACATCCACAACTGGGTGTTGTTTTTACTTTGGCTCCATCTCTTCATTCTGATCCCCAGTAGTGTATTGGGCACCTACTGACCTGGGGAGTTCATNGTTCCTATGCAGTATTGCTCTTTGCAGCATCAGGCCTTGCATCTATCACCAGTCACATCCACAACTGGGTGTTGTTTTTACTTTGGCTCCATCTCTTCATTCTGATCCCCAGTAGTGTATTGGGCACCTACTGACCTGGGGAGTTCATCTGTCAGCGCTGGAGCAGCGAGTGGCCAAGAGGAGATACCCCATGTCCGAGGTTAGTAGTGGCAGCCGTGAGGTGATACACCACATCCAAGGTCAGAGAAACCCCAGTAAGATGGTAGGCGCTGAGACAGGGCATTAGAGGGTAGACAGACTGAAACCACAATCACAGAAAACTAACCAATCTGATCACATGGACCACAGCCTTGTCTAACTCAATGAAACNCCACATCCAAGGTCAGAGAAACCCCAGTAAGATGGTAGGCGCTGAGACAGGGCATTAGAGGGTAGACAGACTGAAACCACAATCACAGAAAACTAACCAATCTGATCACATGGACCACAGCCTTGTCTAACTCAATGAAACTATGAGCCATGCCGTGTAGGGCCAGTGAAGAGGGCTGGGTCATGGTGGAGAGTTCTGAGAAAACGTGGTCCACTGGAGAAGGGAATCATAAGCCACTTCAGTATTCTTGCCTTGAGAACCCCATAAACATTATGAAAAGGCCAAAGGATAGGACACTGAAAGATGAACTCCCCAGGTCGGTAGGTGCCCGATATGCTACATCATCATAGGAGAGAAAATACTTTCTTGTTGACAGTCCCCTGCATTGTCATGCCTGGATCTCTGAACTCCAATTGAAAAGTGGTTGTTAGGAACCTGAATTGCATTTTATTTTAGATAAAATGTGGTCAGTGGTGCTTGCTTTCAAGTCTAGCATGCTCTAGCTGACCTGATGAGCATTGTGCTGGCCTGGGACTCGGAAGCTCAGAAGCCTGGAAATAGCCCCAATGCTCATTTGAGGTATGAGTTGGGCACTGGGTAGAATTGGGTTCAATTGGCCTTTGGTCTCTCTTCCTTGCTAATATCCCTCTTCCTTCCTCTTCTCTCTTTTCCTCTCTAAGCTTCTACTTAACTGAGCTTCCATGGCTGCAGTGGCCTTGAAAATGCACCACTCAGAACTTGTGCTTTGCCACAGGGACCATAAATGATAGACAGACCCAGATACTATGTTCCAAATCTACCAAGTCATCTACTGAGGCTTTGCTTCCCTTGAGCTGATCTCAGTCACTGATTGAACACAAGCATAATGCTAAAGCAGGACCATTCCTGCAAGATACTGGATAAGTTGACTCTTGGACTCCATCAGCCTGGCTAAAATTATCCCAGCAGTGTGCTGCAGTCTGAGACTCTGCCCACTCAGCTCCCTCCCTTCCCTCTGTCCTTCCCAGGATCAGACCTGTGCTGGGGTCTGATGGCTCCCCTTGCCTCCTAGGATTCCTCCTCTGTTCCTCCCGCAGACATTTCCCCAGCAAGTCTTTTACATGTCTAATCCCATCTTGGCCTCTACTTCTTACAGAACCAGGAGTAACACATGCGACTGCACACAGGCCACCAGCAGCAAGGAGTCTTCTCCAACCCAACAACTGGTGAGTACTTTCTTGCTTCAGGTGCAGAAGAGGGTAGTTGACCACTGAATCCAGGAAGAGTCAGTTGGAGCAGGAGGAGATGGACCTACCTGATGGAGCTAAAAAGACTAGCACTTAGTCGTTCTCAAAACCCCAGGGTCAAATAGAAGATGATTGGTTCCTCCTCATTTCCTGACTTATATTTCAGAGGGTTTCTTGTTTTGTTTTTACTTTATTTTCACATCAAAGTAATTTTGAGGATTTATATAGATCTGATTTTACATAGAAATAAATGGGAGTACCATTATTGTCAAAAATTTTCCAACATAATTTCTCAGGGTTTCTGCCTCTTCACCTTCCATCCACATACTGGTTAGACAGAGACATGAAGATGCCAGGTGAGTAATTTGGTAGCCTTTTAACACTACCTGTTTTTACATGTCTGTTCAACATGTAGTAGGAATGAAAAAATAAAAATTATATACTTTTTATGTTGAAAATAAAGATTTATATTCCATGTACATATTGCATGGGATTTTCTGAACTAGACAGTTTCTTGAGAGGCATATTGAACTTTTAAAATGAAGTTCTCTAGTTTGCATTCCCACCAACAGTGCAAGAAGGTTCCCTTTTCTCCACACCCTCTCCAGCATTTATTGCTTGTAGACTTTTGGATAGCAGCCATTCTTACTGGCGTGAAATGGGACCTCATTGTGGTTTTGATTTGCATTTCTCTGATAATGAGTGATGTTGAGCATCTTTTCATGTGTTTGTTAGCCATCTGTATGTCTTTTTTGGAGAAATGTCTGTTTAGTTCTTTGGCCCACTTTTTGACTGGGTCTTTTATTTTTCTGGAATTGAGCTGCAGGAGTTGCTTGTATATTTTTGAGATTAATTCTTTGTCAGTTGCTTCATTTGCTTTTATTTTCTCCCATTCTGAAGGTTGTCTTTTTACCTTGCTTATAGTTTCCTTTGTTGTGCAGAAGCTTTTAATTTTAATTAGGTCCCATTTGTTTATTTTTGCTTTTATTTCCAATATTCTGGGAGGTGGGTCATAGAGGATCCTGCTGTGATTTATGTTGGAGAGTGTTTTGCCTATGTTCTCCTCTAAGAGTTTAATAGTTTCTGGTCTTACATTTAGATCTTTAATCCATTTTGAGTTTATTTTTGTGTGTGGTGTTAGAAAGTGATCTAGTTTCATTCTTTTACAAGTGGTTCANTGGAGGTGGGTCATAGAGGATCCTGCTGTGATTTATGTTGGAGAGTGTTTTGCCTATGTTCTCCTCTAAGAGTTTAATAGTTTCTGGTCTTACATTTAGATCTTTAATCCATTTTGAGTTTATTTTTGTGTGTGGTGTTAGAAAGTGATCTAGTTTCATTCTTTTACAAGTGGTTCACCAGTTTTCCCAGCACCACTTGTTAAAGAGATTGCCTTTTCTCCATTGTATATTCTTGCCTCCTTTGTCAAAGATAAGGTGTCCATAGGTATGTGGATTTATCTCTGGGCTGTTTTCTTCCACTGATCTATATTTCTATCTTTGTGCCAGGACAGCCACTATGGAGAACAGTGTGGAGATTCCTTCAAAAACTGGAACTAGGGCTGCCCTATGACCCAGCAATCCCACTGCTGGGCATACACACTGAGGAAACCAGAATTGAAAGAGACACATGTACCCCAATGTTCATCGCAGCACTGTTTATAATAGCCAGGACATGGAAGCAACCTAGATGTCCATCAGCAGATGAATGGATAAGAAAGCTGTGGTACATATACACAATGGAGTATTACTCAGCCATTACAAAGAATACATTTGAATCAGTTCTAATGAGGTGGATGAAACTGGAGCCGATTATACAGAGTGAAGTAAGCCAGAAAGAAAAACACCAATACAGTATACTAATGCATATATATGGAATTTAGAAAGATGGTAATGATAACCCTGTATGCAAGACAGCAAAAGAGACACAGATATATAGAACAGTCTTTTGGACTCTGTGGGAGAGGGCGAGGGTGGGATGATTTGGGAGAACAGCATTGAAACATATATATTATCATATGTGAAATGAATCACCAGTCTAGGTTCGATAATGAGACAGGGTGCTCAGGGCTGGTGCACTGGGATGGCCCAGAGGGATGGTACGGGGAGAGAGGTGGGAGGGGGGTTCAGGATGGGGAACATGTGTACACCCATGGTGGATTCATGTCAATGTATCACGAAACCAAAACAATATTGTAAAGTAATTAGCCTCCAATTAAAATAAATAAATTTATATTAAAAAATACAAAAAAATGAAGTTATTCTAATAAATCATCTCCAGGAAAGAGTACATGCAGTATTGTGAATTTTTCAGTTTCAGAATTTCAGTAGCCTGGATTGTTAAAGGGAACTCTTGGCAGGCCAGTCTCAAAGTTAGTGGTAAGGCCTTGTCCATGTAAATTGCATGTACTTGCCACAAAAATATCAGCAGAGATAGACTAGCAACAGTACCCAGTGTTTAATGGCAACCAAACTAATTTAGGTCTCACCAGGTTTGTCAGCTGGAGAAGGAAATGGCAACCCACTCCAGTATTCTTGCCTGGAGAATCCCAGGGACGGGAGAGCCTGGTGGGCTGCCGTCTATGGGGTCACAGAGTCGGACACGACTGAAGCGACTTAGCGGTAGCAGTTTTGTCAGCAGTCATGTGTGGAGAGCTGAGTTCACCAGCTTGCTGCTGTAATTTTATTCCAGCGACATTTCAGTATCCCCTATTAACTGGTGTGCTGGACAGCTGCCTAGTGGCTTAGGGTTGTATCATCCTTAGCCTGGAGTATGGGATGGACTCAGCCGGCAGTACCACAGCATGTCTATAAGATGCTCTCCATAGAGCTTGAGGGCCATCTGGCCGGGGTAGGGGGAAGACCAGGGAGTGGGGAGCCTGGGGGAGATAGATGAGGGGGTGCTGCAATGATCAGGCCCCTGGCAGGGTGAAGGACAGCTGTGGCTGTCAGGGGTTTTTCTCAGATCCAAGAGGAAAAACTCATCAGAGAAGGAAGGGAGGAGCAGTGGTTTTCAGTCAGGGGCAGTTTTGCCATTTCCCACCACTCCTGCCCCCAAGATATGTGGCAATGTCTAGAGACATTTTTGGTTGTCACAACTTTGGGGAGGGGTCGAATACTACCAGCATCTGGTTGGTAGAGGTCAGTGTGCATGCCTGCTAAACTGTTTCAGTTGTGTGTGATTCTTTGTAACCCTATGGACTGTAGCCCACCAGGCTCCTCTGTCCGTGGAATTCTCCAGGCAAGAATACTGGAGTGGGTTGCTATGTCCTCCTCCAGGGGATCTTCCCAATCCAGGAATCGAACCTGCATTTCTATGTCTCCTGCATTGGTAGGTGTGTTCTTTATCACTGCCACCACCTGGGAAGCCTATGGAGGTCAGAGACGCTGTTAAACATCCAANCTATGTCCTCCTCCAGGGGATCTTCCCAATCCAGGAATCGAACCTGCATTTCTATGTCTCCTGCATTGGTAGGTGTGTTCTTTATCACTGCCACCACCTGGGAAGCCTATGGAGGTCAGAGACGCTGTTAAACATCCAAGAATGCACATAACAGCCCCCACAACAAAGAATTATCTAGTTCAAAATGTCAGTAATGCTGAATCTGAGAAAACTTGTTAGAACCTGACTTAAATCTAGTCCTTGGTAAAAATAATTTACAGATTTTTTTTTTTTTTCTTTTCTAGGATGAAGGCTTTCCTGCAAGGCACCCACGGTCTTCCACTTTACCCGTGGTTTGCCTCCTTCTTGTCTGAGTCCTGTGGCTCCTAGCGTCTGTTCCACCTCCTTTGGTGGAGACCCTGTATGGCCATAAACTGGGAGGGAGTGGAAGGCAGAGGACTGTGAGCCAAGACACACCACACCTTGCCCTGCTGGGTCTCTTACTGTACACCGAGGCATTCCCAGGCAGGGAAACCCCTGAGACTAAGAGGGAGGCTGGGCTAAAGAACCAGAGGGTTTCAGATTTTGGCAGAGAAGGGAAAGCTTCCAGGAAAGAGGTGGGGGGGTGCTCCTCATTAACAGCTCCGTGGGAGAGGGAATGCGTGTGGTATGCTTATGTTCCATTTGTCTAAATATTATTTTCATGAGGTCAGAGACTTTACCCTTTGTTCTAACTATCTATGAATACATAATAAACCACCCCTAAATTAAGTGGCTTCACGCACTTTATTAATATAGTGCATGAATTGTATCTCATAGTTCTTGAGCGTACCTGGGCAGTGGTTTTTGCTTGGATTTCTCATGGGTGGATATAGTCAGATGGTGTCTCAGGCTACAGTCACCTGAAGACTCAACTGGTCTTGATATCTAAGCACACTCACCTGGGTTACATTTATTTTTGGCTTTCTGCTTAGAGCTCAGCTGAGGCTGAACCTTAAGTGTCTACACGTGGCCTCTCCATGTGGCTTGGACTTCTTAAAGCATGGCAGCAGACTCCTAAGAGGGAGTGTCTGAAGAGAAAGCTGAAAGACTTTTTGTGATATGGCCACAGAAACTCCAGATTTCAGCCGGTTAAAACAAATGCACTGAGCCCAGCCCAAATTCAAGGTGAGGGAAACGGGGTGAGTCCTCTTGATGTGAAGAACAGCACGTACACACAGGACTGAGAGTTGTCATCTATGCCTGTTTGCCAGTTCCTACTCTTTGATGCCTTGAAATCTATCTATCAACCCCAATACCCTAAACAAGAGAGCCTAGTGGAGTGGTGTGCCAGGTAGGTGAGAGGTAAATTGTTAAGACCCTAGATGCCTAGAGGCAGGGAGACCTGGCTTTGAATCTGGGTTTTTCCAGCTACCAGCTGTGGATCTTGGGCAAGTTGTTTAATCTGTGTGAGCCTCAGTTGGCTCCTTTGTAAAAGAATGATAATATATACATCTCCATGTATGGTTGTGGGATTTAAATGTTGCCCAGCATAGAGTAAGCATTCAGTAATTGTTTGCTGTTAGAAATAAAGGTGAAAAGAGGCTTGCTTTGCTTCTCTAGCACCCCTTGTTTACTCTGATCCAGCATCAAGGTGAACTCAGCTCTAGAGCACCACTAATGTTCAGGTCTCCCCAGCAAGAAGAACATGGAGTCGAGAAACTGCAGTCAGGTAGGTAAAGTCAAGGTTCTGAGAGTGGATATTGCCACAGTGACCCTTAGGGGCCCTAGAGAAGGATGGAATTTGTCCTGGAGATTAAAAGTGAAAGATCAGGGTCTGACCCAAGCAGAGTATGTTGATGGAGCAGTGTGGTGGACGGGATAAGGAAAAACTCTGCCTCTGGCTCATGTTCTTCTACTAATATTTTTAGAGCCTCAGCTATCTCACTACAATGGACGGGTGTGATCTGAAGGCTGCAGAAGTTCCTTCTAGCCATGGCCAAGCTCTTCCATGTCAGGAATCTCCAAATGTGCCCACTCCTGCCCATCTATTTGGTTGGCACTCTGGCTTGGGTCACTGTTATTGTTATTCTCTTAATTACTGCCGATGCCTCTTTACGGGTCCTCTTGCTCTTAGTCTGTGCCCATTGGTCCTTTGCAAGGCAATCAGAATAATCTATTTGTAACGCAAATCTAGTCATGTACTCAAGCCTTCAGGGCTTGTTATTCTCCACTTTCCCCTCTCTCTGCCTTTCTTTGTACCTAGTTTCAGAAGGTTGCTAATCTCAATGGATTTCTTTGACTTTCTGTATCCTACTGGGATTCAGCCAGTGAAGGATCCAGCAGGGGACCGGAGAGCAAGAGATGGGGGCATTTGAAGTGTGAATTCCCCCTGGAGTGCCGCAGTTCCTGCTGTTTCCTGTGACTTTCCACGTCGTCCTGCATAGCGACTCTCCTTCCTGGCTCTGCCTCTCATGATTTCCCTCCCCTACCTCCTCGGACCTGGAGGTGATCATGGCTTCTCTATGTTGCTTTGCTTGAGTACCTCAACACTTTTCCTTGGTTCCTTTAACTCCACCAAACCCATTAAAGTATTTCTTATGTAATTACACCATGTAAAATGCCAGGCTGGATGAGTCACAAGCTGGAATTAAGATTGCAGGGAAAAATATAAACAACCTCAGATATGCAGATGATACCACTCTAATGGAAGAAAGTAAAGATGAACCAAAGAGCCTCTTGATGAGAGTGAAAAAGAAGAGTAAAACTCTGGCTTAAAACTCAACATTCAGAAAACTAATACCAAGGCATCAAGTCCCATCACTTCATGGCAAATAGATAGGGGAAAAGTGGAAACAGTGACAGATTTTATTTTCTTTGTCTCCAAAATTACTGCAGCCACAAAATTAAAAGACTCTTGCTCCTTGGAAAAAAAACTGACAAACCTAGACAGCATATTAAAATGCAGCCTTTTCTTTGCTAAGAAAGGTCTGTAAAGTCAAAGCTATGGTTTTTCCAGCAGTCATGTACAGATGTGAGAGTTGGACCATAAAGAAGGCTGAGTGCCGAAGAATTGATGTTTTTAATTGACAGCAAGGGAGAATCTCTTAGACAACAAGGAGATCAAACCAAACAATCCTAAAGGAAATCAGGCCTGAATATTTATTGGAAGGGCTGGTGCTGGAGCTAAAGCTCAAGTACTTTACACCTGATGCAAAGAGAGGATTCATTAGAAATGACCCTGATGATGGGAAAGTTTGAGGGCAGGAGGAAAATGGAGGAAGAGGCTGAGATGATTGGATGGCATCACTGATTCAATGGNTTCAGCCAGTGAAGGATCCAGCAGGGGACCGGAGAGCAAGAGATGGGGGCATTTGAAGTGTGAATTCCCCCTGGAGTGCCGCAGTTCCTGCTGTTTCCTGTGACTTTCCACGTCGTCCTGCATAGCGACTCTCCTTCCTGGCTCTGCCTCTCATGATTTCCCTCCCCTACCTCCTCGGACCTGGAGGTGATCATGGCTTCTCTATGTTGCTTTGCTTGAGTACCTCAACACTTTTCCTTGGTTCCTTTAACTCCACCAAACCCATTAAAGTATTTCTTATGTAATTACACCATGTAAAATGCCAGGCTGGATGAGTCACAAGCTGGAATTAAGATTGCAGGGAAAAATATAAACAACCTCAGATATGCAGATGATACCACTCTAATGGAAGAAAGTAAAGATGAACCAAAGAGCCTCTTGATGAGAGTGAAAAAGAAGAGTAAAACTCTGGCTTAAAACTCAACATTCAGAAAACTAATACCAAGGCATCAAGTCCCATCACTTCATGGCAAATAGATAGGGGAAAAGTGGAAACAGTGACAGATTTTATTTTCTTTGTCTCCAAAATTACTGCAGCCACAAAATTAAAAGACTCTTGCTCCTTGGAAAAAAAACTGACAAACCTAGACAGCATATTAAAATGCAGCCTTTTCTTTGCTAAGAAAGGTCTGTAAAGTCAAAGCTATGGTTTTTCCAGCAGTCATGTACAGATGTGAGAGTTGGACCATAAAGAAGGCTGAGTGCCGAAGAATTGATGTTTTTAATTGACAGCAAGGGAGAATCTCTTAGACAACAAGGAGATCAAACCAAACAATCCTAAAGGAAATCAGGCCTGAATATTTATTGGAAGGGCTGGTGCTGGAGCTAAAGCTCAAGTACTTTACACCTGATGCAAAGAGAGGATTCATTAGAAATGACCCTGATGATGGGAAAGTTTGAGGGCAGGAGGAAAATGGAGGAAGAGGCTGAGATGATTGGATGGCATCACTGATTCAATGGACATGAAAGTGAAAGTGAAAGCTGCTCAGTTGTGTCTGACTCTGCGACCTCATGGACTGTATAGTCCATGGAAGTATCCTGGGCAGAATACTGAAGTGGGTAAGCCAGTCTCTTCCCCAGGTGATCTTCCCAACCCAGGGATTGAACCCAAGTCTCCCTCATTGCAGGCAGATTCTTTACTTGCTGAGCCACAAGGGAAGCCCAAGAATACTGGAGTGGGTAATCCATCCATTTCCCAGGGGATCTTCCTGACCCAGGAATCGAACAAGGGTCTTCTGCATTGCAGACAGATTCTTTACTAACTGAGCTATCAGGAAATTCCCAGTTTGACCTGATGGTAAAGTGGAGTCAACTCTGCTAGGGAAGGGAGGGAATGAGGATGAGATTTCCAGGAAGACATAAAGACACATTAAAGCAAGGAGATAGGATGAGCATTAAAAGAACTGAATTAAGGCCTGGGCACCCGATACAGAGAGGGAGATAAACAGCACAGTGCAGCTGAGAGGGGGCAGGGGTCAAGTCCAGCAAGACTGTGAGGGCCTTGTGGAGAGGAGCTTGGGCTCCATCCTGAGACCAGGAGGAAGCCATTGGAAGCTACAGCTATTAAGGGCCTCAGGAGGAAACTGCTGGTTTCCGTGAACCATACTTAGGCAAAGTATTGATGATAACTTCGTTCAGTCACTAATTTTGCAAACTCTGGGAGACAGTGAAGGACAGGAAAGGCTGGCGTGCTGCAGTCTGTGGAGTTGAAAAGAGTCAGAAAAGAGTCAGTCAGTGGTTATAGCTATAATTTCCAATGGCTTCCTCCTGGTCTCAGGATGGAGCCCAAGCTCCTCTCCACAAGGCCCTCACAGTCTTGCTGGACTTGACCCCTGCCCCCTCTCAGCTGCACGGTGCTGTTTGTTTCCCTCTCTGTATCGGGTGCCCAGGCCTTAATTCAGTTCTTTTAATGTTCATCCTACCTCCTTGCCTTTACTGTGCCTTTTTATCTTCCTGTCTTAAAGCTCAACATTCAGAAAACGAAGATCATGGCATCCAGTCCCATCACTTCATAGCAAATAGATGGAGAAAAAGTGGAACAGTAGCTGACTTTATTTTGGGGGGCTCCAAAATCATTGCAGATGGTGACTGCAGCCATGAAATAAAATGACACTTACTCCTTGGAAGAAAAGTTATGACCAACTTAGACAGCATATTAAAAAGCAGAGACATTACAACAAAGGTCCATCTAGTCAAGGCTATGGTTTTTCCAGTAGTCATGTATGGATGTGAGAGTTGGACTGTGAAGAAAGCTGAGCACCGAAGAATTGATGCTTTTAAACTGTGGTTTTGGAGAAAACTCTTGAGAGTCCCTTGGACTGCAAGGAGATCCAACCAGTCCATCCTAAAGGAAATTAGTCCTGAATATTCACTGAAAGGACTGATGCAGAAGCTGAAACTCCAATACTTTGGCCACCTCACACGAAGAGCTGATTCATTTGTAAAGACCCTGATGCTGGGAAAGATTGAAGGCAGGAGGAGAGGGGACGACAGAGGATGAGATGGTTGGATGGCATCCGTTCATGTCAATGGACATGAATGTGAGTAAACTCCAGGAGTTGGTGATGGACAGGGAGGCCTGGCGTGCTGCAGTCCATGGAGTCGCAGAGTCGGACACAACTGAGCAACTGAGCTGAGCTGAGCTAATGTCTTCTGGAAATCTCATCCTCATTCCCTCCCTTCCCTGGCAGAGTTGGCTCCACTTTACCATCAACTCAAGCACTGCTTTCTTAGAAGAATTGCCATGAGTCACTAGATTCGGCATTTTTTTAGTTCTTTAAATTTCCTTCATACCTCGGATCACAATTTATACAGTAATTTGATAGTCTCTCTCCCCTACTAGGCTATAAGAGGAATGGGATTGACATAGAAAGTTGAAAGTGGTTTTCAGAAGGTGGTGGAGGAAATTGAGTTGGTAAAAGGGCACGAACTTTTAGCTACAAGACGAATAAAGTCTGAAGAGCTGACGCCTCACATGGTGACTCTAGCTGATGACACCATGTGATATAGTTGAAATTTGCTAAGGGAGTAGAACTGAATGTTCTCATCCCCTTCAAAAGGGTGGAGGATAAATATGTGAGGTGATGGATGTGTTAATTAACGTGATGGGGAAAACCCTTTCACAAGGTATATGTATTGGGTTGGCCAAAAAATTCCTTCAGTTTTTAAGTAAAATAAAAGACCTGTTTTTCATTTTCACCAAGAACTTTATTGAATAACATATTCACCATTTTGTTCCACTACCTTCTGCCATTTTTCAGGCAACTTCATAATTCCATCTTCCCAAAATTTTTTTTCTTTTTGAGCAAAAACTGTTCCAGGTGCTTTCCAGGGAACTGGAATTTTTTCCATTAAGAGAATTTTGCTAAGACTGAAGTAAACAGACATCTGATTGTGCAATGTCTGGTGAAGATGGCGGGTGAATCAGAACTTCCCAGCCGAGCTGTAACAGTTTTTGCCTGGTCATCAAAGAAGCATGCAGCCCTGTCATCCTGATGGAAGATTAAGCATTTTCTGTTGCCTAATTCTGGATGCTTCTCATAGAGTGCTGCTTTCAGTTGGTCTAATTGGAAGCAGTACTTGTTGGCATGAATTGTTTGGTTTTCCGGAAGGCTCATAATAGAGGACTCCCTTCCAGTCCCACCATCTATACAGCATCACCCTCTTTGGATGAAGAGACTTTGGTGTGGTTGGTGGTTGTTCATTTCATTTACCCCACTATCTCTTCCATTCCACATTATTGTACAGTATCCCCCTTTCAACGCCCATCACAATTTGTTTTAAAAGTAGAACATTTTCATTACATTTAAGTGGAGAATCGCATGCAGAAATATGGTCAAGAAGGTTTCTTTCACTTAACTTATGTGGAACCCAAACATCAAAGTGATTAACATAACCAAGCTGGTACAAATGATTTTCAGCACTTCATCTGGATATTTTGAGTATGCCAGCTATCTCCCACGTGGTATAACATTGCACATTCTCAAGTAATGTCTTGATTTGATCGCCATCAACTTCAGCGGGTCTCCCTGACCATGGGACATCATCCAGCATGAAAGTTTGCGCCACTCTTGACATGTTCAGTGTGTCACAGCACCTTCTCCGTACATTGCACAAATTCTTTTTGCCTTTCAGTTATGTTTTTACTTTTCTTGAAATAATAAAGCACAATATGCTGAAAATGCTTTTTTTCTTCCATTTTCAATATTTAAATGATTACACAAAAATTCACCAATTTTGATAAGTTTTTTGTTTTTAGATGCATAGTGGTATGACAGCTGTCACAGTACAGTCTAACAAAATCATTTCAAATGGAGTTAAAGACAACCAAGCGCTACTAGAGCCATCTTACGGAAAAACAAAACTCTTGGCCAACCCAACATATCAAATCACCACATTATAGACTTTAAATATCTTACTTTATTCATTCAGTATACCTCAGTGAAGCTAGGGGAAGAGGAAGAGGTCAGGGATCAGGCACCATGTCAATTTTGGTTCACATTTGTATCTTCAATATCTAGCATGATGCCCTGGTACATTGCAGACCCTCCATAAAGAATTTTTGAATCAATACGTATAATCTAAAACCCCAAATCTTATTGCTGGAGGTTAGGAAAAATGGGTTGGGCCTTCCAAGGTCGTTTTAAGAAATTAGAGGCTGTAATAAGGGTTTGAGTCATCAGATTTCGTACAACTTAAATTGCCCCTCTGCACCTTCAGTTCCTTTTGGATATTTTTAGAAACTCTGTGCCAATACAGAGCTCTGCAAGGAAAATTCATGCCCACCCCCAATACTACCACATGTGTGGTATGCCACAGAGCGGAAAAAATAATCAGAAATGCACTTGGTGAAGGAGAAAACAGCCGAACATGAGTCCCTGGGCAGAGCATCTTGGAGAGGCCAGCCCAGCAGCTGTTTGCATTAAAAATGATTGCTTTATATTTATGGCAGAAGGGCAACAATAAGCAGTTTATAGCCTATAATCTAACACAAATGACTTGGGAAAATATTCTTAATAGATAGTTCATCTGAGTGTCCCAGGGTGTAAGGAAACCCAGCAGGGAACACTCAGAATTGGCCTTCGCTGCTCTGACAAATCCTCGCTGACTGGTTGCATGTTAAAGCATTTCTCTGCACAATTTTACATTCTTCCACTTAAGGAGATTCCGTGAAAGACTGACCAGACTCTGAGGGCACAGACTCCACCAGATAGCCTCCAGAGTTCACACTGGCTTCATAGGAATGAAGCTGCACCAAGCCAGGGAAAATGAAGCGTGACCTTATAAAATATCAGTTTCTGGCTTTTCCCCCACTAATTGTGGGGATGTTATCATGAAGGAAGAAAAATATCGCTTTCCACACTCTACTCTGGAAAATGATATCCATCTGTGGGAATGCTGAGCAGGCATGATTGCTGTGGCCAGGCGTGGTATCAGACTGACAGGCTGGGTGAGAGTTTGGTTTCTGTGAGGGATCAACTAGAAGAAAGGAAATAGGTTCTCTGGGAATTTATGTTCTCAATGCTCTTTCCTCTGCCCTCCTCCCAATGCCTGGGGCCTTCTTGCCACTCAGCAATGCCCATTTGAGCCTGGAACATCTTCCTATATTGTTAGTTTTATTTTTTTCTTCATGTGTGTCCCTAACTGGACTGCATGCTTCTCAAGATCAAGTCTGAGCCTCAGACCTCTCTGTCTCTCCTGAACCTCATTAGGACAATTCTAGCAGAAATCACCTACTTTCTGCTAGAAAGTACTAGTTTCTTCTACTAGAAAGCACACTGCCTCCCACTCCTGAATCCAGGTGATGTCTTGTATTGCTACTTTCACCAATCACCCCAAACCATGTTAAACTGTTCTGACCTTTGTTCCCGTTCTTTTCCCCCTTAATAGTTAAGAACTTAAGGTTCACCATCAGGGAGTTCATAGGGATATTTCTTAAAAGCACAAGCTGGAATCAAGATGTCTAGGAGAAACAACAATAACCTCAGATACGGAGAAGACACTACCCTTATGGCAGAAAGTGAAGAACTAAAGAGATGAAAGTGAAAGAGGAGAATGAAAAAGTTGGCTTAAAAGTCAACATTCAGAAAACTAAGTTCATGGCATCTGATCCCATCACTTCTTGGCAAATAGATGGGGAAACAATGGAAACAATGGGAGACTTTAATTTTGGGGGCTTCAAAATCACTGCACATGGTGACTGTAGGCACTTGCTCCTTGGAAGGAAAGCTATGATCAACCTAGACAGTATAGTAAAAAGCAGAGACATTACTTTATCAACAAAGATCCATCTAGTCAAAGCTATGGTTTTTGCATTAGTCATGTATGGATGTGAGAGTTGGACTATAAAGAAAGCTGAGCACAGAAGAATTGATACTTTTGAGCTGTGGTGTTGGAGAAGACTTGAGAGTCCCTTGGACTGCAAGGAGATCAAACCAGTCCATCCTAAAGGAAATCAGTCCTGAATATTCATTGGAAGGACTGATGCTGAAACTCCAATACTTTGGCCACCTGATGTGAAGAACTGACTCACTGGAAAAGACCTTGATGCTGGGAAAGATTGAAGGCAGGAGAGATGACAGAGGGTGAGATGGTTGGATGGCATCACTGACTCAATAGACATGAGTTTGAGCAAGCTCTGGGGTTTGGTGACAGACAGGGAAGCCTGGCATGATGCAGTCCATGGGGTTGCAAACAATAGGTCACGACTGAGCGTCTGAACTGAACTGAACTGATCAAGGAGTTAGGGACCAGCATTCTAGCTCTCTCACAGTGATGTGAACTTTGATGAGTTATTTAACCTCTATGAGCCTCAGTTTTCCTGTCTACAGAATGTGGGTATCAGTGATACTTCTCAGTACTTCACAGCAGTATGGTAAAGACTGAGTGTGCAGTGTTTATGTTTGCATGGTGCCTGCATATAGTCAGCCCTCACTGTTAGCTTCTTGGAGTGTTGGCATCCCCTCAAGATTCTGCTGAAGTCCTGGTGCCCAATGTGTAGTATTAGTAGGTGGGGCCTTTCGGAGGACCTTATCATGGCTGGGATTAATGCTGCTATCATGGGGTTTTCACAGAGTTTCCTTGCCCTGTTCATCCTGTGAGGACATGGATGGCTATAAGCCAGGAAGAGGACCTTGACCAGAGCGTAACCATGCTGATGCCTTGAACTGGGACATCTTAGCCTCCAGAACTGTGAGGAAAAAAAAGCCTTTTGTTTGTGTGTGTGTTTGTATGTTACCCAGTCTGTGGTACTTTGTTCCAGCAGCAGAATGGACTGAGACCTCTCCCTCTTCCCCTCTGCCTCCTTTTTCTTCTTTTTATGAGGATGATTTCATCTTTGTCTACAAACATTCACAGAATGTAAAATCTTAGATGCTTTCTACTAGAAAGTCTAGTTCTAATGAGGTCTAAGAGAGATGGAGGGTTCTGAGACATAGACTGACCTTGAGGAAAGTGCAGTCCAGTTAGGGTAAATGTGTTCAATTGAGGAACCAACAGTAAAAGACGGTGAGCTCTGAGGTCAAGCTCCATGGGCTTGAGAAAACTTATCCAAGAGTGAGAGCCTTCTAATTCTCAGAAAAACTAGACGAAGGAGGATAAAATATGCTAAATTGCAAAGTGACTTGACATAAGTAAAGATCTTTAGGTAAGAAATAAAATAGCAAGTTCAAAGGACAACAAAGAGACCATGTGACTGACGTCTTCTGTTATGTGTTTGAAGAGTAGTAGAACATATGGCTAGAAGGAACCTTTGCTGCAGGAACCACAGCTGCACGGGTGTTTTTACAAATGAACTGGGGGCTATTCAGTGTCACAACATAAACATCTCTTCCTAGAGCTTCAACTTACTTGAAAATTAAATTTCAAATGCATCATTTTATTTATTAAAATAAATTCACATTTCGTGTCGATGTATGGCAAACCCAATAGAGTATTGTAAAGTTAAATTTAAAAATAAATAAATAAATAANCATAAACATCTCTTCCTAGAGCTTCAACTTACTTGAAAATTAAATTTCAAATGCATCATTTTATTTATTAAAATAAATTCACATTTCGTGTCGATGTATGGCAAACCCAATAGAGTATTGTAAAGTTAAATTTAAAAATAAATAAATAAATAAATTTTAAAAAGTGAAAAAAAAAATCACATGAAAAATTATGATAAGGAAGGAGAGTTTGCATTTTAGGTGGCTATTTGGAGCTGTGATGCAGACATTGTGGAAAACTTTCCGTTATAGCACTGACTGGTCAAAGTTTGAGATTCACAGCTAAACCAGAGGAGCATTCCTGGTGATAGAAATTGCATGGGACCAAGCTAGTCAGAAGAAAATGATAAAATGTTAGATACCAAATCCTTTTTTCTAATTTTGCCTATAGAGACAATGAGTTTTTGAGAGAAGGTAACACTTGCCAGGGGTTATACAGCCTAGCCTCTCCAGCATTCTTTTTTTTTTTTCCTTCACTTTAAAAAAACTATGTGTTTGTTTGTTTATTTATTTATGATTGGCTGTGCTGGATCTTTGTTGCTGCGAGCAGGCTTTCTCCAGTTGCAGCAGGTGGGGGCTGCTATTTGTGGTGCGCAGTCCTCTCATTGCAGCGGCTTCACTGTTGCAAAGCTTGGATTCTAGGTGTGTGGGCTCAGTAGTCGCAGCTCACTGGCTCTAGAGCTCAGACTCAGTAGCTGTGGTGCAGGGGCTTAGCTGTTCCTCAGCATGTGAGATCTTCCCAGACCAGGGATCAAACCCATGTCCCCTGCACTGGCAGGGGATTCTTAACCTCTGGGCCACCAGGGAAGTCCCTCCAGTGCTTCTTTAAATAACAAACAAGAGAGAGCTGGTCGGGAAGACCTCCTGGTGTAGGAAAGAGAAACCTGCTCCAGTATTCTTGCCTGGGAAATTCCATGGACAACAGGACTAGAGTGGGCTAGAGTCCATGGGGTCCCAAAGAGTTGGACCCAATTGAGCGACTGAGCTTACACACACAAGAGATAGCTCGCATGTGGGGCAGCTGTAACACAAATTGTTCCCCTGCTTCTGTGATGCTCTAAGTTAAGCATTACAAGCTGTGGCAGAAACCTTGTGCCATGATTCTGACAGCTTATACGATTTTCAGGTCAGATTAAAAGCTTCCTCTTCAGTGATCCTGACTGTCAGCACCACTGCTTGTCTGTTGAAGGCTTATAGGAAGTCTTTCCTGACTGCTAGTAAATCATTGCCCAGATTATGATTTTCTTTAGGTCACTAGTCTTTTAAGCTCTCACTCTGGTAGCTTCAGGTGAAATGGCTCCAGGAGTTTACAGTGACCAGTCTAGGGTGACCTGGGTCCTACTGGCAGCCAAGAGTCCCACAAACACAAGTCGATGAGAAAAATCGATTCAGCTCAAGGGCAGTGTCTACACAGGTCCCAAGGAACATGGAAATATCACCTACTCATATGGTGTACATGACACACTGCAGTAAGGTGAAAAAGCATGAACAAGACATTTGAACATACAGACTCCAGACATCTCAACCAATTAAAGTTTTCTTAGGACTCTAGGGAAGATTTCCAAGCCACAGACTGAAAGAAAACACTTAAAATTAACGGAGCTGACAAAGGATTACATCCAGAAAATATAAAACTTCCTTATAAATCAACAGAGGACAGATTAAATCATAGTAGAAAATGGAATACTTCACAGAAGAAACCTGAAAAGCTGGTAATTATGAAATAAAGGTCAACCTCATGATAATCTTCTAACAGCAAATTAAAACTGCAGTGAGATAACATTTTATATCTGTCATATGGAAAAAAGTAAAAGATCTAACAAAATCAAGTTTTGAGTTAAATATTGAAAAGCCAACATCATATTTTCTATCAAAATGCTTATGACTTTAAATTGGCATAACCATTTAAGAGAGCAGTTTATTAGTACTTAATAAAGATAGCCAGATTCTATGACCCAATAATTCCATATCAAATGTGTAGCCCAAGTACACTTCCATGAAAATGAACAAAGAATATTCATGCAACAATTAATTGAATTGGAAACAACCTTAATTTTTTTCATTAATAGAAAAATGGAAAAGTGTTGAATTTTGGAAATTTTATTTAAAGTAGATTACTATACAGCAATTAAAACAAAAAAAACTTGATCTTTATCAGCAACTTAAAATTTTTTCAATTTAATTTTTAATTTTTTTTGCCTCTATTTTTGGCTGTCTCGGGTCTTCATTGCTGTGTGGGCTTTTCTCTAGTATGGCAGCGGGGGTCTAGTCTCTAGCTGTGGCATACAGGCTTCTCACTGCAGTGCCTTCTCCTGTTGCAGAGCACAGACTCTACAGACTACGGGCTTCAGTAGTTGTGGCTCCCAGACTCCAGATCATAGCTCAGTAGTTGTGGTGCATGGGCTTAGTTGCTCTGCAGCATGTGGGATCCTCCCGGACCAGAGATCAAACCTGTCTTCTGCATTGGTGGAAGTCTCCACCACTGAGCCACCAGCGAAGCCCTTATCAGCATATTTAAATCTTGAAAATATATTTACTGAGAGAAAAACAAGTTGCAGTGAATAAATACAATATGATGCCATTATTATAAATTTTAAACTACAGACCAATACTATTGACTATTTTTAGACACACAGTAAAAGTATGAATGGCTCCCCTGATGTCTCAGTGGTAAAGCATCTGCCTGCCAATGCAGGAGACACAGATTCTATCCCTGGGTCAGGAAGATCTGCTGAAGAAGAAAATGGCAACCCACTCTAGTATTCTTGGATGGGAAATCTGATGAACAGAGGAGCCTGGTGGACTGCAATCCACAGGGTTGCAAAACAGTTGGACATAACTTAGTGATTAAACAAGAACAAAATATATGAATGAGAAGGATACAAATCATTTTCAGAATACCAGTTATCTCTGAGGAAGAGAGTGGGAAATAATCTTGGGAAGAGGACAAGAAAGACTTCAACTAAATGCTTTGTTGTTCAGAGCAGTCAGAAATTTTTCATGAAAAATCCCCAGACCTGTGCTTGGGTGAGCATGAGTCTAAGTTTATGCTAATTTCATGATAGAACTACAACTGAGAAATTCAAGTTTTAAAAAAAGCTGTCCTGGACTGAATAATCCCCTGAGGCACTTGGCAGAAACACTTTCATAACTTGGGGTACACATGACTGACTATCACACTCATAAATCCCTACTGCTGATCAGCTCACAAACAAAAATTACAAAGCACAGTAGAAAGTAGTCCGTCATGACAGAGAGTCAGCAGACACCATTAACTAGAAACTGAGGCTTCCAAGAACGGGATACTACAGAACATTCTAAGGATACAAAACAATAAGTTCCCATTCTCACTGAAGTGGACCCTCACAACATTTACACAGTGCCATTTCAGACCACTGGCTGCTGAACGCCTCCCCACCCCTTCCTGAATGAAGGCATTCACCGAGGTTATCCTGCTGCTGTTCTACCATTGTGTTAGAAAAGGAGAGGATATTATCTCTTTGGTTTGCAGACCTCAAGACAAAGAGGAACCATGTCTGGATCTGACGTGGTTGGAACTGGATGAAATGACTGAATGGGCCTTTCGAGTTGTTTCCCTTGGTTATTTAAAAGCAGAGGCTTTTATTGTTCACCAGGTATTCATGTGCTCCCTTATAATTTTCAGTCCACTTGCAGTTAGGACCAATGGATTATTTCTAGGCAGTTCCACTAAGTGTAAGTGACACAGGTCACCTCTGAACTGAAGCATGGAAGAGAAGGCATAAGGTCTCCTGCTCTTCCTCTTTGTTTCTCGGTGACAGTGGCAGCTGCATCTTGAGATAGTTTCGCCACTAGATGGAAACAGCTGGATTGCTGGATCACACTGCTTGGAAGGCAGCTGAAGACTTTGCGTGAGAAGAAAAATAAGCTTTTATGTGTTAAGCCAAAATTCATGTTGTGTGTCTCTTATATACAAATACAGACATAGCTCATTGAAAAGTTCTCATACAGAAATTAAAACTACACAGGGAGGCAGCCCACTGTGAGGGAAACAGCAGAAGTAACTCAAGAATTAATGGTCCTAAAGTTGGAAATAATGGAAGTATATGTTAGAGATAATATTAAAAGTGCATTTTGAATATTTGAAGTATCATTTATAGAAATAAAGGGTCAGTTCAGTTCAGTCACTCAGTCGTGTCCGACTCTTTGCAACCCCATGAATCACAGCACGCCAGGCCTCCCTGTCCATCACCAACTCCNACCGCCGGCCAGCTCACCCGGCCGCCCAGTGCCCTGGCCGCCGTCGCCGCCGCGCTCCTGAGCCCGGCCCCAAGCCGGACCGCGCCGGGCGCCGCGCCCCACTGCGCTCTCCCCAGGTTTCCGACCCGAGCCGCGCCCCGGGCCGCGGTCCGGTGGGGCCAGGGGGCGCTCGGCACCTGGGCACTCCGAGCGATGCGCAGCGGGGCAGCGCCGGCCCCGCCGATGGAGCTGCTGCCGCCGCCGCCGCCCGGCGCGCTCCGCTCCGCCCGCGCCCCGTGCGCCTGAGCGCCGAGCTCGCTCCTCCTCCGCGCTAACTCCGCGGCCCGCTCCCCAGGCCGTCCGTGCTCTTAGCTCATCTCCGCGGGTTCCACGCGTCTTGCCCTGCTGAGGCAGCCTCCTCCGGGCGCGGGCCCTTGCACACTATGGCCCCCGGGCGGACGGGGGCCGNGTCTGCCTCTGTTACTGCTTTTACTTGAAACAGCTGTATTTACTAGCATGCTCCACCCTTGTTATGTAAGGTGGTCTTAACCCTGTCTCTTATACACATCTAGATGTGTATAAGAGACAGCCCTTGCACACTATGGCCCCCGGGCGGACGGGGGCCGGCGCCGCCGTGCGCGCCCGCCTGATGCTGGCCTTGGCGTTGGCGAGTGTTCTGAGCGGGCCCCCTGCTGCCGCCTGCCCCACCAAGTGTACCTGCTCCGCCGCCAGCGTGGACTGCCACGGGCTGGGCCTCCGGGCGGTTCCCCGGGGCATCCCCCGCAACGCCGAGCGCCTGTAAGTACCCCCGCCCCGCCCTACCCCACCCGGGCCACCCACCTGGGTCCCACAGAAGGGCCCCCAGGCGCGCCAGATCCTTCTTTTCCCCTGGGTGGCGTTGGTCGCAGCTCTGCCTTCCCCATCTCCTGGGTCGGATCCTCCACCCTCTGAGTTGGGGTCTGTGGCTTTGGACAGGTCTAGCGAGAGAGGGCTTGAGGCCCCCTGTGATGAGAGAAGAGCAGTGCCTCTCCAGGGGTGAAGGGTTCCAGACGCAGGGCCAGCTGACAGTTTCCAAGGAGAACGCTGGCGCAAGGCAAGGGAGGAGATGGCTTGTAGCCAGGGAGGTCCTAACGGGAGGTCTTAGGGTGAGGGTGAGGGGCCTCTTTCAAGAGGGAGGGAAGAAGAAAGCGGAAGGGTGATGGGGCTGCAAGGGCGCGGGGACTAGGAGAGCGGGCTCCAGAGACTGTGACCAGCTCGGAGATCAGCAAGGGCCAGCCGCGCTCTGGCTGCCCTTGCGAGGAAAGTTGAGAGTGTGTCTGAAGGTCTAACTTCTTAGGAACCAAACCATTTCAGAGTGGGTGCTTGCAAAACCCGCCCTGCCTGGAGCGCAGCCTCCGAGAAGCCAAGTTGCAGCCTGGGTGAATTTTTTATGGCTCGGTTATAAATGCCTCTCCGAACGGGGCCGGAGAATGGAAATGCTGACAGCCCTTTAAATGAGAGCGAGCGCTATAATCTTACAAACCGCACTCAACCTCGGATCCTGGGCTTGGCAGAAGAGGACAGGCGCTTGGAGAGTGGGGTGGATTGACCCTCGTTTTAACCCCAATTGTGCAACCAAATATTTACTTTTCATATGTCAACGTTTTGGAAACATTTATCATTTTGATCCTCGGACCAATTTCAAAACTTGGACTGAGGTGGGCTCTTTCTAGCCTGCAGTCTGGAGTGAAGAAGGAAGGAGAAATGATGGAGGGGGCTGGAAGGGACTGGGAACACAGCCCAGAAGTGGGTGAGGGTTTGCTCTAGCTGCGAGCTTCCTGCCGGTCTGGGTTCTCCCGCTGCCCCTTCCCCACACATCTTAGAGTAGGCACAGGGGTCTCTGAGATTCTGCCTCCCGGCTTTAGTCTGGAGGAGAGTGGCAAGGGACTAAGATGGATTGTCTTAGAGTGTGTTATTCCTGTTAATCACCTCCTGCCACTTCATTCTCTGCTGCCTACTCTTCCTATGCCCCTGAGTGGAAACTCGGTAGAATTGCCTTCCTTTTTCCTGCTCTCCTTTGGCTCAAAGCATTTTTTTATCCAAGTGCAGTGATTATTCTGTGGGGGGTGAACCATATAGTTCTAGAGGGGGTAGAGCTGGACCTTCATGCATGCAGGTGGAAAATGTAGCTTGGAAATGTGAAATGACTCACCCAAGGCCACACAGCAAGTTGGTGGCAGTAAAAGCGCCAGAATCCAGGCTTCCGCAACTGAATTCAGATATTATATTCTACCATGCCAGAGAAAAACTTGCTTCAGTGGTGTTTTTAGAAACCTATAACTGATGAACTTAAATTCCCCTCCCTCCTCACACCAGGGCCAACCAAACGAGTGAGTGAAATAGTAACTGCAGCTGATGTTTAATGAATGCTTTCTGTGCTTCAGTTTGTTTACATGTGTTATCTTACTGAATCTCTACAACCGTCTTATTAGTTACAAAGGTAATGCTTATTATTCCACTTAACTGTTAAGCCTTTTTGTCATTGGCTCAAGGTCATGTAGTATCTAGTTAAGTGTTTGAATTCGAGTATATCTGGCTCCCAAGTGTACACCCCTTACCCCTCTGCTGGACATCCTTGGAACAAGGGTCAACTTGGACCAAGATCTGTAAACAGATGGTCCTGGGAGGGCTCTCCTTGGGCCGGGGTCTTAGAATAGGCAACTGTTACTACTGCTTCAGGTGCACTCTGCAAACATTCACTTGCCTTGACATTAGCGCGCCTGTTTGGGGTCTCTTTGATATTTAAAATCATGTGGCATGTTTGAGACTACAAGGAGCGTAGGCCCCTCTACTTCTGGCATGTCAGAAGTCCTCAAAAGCTGCAGGCACAGCTCTGCAGCCAGCATGGCACTGCACTGCCTCCCCCAGGAGACCCAGGCAACTGGGGGCTGCCCATCTGCTCTGTAATTGAAGAAACTGGGTAGAAACTGGAGTCCTGGGCATTCCCATGGGCCTCTGCCATCATGGCCACCAGCAGGTATTGGCAGAGTAAGAGGCGCTTTGGAATGTGTGAATCTCATCTCCCTTGGTTCTGGTCACTGATGTCTCATTTGCTGGGCTTGCATTAGGGTGAGGTGGTTGCCAAGGCTGGCTTTTCATCTAGTCTCTTTCCTCCTCGGGGTTGGGGTTGGGGGCAGGTTTTACAGGCAGGCTGGGTCAGAGTTACTGCAAGGATTAGGCACAGCCTCCCAACAGTTCCAATAGTCCTTCATCATCCCACACCCTCTGTGTCAGCTCACATGTAACATTTCAATTCTGCATACTCTTGTGGGGAGGGGGTGGAATTTCTGAGTTATGCTAAGGATTTCTTTAGGGAGGAATTTTTCATTCATTCTTCCCTTCATTCATTCAGCAAACGTAACTCGAGCATCCACTGCATTCCAGTAACTGTATATAAAATCATGGCACATACAGAGGAAAACCAGCAATCCAACTTCAAGAATGTAATCAGAGGATGGACGGAGGGACTTCCCTTTAGTGCGCACTTTCAACTTCTCAAGGCCCATCTTTTTCATGTGGCTGAGTTTTATCAGCGGGGCTTCCTCAGTGGCTCAGTGGTAAAAAATATGACTGGGGTTTGATTCCTGAGTCCGGAAGATCCCCTGGAGAAGGAAATGGCAATCCACTCCAACATTCTTGCCTGGAAAATCCCGTGGACAGAGGAGCCTGGTGGGCTACAGGTCACAGGATCGCGAAGAGTCAAACACGACTGAACGACTAAACAGGAACAACAACTTTTGTGAGGGCTGCCTTTAGATGCTCGGGCCCTTCCTAAAGGCCATTTTCCGATCTCAGATGTTTACGTTGCATTTTATAACAAAGAGGAAGCATTTTCTCCCTTCTGCATTCCTGCTATTCTGTCTCCCAAAGAGCCTTTTATGAAGGGGTATGTGTGTGTGTGTGTGTGTGTGGTTGTTGCTCTGGAGTTGTTGTGACCGTGTCCACCCATGGCATGCCTTTAAGGGGAACGTACATGAGGATAATGTAGTCACCATTTGGACTTTGCTTCAGGCCTGGAGTGGGGCCTGTTAAACTGTTCATAATTGAGCTGGCATCTGTGAGCTAGGGGTCTGTGTTCTAGCATACTCTCCATAGTGCCAGCACGTCACACGGAGAAACTCTCTGCCGTTTATAAACTACTGACAAAATTTTTTTTTCCTTCAGTGGGGAGGTGACACCCACAAGAAAGCAAAATAAATGCAGAGGAGAGTTCAGTGTAATTTATTATCCACGGAGCAGAGATAGAGGACGAGGGGAAGAGGAAGTGAATGGTGGTGCCTGAAACAAAACATTTACCATGGAGCACAGAGTAAACAGATGCCGCATTGACCCTTCTGAGTACAAAAGGAGCCGCAGATGTGATTCTTCTCCAGCCACAGCCTTGGCCCAGAGAAGGAGGAGACAGATGAACATGGACTCTCACGCAGGGCCCCTGCGCCCCATCCTGCCTAGGCAGACGGGGGCCTGCTTCTCACCCACGGCGAGGTGGTGGCCTGGACGGCAGAGGGGGGCAAGAGTGGACATCTTTGGTTTTTCACTTGGCTCTGGAACATGCTGGAGACTGCTGTATTTAAATAAACATTTCCTGTTTGCGAAGGAATATGGGCTAAAGGCTGAAACGTGAGAATGTGGTAACTTAATTTTCTCCATCACTCCAGATGACGGCAAGCTTCGCCGGTGGTTGGGTCCAATAAAAACCAACACCGTGTCATAGGCTTTCCCTTACTTGACCACAGAGGTCCTGAGGTCAAGTGGGAGACTTTCCAAGATGCTCAACAGCCAGGCCCTGCATCCTGGTATTCCCAGCCCTCCAGGCCAGCTCAGAGGACCAAGAGGCAAACTGGTGGGTCCTGGGGCCTCTCTGGACCATCGTGGGAATGTGGCCTTTTCAGGGGAGCAGTGCTTTCCTGCTAAGTCTACTGGGTGGGACATAAGCAGCTGAAAATATCCTGTAGGGTGCTGTGCAACTTAGGATGGATTGCTTTCCTTCTCTGGGCCTCATTTTCCTAAAAGTAGGTTTCTAGTCCAGCCCATGTTTTTCATGTATAGCCTATAGTTCACTGGTGAACTGTCAAGGGCCTCTTTCCCACAGGTTAGAACAGAGTCTGGCACATAGTGGGTTTTCAGCAAGTATGTATTAAATAAATTAATGATGAATTCCAAAAGTACATGTCTTTCTTTGGTTCATACAAGTGAAAGCTGAGTGGTTATAGATTTGGATTTTTATGTATGGCTGCAGGCTACTTACTAGTAACCTATTATATGAGTTATTAAGGATTTCTAAAATTTAGCTTCCATGAGCTAAAATTATTGCTTTACTAAGGTTACCAAGGAGTGATCCATTCTGGAGTCTGGTTGCCAGGCGTTGCTAAGCAATCTTGCAAAACTCCTACTGTGCACATGCCCATGAAAAGAGCTAGAAATCCCGATCACTTAAACCATAGGACTTTTTAATCAGAAGCTCATCAGCATTATCCTCCACTCTCTGGTTTTTGATTGCTACCCTGCTTGTGTTAATCCATGTGTTTGTAGGTTCGCTATTAAGTTTTGCTTTTGCACTTGAGCTGGGCCTTGTTTATTTCTGCATATTTGCTACTTTGTTTCTCTCCAGTTCCCTTTGTTGTCATTGAGTTGTTTCTCCCCTGGAAAGCGAGAACAACAGGTCTGAGAGCTGGAAGTCTTTGGCGCTAGGTGGGTGATGCAAGATGACTTCAGAGCCCCGTGCCTCCTGGTTCAGGCCTGGTCTCTGGAAACAGACAGCTCTGTTCTGGCTCTGCTCCCTCTTTGCTGTTGCACTTGGGACAGGTCACCCCACTCCTCTGGGCTGCCATCTGTTTCATCCCTTTGTACCATATTTCCACACCTGTATACCGGGGTGGCACTCACACTGGCCGCTGTAGGAATGCTCCACACGTGGCCCAGGGCATCCACGTGAAGCACTCAACACAGTGCCCAGCATGTTGCTTTCCCAACCACCATTCCTTATCTGTACAGGGCGCAGAGTCAGTGTTCCTCTGGGGGACAATTAAATGAAATAATGTACCAGAAGTGCTTAACACAGTACCTGGCACATAGGCCTNAGTGGGAGACTTTCCAAGATGCTCAACAGCCAGGCCCTGCATCCTGGTATTCCCAGCCCTCCAGGCCAGCTCAGAGGACCAAGAGGCAAACTGGTGGGTCCTGGGGCCTCTCTGGACCATCGTGGGAATGTGGCCTTTTCAGGGGAGCAGTGCTTTCCTGCTAAGTCTACTGGGTGGGACATAAGCAGCTGAAAATATCCTGTAGGGTGCTGTGCAACTTAGGATGGATTGCTTTCCTTCTCTGGGCCTCATTTTCCTAAAAGTAGGTTTCTAGTCCAGCCCATGTTTTTCATGTATAGCCTATAGTTCACTGGTGAACTGTCAAGGGCCTCTTTCCCACAGGTTAGAACAGAGTCTGGCACATAGTGGGTTTTCAGCAAGTATGTATTAAATAAATTAATGATGAATTCCAAAAGTACATGTCTTTCTTTGGTTCATACAAGTGAAAGCTGAGTGGTTATAGATTTGGATTTTTATGTATGGCTGCAGGCTACTTACTAGTAACCTATTATATGAGTTATTAAGGATTTCTAAAATTTAGCTTCCATGAGCTAAAATTATTGCTTTACTAAGGTTACCAAGGAGTGATCCATTCTGGAGTCTGGTTGCCAGGCGTTGCTAAGCAATCTTGCAAAACTCCTACTGTGCACATGCCCATGAAAAGAGCTAGAAATCCCGATCACTTAAACCATAGGACTTTTTAATCAGAAGCTCATCAGCATTATCCTCCACTCTCTGGTTTTTGATTGCTACCCTGCTTGTGTTAATCCATGTGTTTGTAGGTTCGCTATTAAGTTTTGCTTTTGCACTTGAGCTGGGCCTTGTTTATTTCTGCATATTTGCTACTTTGTTTCTCTCCAGTTCCCTTTGTTGTCATTGAGTTGTTTCTCCCCTGGAAAGCGAGAACAACAGGTCTGAGAGCTGGAAGTCTTTGGCGCTAGGTGGGTGATGCAAGATGACTTCAGAGCCCCGTGCCTCCTGGTTCAGGCCTGGTCTCTGGAAACAGACAGCTCTGTTCTGGCTCTGCTCCCTCTTTGCTGTTGCACTTGGGACAGGTCACCCCACTCCTCTGGGCTGCCATCTGTTTCATCCCTTTGTACCATATTTCCACACCTGTATACCGGGGTGGCACTCACACTGGCCGCTGTAGGAATGCTCCACACGTGGCCCAGGGCATCCACGTGAAGCACTCAACACAGTGCCCAGCATGTTGCTTTCCCAACCAC
Source organism: Neotragus pygmaeus (assembly GCA_006410875.1). NCBI lineage: Eukaryota > Metazoa > Chordata > Mammalia > Artiodactyla > Bovidae > Neotragus > Neotragus pygmaeus. Next base: position 454,726 of record SJYV01016142.1, on the reverse strand, counting down.
CATTCCTTATCTGTACAGGGCGCAGAGTCAGTGTTCCTCTGGGGGACAATTAAATGAAATAATGTACCAGAAGTGCTTAACACAGTACCTGGCACATAGGCCTCTGCTGCTGCTGCTAAGTCGCTTCAGTCGTGTCCGACTCTGTGAGACCCCATAGACGGCAGCCCACCAGACTCCCCCGTCCCTGGGATTCTCCAGGCAAGAACACTGGAGTGGGTTGCCGTTTCTTTCTCCAATGCATGAAAGGGAAAAGTGAAAGTGAAGTCACTGAGTCGTGTCCGACTCCTAGCGACCCCATGGACTGCAGCCCACCAGGCCCCTCCGTCCATGGGATTTTCCAGGCAAGAGTACGGGAGAGGGTTGCCATTGCCTTCTCCGACATAGGCCTCTACAAATTCTTAATGATTGTGACCACAGCGGTTATTTCCATTTCTTCATCTCGAGCCTCATCCAGCTGGAAGTTTGAGATGCCCACTCGAAGTGTGCCTGTCGGGGCAAGTTCCCTGTCTGCACGTAGGCCGTGCCCAATCCCTTCATGCCCGGTTCCCTCCCTCTCCTCCCCTGCTAAGCCCAGGTTGGCCTCTGTTTTGTAAAAATGAGATTATGGTTGAAGTCGTTCATATCTTTTCCATGGGCATGCTGCTCTGTGAAATATTTAAATAAGGAATGTATTTTATTTATTTATTTTGAGGGGGTTGGATTTACATGTGGAATTTTTGGCCCTGACTTTATTTTTTCAATGCTTATTCCTTCTGTCTTTGCCTAAATACCTAGTTTTACTGCCTTCCCTTGTCTGCCTCTGTTACTGCTTTTACTTGAAACAGCTGTATTTACTAGCATGCTCCACCCTTGTTATGTAAGGTGGTCTTAACCCTTTTTATAACTGCTGGAAAAACAAATAACAAACAAAAACATGGCATATGTTTTTTTTTTCCTGAGAGGTTTTCTGCAGCACTCCTAATTCTGGAGAGAGTAGATCCGAGGGCGCCCTGCTGTGGTTTCTGGTGTTGAGTTTTCTGAGGCTCCCGATTATTCGTTACTCTCCAGACGTAAATTTAAATCCGTCTTACTCAGATGGGGAGAACTCTGCCGGGAGGCCTAGACTGTACTTTGAAAGTACTGCTCGCTCCGGTCTGCCAAGGGCTCCGCTTTGCTTCCCACCCTCTGTGGTCTTCGTGGCTCTGTTACTGCCCCCGTGCTTGGTCCAGCCATTCCCCAGAAACAGTGTCAAGTGTGTGTGAGGAAAGATCCGCAATACTGAGCAGATTGGGAAGTGGGAAAGGAATACTTTTGTGAGTAGAGGTGTGGATTTCAGAGCCAGGTGGGGCTCCAGTCCTGGTTCACTGTTTAACTAGCTGGGTCACCTCAGTGTCTTCGCTTATAAAATGGGAATGATAATCATCCCCTTAAATGGGACGCTGTATCAGGTGGATAGACTGCATGAAGCCCAGTGAATCCTCCAGAAATATACAGATTATCATGCTTATCACAATTCTTATTGACTGTAGTTTCCATTCTGGAGCACACTCAAGATAAAGCCTGATTTGGAAAAATATAGATTTTTGAGGTTGAAAGAGGTCCTCTTGTCCAAGTTTCGACCATGTGCAGATTGGTCGTCCACCAGCCTAATTTGGGGGAAAGTGGTCATTCTCCTTTGTTTGATTACATTTAGTGGTGAGGCCCAGTTCTTCCTAAGGCAATTTATTCCATTTTTAAAAGCAGTTCTAAGACAAAATTTTTCTTTGTTTGGGGGTTGGACTTATCTCCCATTACTTGTTATTACACACAGCAAGCAGAATCCTTTTTCCAAGTGATAAGATTTCAGACATCTTACTGCTGTTATGTTTCTCACCACCCGCTTGCGCAAGCCCTCTCTTTTTTTCTATAAACTTTTATAATTGCCTCAGCTATTCTGTGCGTGTTAGACTTTGAGACGAGCACTCTCTCCTTTGGTAGTTTTCTTCCTTTAACTAGACCCCCGTCCTCTTTGGCTTTCGTTGGTTTGAGTGAGGCCTTCCAGCCCCGCGCTGTCTCGCCTCCTGGCAGGGCTGCTGCAGGGCCTCCTCACTTGGCTCAGCCCCGCCCCTGGGTCGCTCGTTCGGGCCCTGCTGCTCACTGTCTCCCCAGGGTCTCCCCAGTCCTCCGTGCTGTTCACCTTACTCTCTCCCATCCTCAACTTGTGCTCTTGACTTTTGGCATCTAAGTGCAATGCTTTGCACTTATCCTAATTAAATTTTGGCAAATAGTTTCATTTCATCAGCCTTTCAGGAACGTTTCTCTGTTGAATTTCCTCCCGGCACATTAGCCACTCCCCTCCTCATTCCCCCTGCAGTTTTAGTGAGCTTGCCCTATAGATCTTTATCTAGGTTGTCAATACAGTCAGCAATGTTCTCTCGGTTTTTTCCCACATCTTTCTATGGTCTAGGGTGTAGATTACACAAGTCCATTGTCCTGTTCTTCCTGGCTGGGGTAGATACACATCTTGAGGTCTTATTGGTCTGTAGCATCTTCTTTCCCTGGAGTTCTATTGTTCATATTTTCTCTGAAATGATTTCCTATCAATGTTTAATTTCCCCCGTGTGTTGAATTTTCTCTGTACTCTTGGTTTCTTGTAGCCTTTTCCTTCATGACTTTTGCTTCATCTTTTTTCTGTCAAGTTTGGGACCAGAAGCCCCATCAGCCTACGATGTGGGGTGTGTGCGCGCATGTGCATGTATGTATAGGTGTGTTATTCTCTCCTGTGAAATATTCTAGCCTGAGAAATCAGGCCCTTCTTTTCAGCCACATGGCCCACCTGAGAACCTCCATTTCTCCAAGTGATTTCTTTGACTGTCTGGGGTGCCCCCTGGTACGAGGCCCATTTGCTTGGAGAGTGGGTGAGCGGGTGTGACGCGGGACGCGGCACAGAGGACTGCAGTGTCCACGCTCCTGAGGCCTCTGTAGACGCCGATGGCGGTGGCAGGGGTGTGCTCCCTCTCCACCACCGCGCTCGTTCCTGGGGCCCTTGTCTGGGCCTGGTGCTGGTCTCCCTCTTGACATTCATAGACTCAATCTTCAAACCGTCATGCCAAACAGGAACCCCTTGTGTCTCTGTTTTACAGATAAGGAAACAGAGTTGGAGAGGTCCCTTCCCCAGGTGGTAGGTGTGGAGCCAGGGTTTGCCCAGGCAGGCTGGTCTCCGGTCTGCGCTCTCACCACTGGTCACGTTATCCCTTCCCCAGGTTAAGTTAGCACACCCTTGTCCATTCTTCCAAACCTAGTTCTCAAAGAATGACCAGAGGGAGAAAAGCAAGATCCTGTTGAATCAGTGAGACCCTATTGATGCAAGATACCCTGAGAGGGGTTCCGGTGTTATGTTCTGGCCACTTGGCAAAAGAGCTAGCCTGTCCAGCTTGGGGATATATTAATAGGTGACGTTTGAATTGGTGAAGTGGGTTCCCATGGCTAGAAATAGGAATGTGGTTTACATTCACAGAGTTCACAATTATAAGAAACCTAAGAGGGCCTGAGCCCCATTTAACATGATAGGGGCTGCTCTTAAGAAAGTTTTATCTAATGGGGGCATTTAGGACTAAACCTAGTCTTAGGGAAAATATCACCATGGTTATGTGGCTAATTACTATGATTTTTTATTTTAGATTTGAGGGGAATAGCCCTCCAAGAACATTCTAATGTGGCTTCATTATTTTTTTTTTTTCATGTGGGCCATTTTTTGTAAGTCTTTATTGAATTTGTTACAATAGTGCTTCCGCTTTTTTATTTGTTTGTTTTGTTTTGGATTTTTGGCTGCAAGGCATGTGAGCTGGCAGCTCTCTGACCAGGGTCTGAACCTGTCCCCCTGCAGTGGAAGGCGGTCTTAACGGCTGGACCACCAGGGGAGTGCCCTGATGAGCCTTCTTGGCGGGCGGTTTCCCCCGTGAGTATCTGCCTAGCTCTTGCCAGGGATTGTCTTTCCTTCTTGCTGGTGGGACCACTCGCCTTCTTTCAGCCGTGATCTCTGGACTTCTGCCACCCTGAGGTTGGGTCCTGCGGTACAGGATGCAGCCTCGCTGGAATGAACGCGACTTCACTTTTCATGGTTTTATCACTGCTTGTGTGGGCTCAGGTTCCTCTTCTCTTGTCCGAAATGCCAGTCTGAGTTCCTGACCCCTGATTCATTCTGCACTTTGGCAACAGCGTGGAGTGTGGTTCCTGAAAGTCTGCCAGCACATTGAACCACCCACCTTGACTCCCTCTTGCGTTTCTCAGCCTCCCTAGTTTCCGTCTGCTCCCAGCGTCCCCCCTTCTTGCTCCTCTGCCCTCAGTTAGTAGATACCCCAGCTTGGGGCCGTCTGCATAATGTGTCTGTGGTCTCTTCTAATCTGAGGCTTGTGGGCTTGACCATGGATGTGTGCATCTTGTGTGTCTCTCCTGACCCCCGCCTTGACTCTTCCAAGCTTGGCTTCTTACCCAGTCCTGCCCTGCAGGTAGCTCTCCATTGCCTAGTACTGAATATGGACTTTGACCGTCTAAACCTCAGTTCCTGAGATTGTATTTCAGGAGGATCTTTGTGGCTGGGACCTTAGTTGGAGACTGGAGACTGAAAGTCCGTGGCTGTGTCCTGAAGACAGCCTGAGACTTCGTCTTCAGGGCCACCCGGAGTCTTTCATAATGCCCAGGGTGGTGGGGAGAGGTCCTCTGGGCTGACCCCTCTGAATGATGACTACAACATGCTCCTAAACTCCATGCAACCCAAGCAGAGAATAGAGCGGCTTCTTCTGTGCTGGAAAACTCAGCAATGATGATTTCATTGGCGAGCTGTCCTGCTCAGAAATGTGTTATGAAAGTTTCTGGATCATCTAGTGCTTTCTGATATTCTACTGCTCTCCTGCACCTCTGCCAAGCTCTGTAATGTAGGTAGAAAGTGTTTTATATATGAGCTTTTGAAGAGGTGTTAATGTGAAGCCAATGGAGAGTACGGTTTGATATAACCTTTAATGAGGAAAAAGACCTAGGGAGAAACCTGGTTTTCATCCATTTCTTTAACTGCAGAAACTTACAGGAGTATCTTTTGGAGTCTTACTCATCTCCTCTGTAACCTTTAGAATGGCGGGAGCAACACTTCTCTCATGGCACTGATGCAGAGTTTGAATGAGATCAAATGTCTGCAAATGTCTCCTAAATCTAGTGCCGTGGCAATGACTTACTGATGCCACCCACAGGAGCTTTATCAGCTAAATCCTGCATCTAACAAATGATCAGGGTTCATCTTAGCATCTTATATTTATAGGTGAGGAAACAGCAAATGCAAAGGACTTGCTCAGGGTCACCCATGTTTTTGAATTTTGACTGAGTTTTTCCTTTTCATTTATCAAGATGCATCTTTTACAGATGCACATAGAGCCTCATACCAATACCAGTAACCCAGCCAGGTGGAGCTGAGAGAACTTTTCATCTGAGTGATTACTAACTAGCAATCTCCAGAAAGTAGAACCACATAAGGGGCTCCTTGAAAGATGGGGTCATTTAAGGGAGCTATTTATTGAGTGCTGATGCTGGAAAAGATTGAAGGTGGGAGGAGAAGGGGATGACAGAGGTTGAGATGGTTGGATGGCATCACCAACTCAATGGACATGAGTTTGAGTAAACTCCGAGAGTTGGTGCTGGACAGGGAGGCCTGGCGTGCTGTAGTCCATGGGGTCGCAAAGAGTCGGACACGACTGAGCAACTGAACTGAACTGAACAATGATGACTGGGGCGTCCCAAGTGGTAAGATGGTAAAAGAATCTGCCTGCGATGCTGGAGATGCAAAAGGTGTGGGTTCAATCCCTGGGTTGGAAAGATCCTCTGGAGAAGGAAATGGCAACCCATTCCAGTTCTCTTGCCTGGAGAATCCCATGGAGCCTGGCGGGCTGCAGTCCAGAGGATCATGAAGAGTTGGACATGACTGAGCACAGCACAGCTCAGCAGCATAGAATGATGGCTAAAGCAAGTGAAATATCCTCACAACCGGAACAGCTCAAAGTAATATGGAACTCAGTCTGGGCTGAGCTTTCCCACCAGAAGCCACCATGCTAGGTTCAGAGAAGAAGAGATTTATGGGGTGATGGGGAAAGTGAAGGATGAGACATCGAGCCTTCAGGAACCACTGGTGAAAGCAAGCCCCATTCATCCCTGTTAGTGGGTACAATATGTAGGAAAACGCACACATCATAAAAAAAAAAAAAAGTACAAGTAGAATTTGGAAAAAAAAAACGCATAGGGAAAATATTAATATGAGAACAATTGTATCCGAGAAAGAATTCAAGTATGCCTCCACAGCTAGCTGGCAAACAGCACAAGTTCTGCATTTTATTAGAGTCCTGACTGCGTGGAACACTGACCTTATTTGAGAAGCATTTCATAAACACTGACACACAGCACAGCAGCATTTGAGGCCATGAGGAAACACAGGGCCTCCTTTCGGAGACCAGCTTCCTCTCCTGGGCCGCCCCGGCTGTAACTAGACCACCGGACGTGGTCTCCTGGTGCTGATCCCCCCAGTCTTCTCTCTGAGGCGTAACAAAGCAAGCAGGAGCTTCCCCAGGGGAGAGTGAGGAAGCGGGCTTTGGACCACAGGTTGCTCTTTGGACAGTTTTGCCTGGGAGTGGGGTAGTTGAAGGGGAAGACAGCTTTGAGGGGAAGGGTCTGAGAACTTCCATTTGGGCCAGTTTCTTTTTTGGAGAACTCAGTCTGTGCCTGTACATGTAGCTGACTATGTGGTTCCTGGGCGCTGTTCAGCCGATCCTTTGGAAGGGAAGACCTGGGGCTTGCAGTAGCCCTGAGAAATGTATGCCGTACATCTCCTCCTGCTAGAAACTGGCACTTTCCTCTCCATCCGCTGCCAGCTTACAAGTCCTGAATTTCTGCCATGGAACTTGGTTCTGTCCCTCCCCCTCATTCCCTCCTCTAGCCAGGAGATTTTCAAGCTTTGCAAGTAGCTCTGGAGATCATCTGGTCTACCTGCTTGCCACTGATCTCAACCCAGCCGGACAGATACGTGTCTCAGAACTGTAATCGGAGGGGACCCCAGCTTTGTGGTGTGAGCTGCCCTCGTAAGAAGCCTGTCCTGCTTTCATTTCAGCCTCAGTCATGGTATTTGGTCCTCAATAATGATCACTCAGAGCTGTAGGAAGCCTCTGCGAATCTGAGAAACCAGGGAGTCAGAAGAAGGGACCAAATCTAGTCATAAATAAATAAAGAAAGAATATTGTGGAACCCAAGGGGAGAGGCACCAAAGGAGCTTGATTAAGGTATAGAAAGGGAAGATCCCAGATTGAAGGCAAACAAACAAACAGCTGGGAACCAGGACTAAAGAAAAAAATCCAAGATGGGAAGGCCAGTGACTTCATGGGAGGTTTTAATGTCTAAGGCTCACCCCCCACCCCTTCTAATTACTTCATGCCACGAGATGGTAACCAGTCTGCTTTGTTTATTCTGTTAAGGTGCACATTTTAACACCGAGACGCTTCCCTTACGCTTCTTCCTGCCATATGCCTTCCTTATATGTTCTAGAAATTTTGCAAAGGCCGAAATCTCCTCTAGGGTTTTTTCCTAACTGGAACTGCATGCTGATTCAAGCCATATTCAGCCAGGAAGCCCTCTTCCTGTCTTTAAAACAAGAGCCATCTCCTCTGAGAAGACTGCGCTACAGTTCCTTTGTCTGTGTTGCTAACGAACAAGGAGGCCCCATTGCAAAACGGCGTTTCATGAGCAGAGTGGGGCTGATAGCACCTCTTGCCAAATGTGACTGTGTGTAGTTGTGTGGGGGTGTTGGGGGAAACAGCTTTGTCAAGCAGAGGGCTGAGGGAGGCAGCTCTGGGGAATTTTTAGCAACTGCAGCATGGTGTGGTGGAAAGAATGTTTGCCTGGGAATTTGGAGACCTGGCTGTATCTCTGACATACTGTGTGACCTTGGACAAGTCACTCGACCTCTCTGGGCCTCAGTTTCCTCATCTTTTAAGGGGACAAAGGGAGGAGGCTGGCAGATCTCCAAGGATCATTTCAACCCTATACATCTTCACTTCTCCGGCTGGGATTTGGAGTTTAGACCAGAGCCAACAAGTAACCAACCCCAGGGACTTTCTAGAGGCAATTGAGAGGCCAGAACAGCTGCTTCAGGGAGTGGCTGGTCCTTGATTAAGGCTCAAATAATTAGCTCAGTTCCTCAGTAAGCCTTCTGAAATTAAGAAAGAAAAAGATGTTTAGTGTCAAAAAAAAGCAGTTGGTGTTTCTGAAAACTGATTGGCTCTGGGCTTTGTAGGCTCTCTGCACAGGCAGAATGTCCCTCCTCTGTAGCGGAGCAGTTCACAACCCTGACGCTGGAGTTCGTGTGGCCAGGGCGTGAACTAGCTAAGCAGTCTTGGGCATGTTCTTTAACAGTCACCTGTGTCCTTGGGCTGCGGGAGGATCTAATAAGGTGTTACGTGTCAAGCTTAGAGGACATGCCTGGTCTTAAATAACCACTTTAAAAGCCATTATTCTGATTACTTATGGCTGATTCGAACTTCCCTGGTGGCTCAGAAGGTAAGGAATCTTCCTGCTATGCAAGAGGCTGAGGTTTGATCCCTGGGTCGGGAAGATCCCCTGTAGAAGGGAATGGCGACCCACTCCAGTATTCCTGTCTGGAAAATCTCACAGACAGAGGAGCCTGGTGGGCCTCAGACCGTGGGGCCCCAGAGTCGGACACAACTGAGCAACTAAGCATGCACTCACGGTTGGTTCACAAACCACTGCCAAAACTTAGTGTTGTAAAACCATAGCCATTTTATTATGGTCCATGATTCTTTGGGTCAGGGTGTGGGACCTGGTTCTGTAGGATGGCTCGTGTTCGCTTCCAGGTGTGTGACATGTCATAGAGGGAAGGGAATGACTGTGGGAGACTCGAATGGGTGGATACTAAAATCATCTTCAGGCTGTTCACCCGTATGTCTGGCACCCAGATGGATTGTTGGCCAAAGCGCCCACGTGTAACCCCTCGAGGTGGCTTGAGCTTCCCCGAAGCATGAGGGCCTTAGAGTGATCTAACTTCTTATATGGAGGCTCAGAACACTAAGAACGCTTGGGTCAGTAAATAACCCAGGAGCTACATGACTTTCTATAAACCAGCCTTAGAAGTAACACAGTATCTCTTTGGTGTATTCTATTGCTGTAAACAACTGCATACTAGCCCAGGTTAAAGAGGAGGAACCTTCCTTCTGGAAGGAAGAAGTCCCAAAGAACTTGTGGCCATGTTTATAAAACCTAATAGTCATATAGTTATCATGGTTATTTTCCATACCTTGTAAATAATATCCTAACAAGATTAAAAGCTTCTTGAGGGCAGGGACTGTGTTTCTCTATGGGTTAAGTATAATGCTCATGAAAATAAAACCAAGTCAATGCATTAAAAAAAATAAAATTGAATTAAATAGGCAGGAGGTTTGGTTGAAAGTCCCTCAGCTTTTAAAGCCAAAGAGATTTGAATTTAAAAAAAACCTGGTCTAAAAATGTGCCCTTTGTCAAATTATCAATAATGGTCTTTCTAGACTCAGTTTTCTTATATATATATATAAAAGACAATAATACCTATTTCAAGGAATGTTATAAAAATTAGCTAAATGCCCAACATGTAGTTGATGCTAATGGGCATTGTGAAGCATCCTTAGATGCTCATGGGCATTGTGAAGCATCCTTAGATGCTCATGGGCATTGTGAAGCATCCTGGCACTGTGGCAAGCACACGGATGTTCAAGCTGGCAGCTCTGGTTCCAAGTCCACTGCTTATTGTCCTGTAGCAATAGACAAGTCCTTCTATTATGTGGAGTCCTAAGAGCCTCATCTGTAAAATGGGTATAATGTTAAATGCCTTTTAGGGTTATTGTGAGGACGAGAAATTCATCAGCTAAAGCTTTTAGCTCGGTCCCTGACACTTAGTAGAGACTTAATACATAGTACCTATAAATTGGGCAGCTGCAGCTAACAACTGTAGTTCTCTTGTTTGTATATTGAATCATCCATGAATTTATGCATTGAACAATTATATATTTAATTACACAATAGCCTTGTTTTCCAAGTCCCTGCATCCTAGGATCTTTTGATGTCTAGATCTGGGAGGATACACTTATGGGATAGAAATCTGGTTCTGTTTTGGTAAGGAGCCAGCTAGGGACAGTGCCAGCTAGGAGGAGGAGGAGATGACAGAGGATGAGATGGTTGGATGGCGTCACTGACGCAATGGATATGACTTTAAGAAGGCTCTGGGAGTTGGGCAGCGATGGACAGGGAAGCCCGGCGTACTGCAGTCCATGGGGTCGCAAAGAGTGGGACACAACTGAGCAACTGAACTGAACTGAACTGAGGGATAGTGCTCTGTTTGAATACTCCTGCAATTGACCTTTTCCCTTTGACCCCACAACGCCCCCTAGCTTCCTCCAATGATAACCATTTTTCTGGAATAGCCATATAGTTCTTTTTCCTTCTGGATCTATACTCTTTCTTACTATTGTGTAGAATACTAGAGTCAGTCACTCAGTCATGTCCGACTCCTGAGACCCCAGGCACTCCAGGACCAGGCTCCTCTGTCCATGGAATTCTCCAGGAAAAAATACTGGAGTGGATGGCCATTTCCTTCTCTGGGGATCTTTCCGACCCAAGGATCAAACCCAGGTCTCCCACATTGCAGGTAGATTCTTTACTGTCTGAGCACCAGGGAAGCCCACTGCTGTGTAACTATGGCAAACATGCTGCCTCTTACCTGTGTCTGTCTTTGTTGCATTTTTTAAAAAGCACTGTTTTCCTGGCTCAAGATTGGTGGATTCTGCCAGCCGTGTCTGGGTGGTGCCAAGCAAGGACATCAGGCTTAATTTTTCCAGGTAGTTTCTGGGATCTGAGCTCAGTTAGGAGCTTCTCCTTTTCTTCCTTAAGATCTCCTAAAAGCCTTTTAAAAATAATTCTATCTGATCAAATAAATTGACCTTGTTCTTAGAAAAATGCACAAACTCACAATATTTTACAAATGATTTTGAAGCCATTCACAGCCATTTTGTGGGTGGCAATTTTATTCTGAATGACCCTATCTGTTTCAACGATTATATGGACTTCCGGGTTTTTTTGCTGTGTTCTAGTTGAGGTTCATGGACTTCGCAGGTGGCTCAGTGGTAAAGAATCTGCCTGCCAATGCAGAAAGCGTGGGTTGGATCCTTGGGTCAGGAAGATCCCCTGGAGGAGGAAATGGTAAACCATTCGAATGTTCTTGCCTGGAGAATCCCATGGACAGAGGAGCCTGGCAGGCTATAGTCCATGGGGTCACAAAGAGTCAGACTCGACTGGGTGACTGAGCATATACACGCGCCTGCTCTGAAGGTTCATAGTGTGCCTGTGAGACGGTCTTCTGTCTTCATGCTTTTGTACGTCCCTCCATCCCCTCGATCAGAGAAGACTTGTGTGTTGTGGCTGCCGAGGATTCAGCCTCGCTTCCTAGAAGAATATCGTCTTTTGCCCCAAGGGGATACAGTCTGGTGGATTTGTAATCAGGGACCTTCCCTTCTCCAAGTCAAGGGATTGGCTCATAGCCCAGGTCAGGTCTGTCTGGGACTTCCTCCTGGAATTGGAATCTGAACCAGAGGGACAAAGAAGTTGGACAAGATGTCTTGCCATATCATCTAAGTACTTGTGCAGGGACCAAACATCCCTGCTTTCCCTGCTGCAGACCTGATTTTAAGATTGCCATTGGCTCCAGAAGAGCCTTATGCCTTCCAGTGAATTCCCTTCTGTTGAAGATTACCAACTTACAACCAAATAACTCTAACTGAGAAAGCCACGGGCAGCAAACTTAGGGGAGAAAGTGGCATCATGAGAAAGATTATGCCTGGCATTTGGAGAAAGGCAGACTCCAGTTTGAATCACAGTATTACCATTCACCAGCTGGGTGCCCTTAGGCAAGTCCACTTTGCTCTTAGGATGTCAGCATCATTGTAAAATTATGGTAATGAGTCTTGAAATTCAGATTTCTCAAACTTGGTTGTGTGTTGGAATCACCTGGGGAGATTTAAAAATTACCGATCCTTGGATTCCATCTCTAGTGATTCTGTTTTAATGATTTTGAGGTGCTTCTTGGATGTTGTGATTTTTGTAAAGTTCCCAGGTATTTCTGATGTACAGCAGTGTTTCAGAAAACTGACCTAAAGAAAAGGTCCCAATTATAGAGAATACTAAATGAGATAAGTTATGTAAAACAGCTAGCATTATGTTGCTGTTACTTAGTCGCTAAGTTGTGTCTGACTGTTTGCAGCCTCACAGACTGCAGCGTGCCAGTCTCCCCTGTCCTTCCTATCTCCCCAAGTTAGGTGGCCTTATCTAGGGACTGATGAAAGTCACTCTCCTTTCCTTTTCCTTCTGAAGGTGAGCTCGGATCACTTGCTTTTGCTTCCAGCACAGTTTTCTTTGTTTGGAGTAGTCATGGCAATGCATGACAACCACGGTGCAATATAACCCTGATTATTTATACCACTGGAGGTGAAGGCCAATCGTCAGGGTAGCCAGAATTATAGAAGGTACAGAACTGTAATTACTTTCACATCCATGGAATAACCAGGGCGAGTTCAGCAATGCTTTCTGAGAACATTCTATGGACTAACTGCTTTAATGGATAGATGAAGTTGATTTATAATTACTATGGCAACAGCAGAATGGAGTGATGTCTTCCCAAGGGACCTGGATTAAGACCCAAGAGGATTCTTTCCCAGGTCTGCCATGCAACCTGCAGCGTGACCTTGCCTCACATAGTTTAGCTCTCAAGTTCTCAGTTTCCCCAGATGCTGTTATCTAGCTGGTGCAGCTTCAACAGTATCTTTTAAGGAAATATGTCGATGTGACTTATTCAGACAATGATGAAAAGAAATTTATAAGAAGCGGAGTGAAAGCAGGGCCTTGAAACTCTTAGAGGAGATACTGTCCATGTATCTGTACGCTGTTTCTCCCATCTGCTAACCTCTTAGCTCCTACCCCACAGCCCCTCCCACATTTTGCCTTCTAGAAACTTACCCAAACCTCTGTCTTTATAAGGGGCTTCTCTGGTGGCTCAGATGACAGAAGAATCTGCTTGCCATGCAGGAGACCCAGGTTTGATCCCTGGGTAGGGAAGATCCCCTGGAGAAGGGAATGGCTACTCACTCCAGCAGGCTTCAACAGTCCACGGGGTCGCAAAGAGCAGGACATGACTGAGCGATTAGCACTTTTGCTACATTTATAAAGTCTTTTCTGCAAAGAGGATGAAAAGGGAAAATGTCCATCTACCCAGGGCCTTTCTACCTCAGTACTGTTGACATTTTGAATGGGATATCTTCTTGTCATTGTGGACTGTCGTGTTCATTTTATACTGTTGAGTATTATCCCTGGCTTCTACTGCTGGACTGCAGAAGCACCCCTCCCTAGTCTGACAACCAAAAAGTATCTCCAGACATTGCCGGATGTCGCCTGGGGGACTGGATGCCCTGGTGGAGAGCCACTGGCCTCCCCATCTCAGTGATGTGTGTCTCCGTTCATGAAGCATCGGTGTGTGTGCATGGTGGTCCACCTCCGCAGCGCGCTCGGGGATGTGCTCAGACGGCCGAGGGCCTTGAGTGTGACCGTCAGGAGCGGGGTCTGAGTTGCAGAGAAGTCAGTGTAACAGTAACAGCGCCCATGCCTGCCCTTTACTGAGGGTGTGTTCTGTGTCACGTGCACAGCTAAGCTTGATGTGTTACACTGTCTCCTTAAAGCTTCACATTGACAGGATCTGCAAGCCCATGGCCAGTGGACCAGAACCCGCCCTCCAAAGTGCCGCGCTTGGTTCGGGTGATACGGCTCATGTGTTGCTGTTCTTCAGTGTCGGTCTGCTTTCTCTTTCTAAGATTTGTTTGCTCATCAGGCTCCTCCCTGCAGTGCCTCCCTTGCTGCAGAGCACGGGCTCTAGGCGCGCGGGCTCAGTAGCTGCTTCCTGGGCCAGGGACTGAACCCACGTCCCCTGCATTCTTTTCCCCTGAGCCCCACCAGCTGACACTAGAGAAGCCCTAATGTCAATCACTTATCAACATTTCAAGACTGAGTGAATTCATATAAAAATCTATCTCTGACTTCTTTCTTTAAAAAAATTGGAAATGTTTGTAGCAGGGGTCAGCTTGGCTCTAGGGCAGTGGTTGACTAGCATCTAGATGAGGCATGTCTGGCTTTCACCACAGTCTCACCACTCCCTATTGTGACCCCAGTGCTGAGACTGTGTCAGCTGTCATTTGGCAACATTACTTTTCTTTTGCTCAGCCCAACTTCCTTCACTGATGTCATCTGCCAGGCTTCTCTAGGCTGTCATATCTGTGGGTCCTTCCTTACACTACACAGAGTTGGCATATATTACTGTTTTCATTTTAAAGATGGGAAAGCTAAGGCACATCCAAAGGAAAGCTCCTGTCCAAATGCATACAACAGATCAGCAGCAAAGCTGGGAGTGGAACCTAAGCCTTCCTACCTCGCCAGCATCGCCCTGCCTGGCATCACAATGCAGCCACCGGCTGTCTCCCTGTGTGCCGGGATGCTCCAGCCGGATCTTCTGCACCTCGGGGTTTCCTTGGAGGACCACATCTCAGTGTCCATTTGCTCCCCAGGAAACCCGCGTGTCCCCAAGATGGGAAAAGTGTCCCCGAGATAGGAAGAGTGTCCCTGAGATGGGAAGAGTGTCCTCTGAGTGTAGCTCTCAAGCTGCGTCTTTCCAGTGCGTGCGCCACTCTCTGGTCTGTGTCCAGAAGCTGCTCGCACACTCCCACGTAGCTGTGGGGCCAGCTGGTGTGTATACTTCTGCCTGAGACGAGGCCGCTTGCCTGCGGGGAGGATGTGATTGCTTTAGGAAATTAAGTGGGAGTGATTAATTAGGAAATGTACTGAGGACTAAGGAAAGAAATAGAAAAAAGGGGGAAAAAAATGGAACCCTAAATAGAGAAAGCTTCTGGCCACATGGCTAAGGATACTGAATTCAGTGGAATTGAAAGTATATGATCCTGTTTTTTTTTTCCCCCCTGCTGTTACTTTGATATATAAGGATGCTGGAAAAAAATCATAAAATCAGCTGATCCAACCTCTCCTTTCACCAAATGAAGGCTCAGAGAGCCTACCAGGAGAAGCTGGCAGCTTTGCAAGAACAGCAGGGCTTGGGGCTCAGAATAAAGACCTGAGTTTGAATTGTAGATACATTCTTACAGGATGTGTAATCCCAGAAGTGTCTGAGTCTTGGCTTTCTCCGTGTGAAATCAAGGTGGCATTGCCTATTGCCAAGGGCTGTAGAAAGGCATTAGCGAACAGAAGCAGGTGCAATGACTACTAGTGAGTAGCGAGAGCCAGGCACCGTTCTAGCGCTGACTCGTGTTTTCTTACTTTTCACAACAGTCCTATCGTTAGCTCAGTTTGTAGGTGAAGAACAAAGGCACTGAGAGGATACATTATTTACTCTATGTCCCGAAGCTAGTATGTCGTAGAGACAGGTTTCCCATGAAGCCTGAGCCAACAGTCCAGGTACTCAACCACTAAGCACTCTGTCTTATGCATCTGATGTAATGTGTAGATAACATTATATAGTCACTAAAGAAAACACGACATTTATGTATGATATGATTAATATACAAATATAATATAATAATTATACATATATATATAATGGAATGTAAGGAGCTCACACCAGTCAGTCCTAAAGGAAATCAGTCCTAAATATTCATTGGAAGGACTGATGCTGAAGCAAAAGCTCCAATACTCTGGATACCTGATGCAAAGAGCCACTGNGATAAGTTATGTAAAACAGCTAGCATTATGTTGCTGTTACTTAGTCGCTAAGTTGTGTCTGACTGTTTGCAGCCTCACAGACTGCAGCGTGCCAGTCTCCCCTGTCCTTCCTATCTCCCCAAGTTAGGTGGCCTTATCTAGGGACTGATGAAAGTCACTCTCCTTTCCTTTTCCTTCTGAAGGTGAGCTCGGATCACTTGCTTTTGCTTCCAGCACAGTTTTCTTTGTTTGGAGTAGTCATGGCAATGCATGACAACCACGGTGCAATATAACCCTGATTATTTATACCACTGGAGGTGAAGGCCAATCGTCAGGGTAGCCAGAATTATAGAAGGTACAGAACTGTAATTACTTTCACATCCATGGAATAACCAGGGCGAGTTCAGCAATGCTTTCTGAGAACATTCTATGGACTAACTGCTTTAATGGATAGATGAAGTTGATTTATAATTACTATGGCAACAGCAGAATGGAGTGATGTCTTCCCAAGGGACCTGGATTAAGACCCAAGAGGATTCTTTCCCAGGTCTGCCATGCAACCTGCAGCGTGACCTTGCCTCACATAGTTTAGCTCTCAAGTTCTCAGTTTCCCCAGATGCTGTTATCTAGCTGGTGCAGCTTCAACAGTATCTTTTAAGGAAATATGTCGATGTGACTTATTCAGACAATGATGAAAAGAAATTTATAAGAAGCGGAGTGAAAGCAGGGCCTTGAAACTCTTAGAGGAGATACTGTCCATGTATCTGTACGCTGTTTCTCCCATCTGCTAACCTCTTAGCTCCTACCCCACAGCCCCTCCCACATTTTGCCTTCTAGAAACTTACCCAAACCTCTGTCTTTATAAGGGGCTTCTCTGGTGGCTCAGATGACAGAAGAATCTGCTTGCCATGCAGGAGACCCAGGTTTGATCCCTGGGTAGGGAAGATCCCCTGGAGAAGGGAATGGCTACTCACTCCAGCAGGCTTCAACAGTCCACGGGGTCGCAAAGAGCAGGACATGACTGAGCGATTAGCACTTTTGCTACATTTATAAAGTCTTTTCTGCAAAGAGGATGAAAAGGGAAAATGTCCATCTACCCAGGGCCTTTCTACCTCAGTACTGTTGACATTTTGAATGGGATATCTTCTTGTCATTGTGGACTGTCGTGTTCATTTTATACTGTTGAGTATTATCCCTGGCTTCTACTGCTGGACTGCAGAAGCACCCCTCCCTAGTCTGACAACCAAAAAGTATCTCCAGACATTGCCGGATGTCGCCTGGGGGACTGGATGCCCTGGTGGAGAGCCACTGGCCTCCCCATCTCAGTGATGTGTGTCTCCGTTCATGAAGCATCGGTGTGTGTGCATGGTGGTCCACCTCCGCAGCGCGCTCGGGGATGTGCTCAGACGGCCGAGGGCCTTGAGTGTGACCGTCAGGAGCGGGGTCTGAGTTGCAGAGAAGTCAGTGTAACAGTAACAGCGCCCATGCCTGCCCTTTACTGAGGGTGTGTTCTGTGTCACGTGCACAGCTAAGCTTGATGTGTTACACTGTCTCCTTAAAGCTTCACATTGACAGGATCTGCAAGCCCATGGCCAGTGGACCAGAACCCGCCCTCCAAAGTGCCGCGCTTGGTTCGGGTGATACGGCTCATGTGTTGCTGTTCTTCAGTGTCGGTCTGCTTTCTCTTTCTAAGATTTGTTTGCTCATCAGGCTCCTCCCTGCAGTGCCTCCCTTGCTGCAGAGCACGGGCTCTAGGCGCGCGGGCTCAGTAGCTGCTTCCTGGGCCAGGGACTGAACCCACGTCCCCTGCATTCTTTTCCCCTGAGCCCCACCAGCTGACACTAGAGAAGCCCTAATGTCAATCACTTATCAACATTTCAAGACTGAGTGAATTCATATAAAAATCTATCTCTGACTTCTTTCTTTAAAAAAATTGGAAATGTTTGTAGCAGGGGTCAGCTTGGCTCTAGGGCAGTGGTTGACTAGCATCTAGATGAGGCATGTCTGGCTTTCACCACAGTCTCACCACTCCCTATTGTGACCCCAGTGCTGAGACTGTGTCAGCTGTCATTTGGCAACATTACTTTTCTTTTGCTCAGCCCAACTTCCTTCACTGATGTCATCTGCCAGGCTTCTCTAGGCTGTCATATCTGTGGGTCCTTCCTTACACTACACAGAGTTGGCATATATTACTGTTTTCATTTTAAAGATGGGAAAGCTAAGGCACATCCAAAGGAAAGCTCCTGTCCAAATGCATACAACAGATCAGCAGCAAAGCTGGGAGTGGAACCTAAGCCTTCCTACCTCGCCAGCATCGCCCTGCCTGGCATCACAATGCAGCCACCGGCTGTCTCCCTGTGTGCCGGGATGCTCCAGCCGGATCTTCTGCACCTCGGGGTTTCCTTGGAGGACCACATCTCAGTGTCCATTTGCTCCCCAGGAAACCCGCGTGTCCCCAAGATGGGAAAAGTGTCCCCGAGATAGGAAGAGTGTCCCTGAGATGGGAAGAGTGTCCTCTGAGTGTAGCTCTCAAGCTGCGTCTTTCCAGTGCGTGCGCCACTCTCTGGTCTGTGTCCAGAAGCTGCTCGCACACTCCCACGTAGCTGTGGGGCCAGCTGGTGTGTATACTTCTGCCTGAGACGAGGCCGCTTGCCTGCGGGGAGGATGTGATTGCTTTAGGAAATTAAGTGGGAGTGATTAATTAGGAAATGTACTGAGGACTAAGGAAAGAAATAGAAAAAAGGGGGAAAAAAATGGAACCCTAAATAGAGAAAGCTTCTGGCCACATGGCTAAGGATACTGAATTCAGTGGAATTGAAAGTATATGATCCTGTTTTTTTTTTCCCCCCTGCTGTTACTTTGATATATAAGGATGCTGGAAAAAAATCATAAAATCAGCTGATCCAACCTCTCCTTTCACCAAATGAAGGCTCAGAGAGCCTACCAGGAGAAGCTGGCAGCTTTGCAAGAACAGCAGGGCTTGGGGCTCAGAATAAAGACCTGAGTTTGAATTGTAGATACATTCTTACAGGATGTGTAATCCCAGAAGTGTCTGAGTCTTGGCTTTCTCCGTGTGAAATCAAGGTGGCATTGCCTATTGCCAAGGGCTGTAGAAAGGCATTAGCGAACAGAAGCAGGTGCAATGACTACTAGTGAGTAGCGAGAGCCAGGCACCGTTCTAGCGCTGACTCGTGTTTTCTTACTTTTCACAACAGTCCTATCGTTAGCTCAGTTTGTAGGTGAAGAACAAAGGCACTGAGAGGATACATTATTTACTCTATGTCCCGAAGCTAGTATGTCGTAGAGACAGGTTTCCCATGAAGCCTGAGCCAACAGTCCAGGTACTCAACCACTAAGCACTCTGTCTTATGCATCTGATGTAATGTGTAGATAACATTATATAGTCACTAAAGAAAACACGACATTTATGTATGATATGATTAATATACAAATATAATATAATAATTATACATATATATATAATGGAATGTAAGGAGCTCACACCAGTCAGTCCTAAAGGAAATCAGTCCTAAATATTCATTGGAAGGACTGATGCTGAAGCAAAAGCTCCAATACTCTGGATACCTGATGCAAAGAGCCACTGATTAGAAAAGACCCTGATGCTGGGAAAGATTGAAGGCAGGAGGAGAAGGGGGCAACAGAGGATGAGATGGTTGGATGGCATCACAGACTCAATGGACATGAGTTTGAGCAAGCTCTGGGTGATGGTGAAGGACAGGGAAGCCTGGCGTGCTGCAGTTCATGGGGCTGCAAAGAGTTGGACACAACTGAGCTACTGAACAACAAGAACATAAATATATTCTAGGTCAAACCTTATGGAGCTGGTATTTTTGTTCTAGGGAAGGTTGAATGGTAGTAATTTTATAGAATTCATCCTAATATATGCTACACCAGTCACAGAAATTTCCCCTTCTCTCAGCTTCCTCAGGAAGTTCCTGTCTGTGAACCACAGATGGACGGAGGAGGAAAGGGTGCTTTTCCCTCCTCACGGCGGTGCTGCCACCGCCAGTACCCACCACACACACATAGGGAACGCTCCCAGCACAGTGCTCGGCGAGGCACATCCACTTGTTGCCTGGTGGCGGACCTGCCGAGCCCGCCTGTCTCACTCCTTCCACCCCACCCCCAGGGGGCTTGGCTTTTGACTTGAGAGTGTTCATACACAATAAAACTTTTAGGGCACAGGTGAGGTTTTGGACCCAGGAGCTGTATTTCATTCCATGGGACTTTGATATTTCCAGTATGCTTCAGTGTAATACAGAGCCTGCTGTCAAGCCAGGCTGAGTGCCGGGGCCTTTCAGACTCGTGAGAGTGAGCCTGCACACCGCCCCGCCCAGCCTCGTAGCTCTTTTCTCTGTGTTTGCTCTTGGGTCCTCATGGAACAGCCCCCCTTGCTGTTCTTACTGAATTTCGGCTTGTCAGTCAGCCTTGTCTTGGGAAACTCTGCCCAACTCCGGTCCTAACTTTGGGTTTTAATGCAAGGAGTGTGCTTTCTGACCTCTTGAGCTGTGGGTTCTAGGTCTCTGCAGGAGCGCCAGAGGAGCTCAGGGGAGTCGGTGGCCGGAGCAGAGAAGACGCAGGCGGAACCCCTCACCTCCAGTCCTGGCAGCGCCTCTGGGTGGGCGCTGGCTGTCCTTCCAGGTTGGGTCCCTGGGCCGGGAAGACCCCTGGAAAAGGGAACGGCAACCCACTCCAGTATTCTTGCCTGACTCTGTGGAGTCAGACACGACTGAGCAACTAACACTTTCACTTTCCAGTCAGCCTGGAGAATCGCGAGGAGACTAAGTTGGCCCTCCTCCTGGGGGAAGCCCTACTGTCTCCCCAGGGATCTTGGGGATCGGAGGAAGTGCCTGAAGGGGGTGGGGTTTTGGGGGTCTGTGCACTGATACTGGGGCTTCATAGTGACGATAAAAGCTGACCTTTATTGAGACCTCACATGCGTCAGGCACTGTGCACAGCGTTTCTTTCCTTTTAAAAAAAATTAATTTATTTTAATTGGAGGCTAATTACTTTACAGTATTGTGGTGGTGTTTGCCATACACTGACATGAATCAGCCACGGCTGTACACGTGTCCCCCCGTCCTGAAACCCCCCCTC
>SJYV01016142.1:354069-433689 GCA_006410875.1 Neotragus pygmaeus | reverse complement strand
CCTCCCTCCCCATCCCATCCCTCGGGGTTGTCCCAGTGCACCAGCTTTGAGTCCCCTGTTTCATACACTGATTTCTTACTCACTTAATCCTCACGAGACTCGGATTAGGTCCGAACTGAGGCACAGAGGGCAAATAGCTTGCCATGTTAACGTGTGTCAGTGGTAGAGCCATAATTCAGGCCAGTCCGTTTGACTCATAGTTTTGATTTCTTAGCCACCCTTCTCTGCAGCCTATAGACTTCTTACTTTTGAGTTTCCACTTAGTAGGCTTCCCTGATTCTAAAGCAGCAGGTGTTACTAATTCCTAGATGTGAAAAAAAATGGCAGAAAGATGGTTCATGTGGTCCCTGAATGAAAGCCCTGATATAGTCGCGGTCTCGGTCGCTGCCTGGATCTCCTTTGTGAAGCTGTACTTCTTTGTGCCAGTTCCAAATTCCATCACTGGGAGAGTTGTCCCGGACATCAGGTCCAAGGGAATGAGATGGCGCTGCCACCAGGAGAGGCTTTCATTCGTTCATTCAGCACAGCTACACTGCGTGCACCCATGGGCCCCTGGGTGCCCTGCTGGACAAACCATTTCTTATCTCACCAGCTTTCTCTTACCAAAAAGTAACCTACTACAATGGCTATAGTCAAAACAATTGAACAAAAACCAAGAATTCAGAAAATCACAAGTCCTGGCGAGGATGTGAAGAAATGAGAATACAATGCAAAACGATACACCTTCTGTGTAAAGCAATATGGCAGTTCCTCAGAAAGTGAAACACAGATTTGCCACATGATCCAGCCTACTTTGAGTAGTTTACACAAAAGAGGGCTTCCCTGGTGACTCAACAGTAAAGAATCCGCTTGCAATGCGGGAGACCCCAGTTCGATTCCTGGGTCAAGAAGATTCCCCTGGAGGAGGGATAGGCTACCCAGTCCGGTGTTCTTGGGCTTCCCTGGTGGCTCAGTGGTAAAGAATCCACTTGCGGTGCAGAAGCGGCAGGAGATACGGGTTTGATCCTTGGGTCACGAAGATCCTCTGAAGGAGGGCATGGCAGCCCACTCCAGTATTCTTGCCTGGAGAATCCCATGGACAGAGCAATCTGGTAGACTACAGTCCATAGGGTCAAAAAGAGTCAGACATGACTGAAGACGTGGCATGCATGCATGCATACTCAAAAGAAATGAAAGCAGGGACTGAGCCAGGTTCTCGTATGCCAGTATTGCAGCATTATTCACAGGATCCAAAAGGTGGAAATAACTTGTGCTCATCGACAGAGGAGATACATACATACAATGGAAAGTTATTCAGCCTTAAAAAGGAATGGAGTTCTGATACATGCTACTACCAGGATGAACCTTGAAAACATGTTAAGCAAAATAAATCAGACCTAAAAAGACAAATATCATGTGATTCCACTTATATGAAATGTCCAGAATAGGCAAATTTATAGGCAGCAAGTAGATTAGAGGTTATTAGAGGCTCATGGGAGTGGAGAATAGAAATTAGTGCTTAATGTGTACAGAGTGTCTGTCTGGGTTGATGAAAAATTTTTGGAAATAGCGGTGATAAGATAGTTGTGCGGCATTGTTAAGTGCACTTATGCTACTGAATGGTTAAAATGGGAAGTTTTATATATACTTTACTGCAGTGTAATGAAAATGGTCTCATCACAAGAGAAAGAAAAAGTCTGCTTTGTAAAGGAACGACATCTTACAGAAATCCCTTTCTTATTCCCCTCAGCACCCAGGCCTTATGCCTAGCACAGGGCCTGGCACATAGTAGATGCATATTTCTTTCTTTTTCTGTTTTCTAAACCAAACTGGGAACAGACTAATTCCATTTGTAGTCGGAAACGGCACTGAGGCTGCTGAGGGTATGTTTTACTGCCATGGCAACTGTGGAACACTGAGATGATATGTATGAAAATGCAGTGATATTTTTGGCAGGTGAGGTCAGCTGAAGGTAACTTGGCCCATGGCAGGTAAACATACGGTTTGAGGGAACGTGAATTATTAGTAATTGTTATAAAAACTCAGAATCCTCACCAGCCTGTGCCCTGTTTGTTTTGGTTGAGAGCGTCCAGGGAGCCCTTTGGACCAGTTGAACCACAAGGAGTGAGAGGATGAAGCTGGTATTGAACTCGAGGAATCTCGGCTAGATGCTCTTACGGGAAGACAAGAGGCCATCCACACTCCCCTCCATTCATTCATGACACAGTTCGAATTCTCAGAAAGGGCGTTTGTGAGTCTAAGGATCTCCTTGACAGCTGGTATCTGGGAGAAAGGAAAAAGAAGATCACAATTTGGCATTTAAGGAAATAGACCTGGGAGGAGATAAAAGAGATTCATCTTGCTGTGTTGTTTCATGGGCCAAAATGCTGCTTTTAAAAGAGAATGATTTCTAAATGCCGACATGAACTGGGCATTGCTTCAGTTGTTCTCCCTCTGTTTTCAGGCTTAGGTAACCCTTTATGGATGGGGAAGGAAAGTCTCCTGCCTCCCTTCCCCTCTGACAGCTCTCCCCCCACCAGTACACAAGTAGACACACAGACATGCAATACACCCGCTGAATCACTAGTAAGTGAGGAGCGTTCTGGGAATCCAGAAGCCTGATCTCCCGCAGGGAGATCCTGCAGGGAGATCCTCCTGTGGCGAGCCTGTCTCCAGCCCACCTGTGACTTCCTTCTTCCAGACTCAGAGTTCTCAGCCCCATCCCCTCTGATGTGCAGTGTGACGCTGTGGTGCCATGAAGGAGCCTGGCTCACTTCCTCTGCCACTGCCACTGGCAGAACCCCATTTGGAAGGGTCTTCCCCCACAGACAGCCTCTGGAGGGAATCTGGGGGATATTTCATGATAACATGATGACCAGGGGGTTGGAATTAGGGCTAAATTTGAACCCAGGCTTTGACACTCGATAGTCATTTCACTTTGGTGAGTCACTCAACATCAGTCCCCCAATCTGCAGAATGGGCACAGTGATTGACACCTCTGCCCCAGGGTTCCCGTGTTGGGCACCTATACATGAGGAGCATTTGCACACAGCCTGCAGGCAGGCAGCTGCCCACTCCATGGCACCCCTTGCTCTGATGAGGAGACCACAAGCCACTTTGTGTCATGTGGATCTGGTGCTGGAGCGTGCTGCTGCTGGTCTGCTTGAGAATCCCCGACAGCCTTAATTTATCAGGGGTCACGGCAGCACCCATCTCTGTGCCATGATACGGAGAGCTAATGTGTAGAGATCATTGCTGTATTTACGTACCCGGTTGCTTTACATACATGATCATGTTCAAGTCTCATCCCAACTCTGTGATGTTGACTTTATACCCATTTTTAAAAGAAAAAACTGAGACTTGTGTGCATGTGTGTGCTCAGTCGTGTCCTTCAGTATCCTCTGTCCATGGGAATCTCCAGGCAAGAATATTGGAGTGGGTTGCCATTTCCTCCTCCAGGGAGTCTTCCTGACCCAGGAATCGAACCTGGGTCTCTTTTGCCTCCTTCATTAGCAGGTGGATTCTTTACCATGTGCCACACATGTGCAAACTGAGCCTTGTGTGTGTGCTCAGTTGTGCCTGACTCTTTGCATTCCCCTTGGACTGTAGCCAGCCAAGCTTCTCTGTCCATGGAGTTTTCCAGGCAAGAATACTGAAGTGGGTTGCCACTTCCTTCTGCAGGGGATCTTCCCCACCCAGGGATCAAACCCATGTCTCTTGCATCTCCTTGGCAGGTGGATTCTTTACCACTACACCACCTGGGAAACCCAAACTGAGGCTTACTGGGGTTGAATGGCACACCCAGGACCACTCGCCCAGTCAGTACGGGAGCCCAGACATCTGGTGCCGGAGCTCACGTGCTGTGGTAAAGCGCCCCTTCCCTGGGGTCATGTTGGAGGCTGAGCCAGGAGATGGCCGTCTCAAGATCTACTGTGTGTTCTGCCCACTGAGTCTCAGAAGCCGTTGTCCTGTCTTGGACATCCCTGCATTTGCCCAGTGAGTGGAGTCCCCATTCTTTGTTGCTTTTCTAGGTTTGCCACGCTCATTCCCCATCAGTCACTCTGTAATTAGTTCATCCTTCCATTCATTCCATCCACATTCACTTTGCTGACCAGCTCCTTTGTATCATGACTACTAGGGCTGGGGATCATTTATTGAGTATTTATTAGGCCCCAGGCATGTCCTGGTACATTTACACATTGCCCAGTGTCCTCTTCATACAAGTCTGTATGGTAGACCTCATTGCCACTTGCTTATTACTGCTTCACAGTTGATGAAACAAAGGCCCTAAGGAGGTTAAAGCTGTTGCTTAAGGTGTCCAGATTATGCCAGACCCTGGATTCAAATCCTTCAAGCACTTCACCAATTCTAGACCCAAGAAGATGTCTTTCCTTTTCCAACTCATATAACATTAATTAGTCTTCTAGGTGAATATGCATCAGAATCACTTAGAAGCCTTGTTAAAACACAGATTGATTGGCCTTGCCTCAGAGTTGCTGATTCGGTAGGTTGGGATGAAGCCCAAGATCGTGCATTTCTAACAAATACCCAGGTGAGGCTGATGCTCCCAACGGACCCCACTTTGGGAACCACTACTCTAGGCCAAGTCCTTTCGGGACAGGGATTTTGTCTTTGTTGACAGAACAAATTGTCCTCTGTAATTACACAGTGCCTAACACAAAGTCATTGCTAGGTACGTATTTGTTATTTTAAATTGTTCAATTACACAGTCATTTTTCCTTTGTATACCTTGTTCTGTTTTTATTTCTAAATGTACAAATTACTAGGCTTTGCCATTTAGGGTTTAAACTCACAGGGATCAGGAATCTTACCTTACACTTTTTAGCACCTTTTGCAGAACCTTGCATACATGGGGTGTTAGGTAAATATTAGCTGGTTGGTTAGTGATTCAGAGACCAACATTTACAGACTCAAACTCCAAGACAGTTGATCTGGGAGTATAACTCTTGAAACAGTCTCTAGATCCCAAGAGGAGGGACTGGTATATAGTTGATGCTGAGTAGTGTTTGCTGAATGAATATCGCCAGTCTCTATGGCTTTATGGCCAGCATCCTGAGGGTCTGCCTGGTATCTTGGGCCCAGTTCCAGCATAGAAGCTCGGCCTCAAAGCATAGCTTGGTGGACTGAGTTTTCCAGGGCTTTCAGTTCACCAGCAGCAATGATTCTCAGTCTTGGCTGCAGAATGGAATCAGTGGGGGTACTCTCAGATGATGTGTGTGCCTGATACCTATCCCTGGAGATTCTGATTTCATTGCTCTGAAGCGTGGCCTGGGCAGCAGGACTTGTAAGGCTCCCCAGGTGATTCTAATGTGCTGCCGAGCCATTGGCTGTGCGCTTTTCTCTGGGGCCATTCAGAGCGCTCTGCACCCTCCTCACCTGCGTGTTCTGGGCTCATACCTCTGCGGTGAAGGGCCGGGCTAGGCAGGCCTCAGTGAGTGGCACCAGGTGTGCATCTTTGACTCCAGGGTTGGAAGTCAAGCCTCGGGTGAAGGCTTGGCCACGCCAGAGGGCCCGTGAGAGCCCCGAGCAGCGGGCCTGCCCCCCTTTCCAGGCCACCTTTGGCCGACTGCTGGGCGCCGTGCTCCGTGGCGAGGGGCTCTGTTTCAAGGCTGAGCGCAGGTGGTGTGGCTGTGGCAAGGCCCTTTTGTTCCCCTCGGTGTGGAAGGGGCCGTCCTCCCAGGGGCCTAGGTGTGCGGCTTAGCGTCTGGCCTCGTGCACCCCGGCGCTGTTTGTTCTCGGGTTTCCTGACTGAGGTGCGCTCAGCGGCCTGAGCCCTCGGCGCTGGCCAAGAGCAACGCGAAAGACCTTGCCTGAGCCCCACCCCGGCTGCTCGACTCGCACACCCCTGGTGTAATCAGGCATGGCAGGAAGGGAGAGGGTAAAGGGCTGGGGCTTACTGGTGTGCACTCAGCCTGGGCCCCTGGGGGCCAGGAGATTCAGAAATGCCCGCTGGTCTCAGTTTTATTGGAGCCGAGGCTTGGCTCACCTACAGTCATTTGCATCGATTTGTCCCTGTGCACTTCAGCAGACCAGCAGGATCCTGTCTCCCGGAGAGATGTTCGGGTGAGTAATTCTCACCCCCTTCCTTCTCTTCTCATGTGGCCTCAGAACCTGTGTGTTGGAGATGCCATCACGTCACTACATTCGATTCACCCACTTGTTTGAGAGGTAGTGCTGGGTGATACACTGTGCTGGACACCAGAGCAAGGCCAGGGACACTGGGCTTGGGAGCTTTTGCATCAGGGAAGAACGCATTTAGTCATTCTGGAGTCTGGAATCAAATCTAGTGTACTGCTTGGGCCAGGGAGGTCCTAGAATTGGGTGAGTTGGGCTGCCCGTAAAGCCGTAGGGAGTGAAGGGGGCTGATAGGGGCCTCATACCCAGCCAAAGGCGCTTTTAAAAAATTCTTTGCCAATCAGACGGAACAGGGTCTGTGCGATGGGACTCCAGTGGGCAGCCTCTTTCAGCCACTGGAGGTGGCGAGCACTTAGCTGAGGGGCCATGGGCTGTGTGAGGGGTCTGGAAACCCAGAGCCCAGGACAGACTCGTGGTTCTGGAGAGGCCCTCTTGTGGAGCAGCTTCCTCTGCAAATGCTGGCCGAGGAGGCCACATGCCCTGAGCATCTGGAGAACCTGCAGAGTGCAACTAACCGAACTGGGGCTGGACCCGGCCCCGGGGGGTGGTGTGGGGGCGGCTGACGAGGCTGTCGGTGGGAGCAGGGATGCGGCGCGGTGACTGCCCGCCGGGTGTGACTGGAAGGCGCCTCTGTCCCTGTAGGAACAGGAGGGGCAGGGAGCAGAGTCCGGGTCCCGATCGCACTCGTCTCTGCTTCCTCCATCTTAGATAATGCTGACCTGGACAGCTTTGGTGGGCTTCTGTCCTGCCCCCACCCAGTCTCCTTCGGGTCTCCCTCTGTCCTCACCTGCCCGCTTTCTCCAGCACTATGCTCCTTTGTACACACCACTAGACTGGGACCCAGATCCACTGGGGCCAGCTGGGGGTGGCCCTGAAGGCTTCGCCTGGGCTCTCAGCTTCCCCAGCTGTGCCCCCTGTGCCACTGAATCTGTGAAAGGTGTCTAGATTGAGAGGTCTGTATCAGGCTCAGGGGTCTTTCCTCCAAGAGATGACGAAGAAACACACGGACTTGAGCTCGTGGTTTTAGAGTGGCAGATCCCCTTCTCTGGGATCCGAAGGCCTACCTAGCTTCCAAGGCTTCACGTCTTATGGAGTGCTGTTTTTAGCATCCTTATACAGTTTTATAGGGCTCTTTCATTGTTTTTCTTTGTCCATTCATGTGCCCGTGTTTTCCATGGAGAGTGCATTGCACTGAGCGGTTCTTGTGAAGTCCCTTGCCTCCTTCCTAGAATGGTTTACCCCCTTGCAGTGCCTCCATCGCCCTAGGCCACGTCAAGGAACAAACCACAGACTGGAATTGCAGCCGTTCAGGAGAGAGGAGTCTTTAATTTGAGCTTAAAATAGCCCACAGCCTGAGAGTTTGAGGGACTGGGAGCAAGGTGCAATCGCAGGAATGGGTGCTGGGGATCTGCCCCAGGATGATGGAGCAGGGGCTGTGGGCTGGGAGAGAGACAGGCCCAGAGGTGGGGGCTCCGGGCTGGAGGCCCCACTGCTTATTTAACTTGACCTTCTTGGGTCTCTTACAGAATGGAAGAGTGAATGATGTGCCAGCCTGCCCACTCCATCTGGAGTGGAGTGCCTGCTCCCCTTCCTTCCTCAAAACTCTGTTCAGGTGTCATTGCAATACTGGCTATAATCAGGGCCGCCCTGTGGCCGAACTCGTGGGCCATTGTCTGTCTCGGGGGTGCATTTCTCACTGTATACTCCAGGACAGTGGCCCCTGTTGTGTGTCACAGAACCAGTCACAAGAGCAAGGAGATGTGGAGCACTTCTGGACATTGTTCTGTCCTCTTGATGTGAATAAAGTTGCTTAATTCGCAACCCAATCCAAGAAGGAGGACACAGATTATCCCCATTTTACAGACAGGAAAGTGGAGACACAGACTGTTGAAGTCAATTCTCCAGAGTTTTATTGCTAGGTCAGTGTACCAAGTACAGAGTAAGCGTCAATACAACCCCAGTGCCCACACTTAACCATTATGCATCACCTTCTGTGTTAATGTTGTACGGTTTCCGTTCTTGTTATTGTGATTACTGTCTGCTAGGTCAGGCTGCTGTAACAAAATCCCAGACTGGGTGGCTTAAACAGCATTTCTTTCTCAGAGTTGTGGAGGCTGGAAACCCAAGACGCCAGTGACGGCGTGGTTGCATGACGGCAAGGGCTCCCTTCCCGGCCTGCGGCTGGCCACCTTCTCTCTGCGTCCTCCCGTGGTGGACAGCGTGCTCTGCTGCCTCTTTGTCTTCTTCTAAGGGCACGTGTCCCATCATGGGGGCTCCACCCACGTGACCTCTTTAAGCCAAGTTGCCCTCCAAATGCCCCACCTCCAAGTGCCATCACATAAGGGTCAGGCTTCAGCATGTGAACTTTTTTGAAGAGCACAAACGTTCTGTCATAACACTCCATTTCCTTGTTGTCAACCTTTTCTTTGTTGTTGTTTAGTTGCTAAGTTGTGTCTGATTCTTTGTGATCGTGTGGACTGTGCCCACTAGGCTCCTCTGTCCATGGGATTTCCCTGGCAAGAACACTGGAGTGGTTGCCGTTTCCTTCTCCAGGGGATCTTCCCGACCCAGGGACCAACCCCGCCACCAGAGAAGCCCTTTTCTACAGAGGACCACCTAGTAAACATCTAGGCTCTGGGGACGATATAGTCCTGCTCGCAACTATTCAACTGCCCTTACGGTGTGGGAGCGGCCCTGACCCTCTATGAATAGATGAACATGGCTCTGTTCCAAGAAAACGGTCTCTGTGGGTTCTGAAATTTGAATTTCATATATATTTTTATGTGTCGTGAAATATTGCTCTTCTTTTGAATTTTTTCAACTATTTAAAATGTAAAAGCCATTCTTAGCTCATGAGCCATACAAAAATAAGTTGAGGGCTCGCTTTGTCCTATGGGATGTGCGTCCTAGAGGGCAGGGCTGTGGGGAGTTACCGGCTGACTTTTAATCTGTGTCCCCCTAGGGTCACTGTCAGTCCTAGCTCTGTCTCCATCCCCGAATGCTAATTGAGTGATGCCAAGGTAAGCTTTCCCAGGTACTATGGATGCCTCAGGGATACTACTGGTTTTCAGAGCAAGAGTGAAAAGTTTCCCTTTCTGAAAGCATGGGATGGAAACGCAGTCATTGTCACAAGGGCTCCCTTCCCAAATGTTTGTAGGAGAGTGAAGAGAGAAGGTTTTTTTTTTTTTGACATAAAGTGGAGGGATTTATTCTTCGCAAATAGACCTACAGAACGTGATTTGTAATAGGAAACAGATTTCCCCCGAAGATAAATGGAATGTCCCCACCTCCCTAACAGAGAAGAGAATTGTTTCCTCTTTACAAAGGAAACAAATTGGATTCTCAAAGGAATAATCAGAGAAGTTTTTAAAATTGTCATAATAAGCAAGATATGGTTTCATGAATGATGAAAGGGAGGCTTGCCTCCCTCGGGTCTGGATGCGCAGGGCCCTTCTCTCTCCGCCTTGGCACTTTATCAGCACCAGATGGGGCAGAGTGGCTCCTGCCCGAACAAGATTGAGGGGCCCATCCTGGGCCCAGTGTCTCACTATGAAGACATCCTCTTCCTTCCAGCTCCGCTTCCATGTGCATCTAAAGTAGGTCCCTGCTTCCCAGCCCAGCTTCCAGCAGCCGCAGTTCATTCTGGCCCGTGGGAGAGAGGACTGTGGATGGAAGAACTCCCTGAGCAAAGGCCTGGTGCTAGGAACGTGCCTGGTGGGTACAGGGGGAGCACCAAGGGTGGACTGGCTATTTGGGCTACAATTCCAGGCCGCCAGCAATAAGGCTGAGGCCCCTCATCTTGGTGGAGGTGGAGAACCTCGATGGATTGAGGGACGTATGCCACGTCTGGATGAAAACTCAGCCATGTGTTTGCCCAAATGCTGCTGGGTATGGGCGCTGAGAGGTGGTGTATGCATAAAATTGGGCTTTCCAGGTGGTGCTGGTGGTGAAGAACTGCTTACCTGCCAAAGCAGGCAGCAAAGATGTAAGAGACGCAGGTTCGAAACCTGGGTCAGGAAGATCCTCTGGAGGAGGAAATGGCAACCGATTCCAGTATTCTTGCCTGGAGAATCCCCTGGACAAAAGAGCCTGGTGCTCTATAGTCTATCATTTCAGTTCAGTTCAGTTCAGTCGCTCAGTCGTGTCTGACTCTTTGCGACCCCATGAATCGCATGCCATGCCTCCCTGTCCATCACCAACTCCCGGAGTTCACTCAAACTTGCATTCATCGAGTCACTGATGCCATCCAGCCATCTCAACCTCGGTCATCCTCTTCTCCTCCTGCCTCTAATCCCTCCCAGCATCAGAGTCTTTTCCAATGAGTCAACTCTTCGCATGAGGTGGCCAAAGTACTGGAGTTTAAGCTTTAGCATCATTCCATCCAAAGAAATCCCAGGGTTGATCTCCTTCAGAATGGACTGGTTGGATCTCCTTGCAGTCCAAGGGACTCTCAAGAATCTTCTCCAACACCACAGTTCAAAAGCATCAATTCTTCGGCGCTCAGCCTTCTTCACAGTCCAACTCTCACATCCATACATGACCACAGGAAAAACCATAGCCTTGACTAGACGGACCTTAGTCGGCAAAGTAANGGACTCTCAAGAATCTTCTCCAACACCACAGTTCAAAAGCATCAATTCTTCGGCGCTCAGCCTTCTTCACAGTCCAACTCTCACATCCATACATGACCACAGGAAAAACCATAGCCTTGACTAGACGGACCTTAGTCAGCAAAGTAATGTCTCTGCTTTTGAATAAGACGGACCTTAGTCAGCAAAGTAATGTCTCTGCTTTTGAATATGCTGTCTAGGTTGGTCATAACTTTTCTTCCAAGGAGTAA
The DNA here is from genome assembly GCA_006410875.1 of Neotragus pygmaeus. Classification (NCBI taxonomy): domain Eukaryota; kingdom Metazoa; phylum Chordata; class Mammalia; order Artiodactyla; family Bovidae; genus Neotragus; species Neotragus pygmaeus. The sequence goes on along the minus strand of SJYV01016142.1, from coordinate 422,714 downwards.
GCATCTTTTAATTTCATGGCTTTTATGTCCAACTCTTTGCGACACTGTGGACTGTAGTCCGCCAGCCTCCTCTGTGCATAGGATTCTCCAGTAAAGAATACTGGAGTGGGTTGCCATTCCCTTCTCCAGGAGATCTTTTTGACCCAAGGATTGAATGTGTGTCTCATGTGCCTCCTGCATTGCAAGTGGATTTTCAACTTCTAAGCCACTGGAGAAGCCCATAGAATGCTATCAGGATGTATAATAAAGGGATATAATTCTTTTCCTGAAAAGAGGCTTCCTTGAGGAAGTGAAATTTAGGCTGAAACCTAAAAGTTTCATTTATTCATTCAACACATATTTATTGAGCATCTGTCATATTCATGCAAGGGCTTCTCAAGTGGCTCAGTGAGTGGTAAAGAATCCACCTGCCAATGCAGGAGATGCAGGTTTGATCCCTAGGTTTGGAAGATTCTCTGAGAAGGAAATAGCAACCCACTCTAGTATTCTTGCCTGGGAAATTCCATGAACAGAGGAACCTGGAGGGTTACAGTCTATGGGTTCGGAAAAAGTCAGACACGACTTGGTGACTCAGCAACAACACATTTATGCGTTGTTCTAGATGCTAGCAGAGAAGGCAATGGCAACCCACTCCAGTACTCTTGCCTGGAAAATCCCATGGACGGAGGAGCCTGTTAGGCTGCAGTCCATGGGGTCGCTACGAGTCAGACACGACTGAGTGACTTCACTTTCACTTTTCACTTTCACGAATTGGAGAAGGAAATGGCAACCCACTCCAGTGTTCTTACCTGGAGAATCCCAGGGATGGCGGAGCCTGGTGGGCTGCCATCTATGGGGGTCATACAGAGTCGGACACGACTGAAGCAACTTAGCAGCAGCAGCAGCTAGGGTGGCAGAACTGAACAAGATGACATGGTAGATAACTTGCTCTCATGGACTTACTTCCAGGTGATGGAGGTTAGGGATGGCATAACCACTTAAAATTTATACTGAAAAAAGAGAAGCTTCAATCACCTAGAAGTAAGAGAGATCCTAGTATGTCCAAGCAATTAAACATTTAGTTTGATTAGAATGGAAATATAGAGGACAGGTGAAGAACTGCAATGAAGCTGGAGGATGATGCAGGAGTCAGAGCATGCAGAGGGTTGTAGGCCATGCTGAGAATATGGTACTTTATCCCAGTGGTAATAGGAAACCTGTTTTTGAAGCAAAGAAGAGATTGATTCAGTTGTTGTTCAGTTGCTAAGTTGTATCCAACTGTTTGCATCCCCATGGACTGCAGCATGCCAGGCTTCCCTGTTCTTCATCTCCTGGATCTTGCTCAAACTCATGTCCATGGAGTCGGTGATGCCATCCAATGATCTCATCCTCTGTTGCCCCCTTCTCCTTTTGTCTTCGATCTTTCCCAGTATCAAGGTCTTTTCTGATGAGGTGGCTCTTTTTGTTGGGTGGTCAAAGTATTGGAGCTTCAGCTTCAGCATCAGTCCTTCCAATGTATATTCAGGGTTGATTTCTTTAGAATCAACTGGTTTGGTCTCCTGACTCAATTGCATATTATTAAAAAAGCCTAGTCAAGAATGAATTGGAATGGACAAGAAACAGGGAAATCAGTTAGTAGGTTAATGCAGATGCCCCAGTGAGTGGCTATAGAGACTGGATTATAGTATGACAGCAGTATGAAAAGAAGTAAATGAAAGATAGATTGAATGCTAGATCAACTGTCTGGGGAAGGATGAAAGAGAGGGATATGAGGGATGACATCCCTGTTTCTGTCTTTAGCAATTGGGAGAACAATTTTTTTTTTTTTCTGAAAGAGACAACTTTGAAGAAAGCATATATTTGGGGGAGAATAAGTTTAACTTTTACAAAACTGCATTTGAAATGCCTGTGAATACCCACTTGGAGTTGTCAAGGTAATGAACACACAGGTCTAGGGCTCAGGTGAGAGTGCTATCAAGATATGGGAGACTTAAGCATGTAGAGAGTAATAGAAGTTATGGGTGTTGATAAAAGCAACTCTGTCCCCAATAATATGTCTAAGCATCTATTGTTTTGATTTTGCTTTTCTGTATGCTTAGTGGTTGTTTTAAGGTATTCCGCCCACATCTGTATTCTGTAAGCGATGCTCTTAGTCTTTGGTTTCTTTTAGAGTACTTCCTACTTTTTCCTAGCTTCTTGCATAAACTTCTATACATAGTGCAAGTACCATAAACACTTTTGATAGAGAAACCAGGAAGAATTATTCCTGTTCCAACTGATGACTGGCAAGGATTCACTTTTCTGTCTAACAGGTTTATCATTCCACATTTGAGGCAATAGTTATCTTAGGCATTACAGAAATTTTGATGGATTTTTTTTTTTTTTGTCTTCTGCCATAACGTGTATTCTGGCAAAATAAATGTTCATTCCTTTATTGGATCAGGCGACCAGGAATGTAGGGTTCTGGGAAATCCCTAAAGTAATGAGCTCTGCAGTGTAAAGACCCATGTGAATCATTTTCAAGCACAAGTTGATTGAGCTTGTCCCCAAACTGGCAAAGGTTTTATGGAGCAAACATCTGTGGCCTTGGTGGACCTGAAGAAAATAGGCTTCCAACTTAAAATTTTTGAGTTAATACTGGGGAACAACTGTGGCTCTGTGTGTGTGTGTGTGCGTGCATGTAAGATGCATTTCTTCAGAATTCTGTTCCAATGAAGAACATGAGCTTTACATTATGATTGTTTCCCTTTCTGTACATGACTTTGCCTTCAGTCTTTTGCTTGTTGAAGCTGCAGTGCTGGTCTATTCTAACGTTTCTTCAGTGCAGCTGGAGGCATGTCTTTTGGCAAGGTTTTGTGTTTATTATAATCTCTGTGATGTGCAGAAGTAAATTTCTTCTTTAACTTTCTCTTTAAATACTTAGAATTATGAATGTGGTTTTAATTAAGGATTTCAAATTGAAACATTTCCTTTTCCTTAGGACAGTTTTTAGTTAGAATATTTTAGAGTTTTGAGAAATACCAGATCCTAACGCATAAAATGCAAAAAAAAAAAAAAAATCATCAGTCACTCCTTTAAATTGCCATGGTGTGGCTAAAGTTATAGTGCATGGATTTAGGTCACAGTCACAGCTAAATAACTCTTCTTTGGCCCTTTAAATGACTACAAGCTATTTGCAGACTTGGAAAATCTTCCCTAAATAATATGGTGAGCATTCCTTTATGTAAACTCATGCCTGTAAGGCTTAGGTCTTATTCCAGGTCTGGCTTTTCATATCCCATACTAGCTTTTCCTTTTTTAGGCTCACGACCTTGACAAGTAAGTTAGCCTTCATGAACCTCAGGAGATGCATATGTGTAACTCAGGTGTGCTCTTACCAGCCACAAAATGAATACTCAAATAACTCTATGTGCTCTGCTTCCTTTTGGTTATTAAATCCATCTTTCTACCTACCTATCTATCACCATCTGTCTGTCTAGATACTCTCATAAAATTGCACTGAAATAACTCTGCAGAGCTATTACAGAATCTGAGTAACAATTGTTGCCTCCAGCAATTGACTAGAGGTAAGAGGGAGACTTACCTTGCACCATATGGATATCCTTTTATAACACTGAATTTTCTCCCCATGTTTAAGTATTTTTTTAAAAACAGCAAAGCAAAATCAATATGAATATAAGCCTCTATCTTTTGAATTGTGAGGATTATTTTCTCTTCTTGGAGTTTCTTTTTTCAGATAGCCCTAAGATTACCCTCCCAGTCCTAAGTGGTCAGTCCTCTTTATTTTCAATGGAAAGTCTGCTATGCCAACAAAGGATTTGTCTTAATTCTTGTGGCTGTTGCTGCTCTTTCTATCTCATAGTGTTCTCTCGTATTTGAGGACAGCTTGTAGGACCCACTAGTTCCTGCCCAGAAGCATTGCTTTATTTGCTTACAGTTTTGAGCCTCCACTCTTTTCTCCTCCACAGTCTCATGGCTGCAGCACAGTCTGCAAACAGCTGCTAAGGAAGAACACAGAAAGAATGATGAACTCAGTGTTTTCAGGAGGTCTACTCTTGCAGAAAGCTATTGGCTCCTGTTTCGTGGATGGGGATTCCACAACTTCCCTGGATAGATGTGGTCCAATTGAGTCCTTCCATCCTATGTTGTTAGTATAACATTTCTCTTGCTGACTTGGATGAAGATTGAGTACATGTATGAAATGAAGGTGATGAAATCAGGATCCAAAAATATCTGAGTAGGCTGCAACTAAACTAAGTATCACAAGATAGACTTAAATATACATATAGCCAAGTGATCTATCACTTAAGGAAAAAGATGTTTGAGCATTAGCATATGAAAGAGAACTAGGATTTTAGGTGAAAGTGATGGGCTACTAAAAATGTAAATGCTTAGGTTCTTTTAAAATAAGAATACCTAGAATGAGAACTACAATAATCCCATCCTGTCAGATAATAAATAAGCTGTTATTTTCTGTAGCAGCATCTTATTTTTGAGGAGTTTTGTGTTTATAGGAGAGTAATAAAAATGGAGAATAGCCTGAATCATTTTGATGATGTTTAATTATGATAGCTAGTACTTGTTTTCCAGTTGCTGTGCATCAAACATTCTTTTAAGTGCTTATATTAATTTTTATTGCATAACCATGGTAGATTAGATTATTGTTTAGTAAATATTTGCTCCTCCACCACTCCAAATCTATTTGGAGAGTAAACTTTCCCACCCCATTAATGTTGAGCAGAGCTCTGTGACTTGCTTTGGACTCATGGTCTGCAGAGTTTATTTCCTCTCCTCTTGACATTGGGCTTGGACATATGACTTTCTTTGACCAATGGTAAGTTAGTAGATGTGATAGGCAGAAGCCCAGCTCTTTTTAAAAATTTATTTTAAATTGAAAGATAATTGGTTTACAGCATTGTGTTGGTTTCTGCCATACAATAACATGATTCAGCTATCAGTATACATATGTCCCCTTCCTCTGGAACCTTCCTCCCACCCACTGCCCTATTCCACCCCTCTAGATTGTTATGGTGCACCAGGTTGAAGCTCCCTCTGTTATATAGCAAATTCCCACTAGCTGTCTGTTTTGCCTCTGGTAATGTATATGTTTCAGTGCTACTCTCTCAATATGTCCCATTCTCTCCTTCCCCCACTGTGTCCACAAGTCTGTCCTCTATGTCTGTGTCTGTATTCCTGCCCTGCAAATAGGCTCATGAATACCATTTTTCTAGATTCCATATATATGCATTAATATGCAAAATATGTTTTTCTCTTTCTGACTTACTTCATTCTGTATAAAAGGCTCAAGGTTCATCCACCTAAGTTCAACTGACTCAAATTTGTTCCTCTGTGTGATTGAGTAATATTTCATTGTATATATGTGCCATTTCTTTTTTTCTTTAATCCATTTAGCTTGCCTTTGTGTCCTGGCTATTGTAAATAGTGCTGCAGTGAACACTGGGGTAAAATATGTCTTTGTGGACTATGGTTTTCTTAGGTGTATGCCCAGTAGTGAGATTACCAGGTCATATGATAGTTTTATTTCTAGTTTTTGAAGGAGACACCATAGTGGCTATATTAATTTACATTCCCACCAACAGTGCGAAAGGGTTCCCTTTTCTCTACATCCTCTGCAGCATTTATAGTTTGTAGATTTTTGATGACGGCCATTCTGACCAGTGGGTTGATACCTCATTGTAGTTCTGAATTGCATTTTTCTAATAATGAGTGACATTGAACATCTTTTCACATGTTTATCGGCCATCTGTATGTAGAAGCCTAGCTTTGTGTGTGTGTGTGTTTTCTTCGTTTGGTTTCCCCCCCTTACACTCCTGCTTTTCATTGTGACATGAACTTGTCTTGGTAGCTGCTCATTTGAGGGAAATAGGACATATTTGGAGCAGACACAGACCCAAACAGCAGCTTTTGGAGAAAATCACAGCTAAGACTAGTGTATAGCTCTGCCCCAGTCAACCTATAGATGAGAAAGCTAGAATAAATGCTTATTGTTTTTGCTATTGAGTTTTGGGGTGTTTTGTTATGCAATATTACTGTGGCAATAGATGATCAGTTTTGTATCAGACAACCTCAAAGTCTTCATGGCTTACAACAAGAAACTATTTTCCTCAAAAGTCTATAAATCAGTTGTGGGCTTCCCTCATAGCTCAGTTGGTAGAGAATCTGGCTACAATGCAGGAGACATGGGGTCTAAGCCTGGGTCAGGAAGATCTACTTGGAGAAGGAAATGGCAACCCACTCCAGTATTCTTGCCTGGAGAACTGCATGGACAGAGGAGCTTGACAGGCTACAGTCCGTGGGGTCACAAGAGTTGAACACAGCTTAGTGACTAAACCACCACCACCACCATGAATCAGTTGTGGTTCTACTGGTTTTGGCTGAGCTAGCAGGGTAGGTTTGGCATTACAATTCCAGTTGGGTTCAAGTATGCTTTGTGTGTTTTCTTACTTTCCTTGTATTAGTGACTTCCTGGTCCCATGTTTTTAATGATATATACTATTATGTAAGAAACGAGGCGCCAGTCTATGTTCAATGCAGGATGCAGGATGCTTGGGGCTGGTGTACGGGGATGATCCAGAGAGACATTGTGGGGTGGGAGGTGGGATGGGGATTCAGGGTTGGGAGCTTGTGTACACCTGTGGTGGATTCATGTCGATGTATGGCAAAACCAATAGAGTATTGTAAAGTAAAATTAAATAAATAAATTAATTAATTAAAAAAAAAGATCATCACAGTACATGAGAGCAAGCAAACCAAAAGTTTCTGACTAAGCCACTTCTGCTAGTGTTACATTGGTGAAAGCAAGTCATTTGGCTAAACCCAACATCACTGATACAGGTAAGTATGCTTCACCCACAGTGTAGGCCCTGCATACATCGCAAAGAAGACGAATATTTACTTCTAACACAGAGAGGTATGAAAAGTTGAGGACAATGATTGTCCAATCTACTCCAGTGATTATGCATTTGATTTAATGTTTACAACACTATGGAATCAATATCATTACTATTTCTCTGTAACAAATGGGGTAACCTGAGATACAGGGTATTATATTAAGTATCCAAGAATCACACAGTCATAGGTGGTTATAGAATTTGAACCTTTGGAGTATGACGCCGAAGACTGTACTTTTTACCACTGTGATTCACCTCTTCCCAAACTTGGCATATAAGCAATGTGTAAAGGAATTAGAGCTGTTTTTTTGGAGAGGAGAGGCCATGTGTTCACCATCCATCCTCCTACCTCTGAAGGGCTATCACATGGAAGAGAGAGATAAAATACTTTTTATGTATCTTCAAAATGTAGTGCCCTTGGTATTGGTAGCAGGTAGAGAAATCAAAGGGATATAAATTTTGGCACAATTAAAGAAAACCTTTATAACAGTCAAATGTTCTCAAAGATAGAATGCATCCAAGCAGATGCCTAGATGACTACTAGGTATAGATGTTATAGAGAAGGTTCATATGATTAATCAGGTTAACTTGAGAGAGGATTGAAACTTCAGCCCTTCTAGCCAAAACATTCTGTAATTCTATTAAAATGTTAATTGTTCTAGAAGTATTCATTTACAGTCAATAAAAACTGAAAATATAATAAAGCAGAATTTTCTGATGTTTAAAATGGCTAGAAAATTAAAAAATTTTTAAATTTTATATGGAAGCATGGTTGACTAAAAATATTGTATTAATTCAGGTATATAGCAAAGTGATTCAGTTGCATGTTACATATATCTATTCTTTTTCAAATTCATTTCCTATTTAAGTTAGTACAGAATATTAAGCAAAATTCCCTGAGCTATACAGGAGGTCCTTGTTGGTAATCTATTTTAATTATAGCAGTATGTACATGTCAGGCCAAATCTATCCCTCCTCCCCCATCCGTCCCCCTAGTAACCTTAAGTACATTCTTTATGAGTCTGTTTCCCTTTTGAAAATAAGTTCATTTGTATCATTCTTAAAAAAGATTCTACACATAAGCAATATCATATGATATCTGTCTGTCTTTGAGTTACTTAACTTAGTATGATAATCTCAAGGTCCATCCATGCTGCTGCAAATGGCATTGTTTCACTCTTTTTAGTGACTGAGTAATATTCCATTGTATATCTGTACCATATCTTTTTAATCCATTCCTCTGTCAGTGGATGTTTAGGTTGCTTCCTTGTCTTGGATATTGTAAATAGTACTGCAATGAACAGTAGAGTGCATGCATCATTTCAAATTAGAGTTTTCTCCAGATATATGCCCAGGATTGGGATTGAAAGATCATATGGTAACTCTATTTTTAGCTTCTTAAGGACCCTCCAGACTGTTTTCCATAGTAGATGCATCAATTTACATTCCTACCAGCAAAGTAGGAGGGCTACTTTTTGTCCACACACTTTGCAGCATTTATTATTTATTATTTGACAGCCATTCTGACTGGTGTGAGAAAAGACCTCACTGTAGCACTGATTTACATTTCTCTAATAATTAGTGTTGTTGAGCATCTTTTCATGTGCTTGTTGGCCTTCTGTATGTCTTCTTTGGAGAAATGTCTATTTAGGTCTTCTTCCAATTTTTTTGGACTGTTGGAGTTTTTTATATAAAGCTGAATGACCTGTTTGTTTATTTTGGAAATTAATCCCTTGTCAGTAGAATCATTTACAGATATTTTCTCCCAGCCAGTCAGTAGGTTGTCTTTTCATTTTGTTTATAGTTTCCTTGATTTCCAAGGAGATTAACTAGTCAATCCTAAAGGAAATCAGTCCTGAATATTCATTGGAAGGACTGATACTGAAGCTGAAGCTCCAATCCTTTGGCCACCTGATACTAAGAACTGACTCACTGGAAAGACGCTGATGCTGGGAAAGATTGAAGGCAAGAAGAGAAGGGGACAACAGAGGATGAGAAGGTTGGATGGATTCACCGACTCAATGGACATGAGTTTGAGCAAGCTCAAGTTGCTGATGGGCAGGGAAGCCTGGTCTGCTCCAGTCCATAGAGTTGCAAAGAGTCAGACATGACTATGTGACTGAACTGAACTGATAGTTTCCTTTGTTGTGCAGAAGTTAATTAGGTCCTATTTGTTTATTTTTTAAATTTCCATCACTTTCAGAGATGGATCCAAGAAAAATATTGCTGCCATCTTATGTCAGAGAGTGTTCTGCCTGTGTTTTCCTCTAGTAGTTTTATGGTATCTGGTCTTACACTTAAGTATTTAATCCATTTTGACCTTTGTTGTGACCCCACGGTAGTTCACTAAGAATGTCCTGCAGTGTCACTTTAGCCACTTAGAAAAAACATTCTTTTCCCTTATGTATTTTTATAATATCACAGTGTGGCACAAATAACAAGTGTAATTAGCAACGTGTTCTACATTTATTCTTCTGGTGCTTTTCAAATTAAAATCCCAGTTGGTTAAACTTTAATATACAAAATTTAACTTATATAGAATCCCAGTTAAAACAGGGTGAGGTCTGACAAATCATTCAGCCTTCTAAAATACTGTCTAGAATTGACTCCTTTTGGGGCCCATTTTCTACAATACAAACCAGTTAAAAAATTAAAAACAAGCAAACAAAAACTTTTCCTGCCAATGGCAATTCTTTATACGAAAACTAAATTTTTAGAGGAAAAAAACAGATCTCATCTTGAAGGATCAGTGGTCCTCAATATCTGTAAATTTATAGAAAATAAATTTATTGGATGCCCTACTTTTTGTCCTAGATACTTAAGACAGTTTTCATTTAAATATTATTAAACTGTTTTCTGTTTTGTTTTTCAAATTTCCTTTTATTGCTTTCATTAGAATAACATATAAGAAACAAAACATTCATATTTAACAAATATCTATTAATATTCTCAAAGTGAGCAAACTTTCTTAACATAAGAAATACTAAACTACTTTAATACTCCCATTATATTTGTTTCTTAAATTATTTATGTTTTATTCTTACTCAGACTAAGTTCAGTTTATTCACATCTTCTAAAAAATAGCTTTATTGAGGTATAATTGATATGCAGTGAACTGTACATATCTAAAGTGTCTTATTAGCTCCAAAATCACTGCAGACGGTGACTGCAGCCAAGAAATTAAAAGACACTTGCTCCTTGGAAGAAAAGTTATGTCCAACCTAGACAAACCTATTAAAAAGCAGAGCATCACTTTGCCGATAAAGGTCTGTATAGTCAAAGCTGTGGTTTTTCCAGTAGTCATGTGCAAATGTGAGAGCTGGACAATAAAGAAGGCTGTGAGTGAAGTGAAAGCTGTTCATTTGTGTCTAACTCTTTCAACCCCATGGACTATACAGTCCATGGAATTCTCCAGGCCAGAATACTGGAGTGGGTAGCCATTCCCTTCTCCAGGGGACCTTCCCAACCCAGGGATTGAACGCAGGTCTCCCGCATTGCAGGTGGAGTCCAAAGAATTAATGCATTTGAACTGTGGTGCTTGAGAAGACTCTTGAGCATCCCTTGGACAGCAAGGAGATCAAACCAGTCAGTCCTAGAGGAAATCAACCCTGAATATTCCTTGGAAGGACTGATGCTGAAGTTGAAGCTCCAATACTTAGGCCACATGATGCAAAGAGCTGACTCATTGGAAAAGACACTGATGCTGGGAAAGATTGAACACAGGAGTAGGGGGTGACAGAAGATGAGATGATTAGATGGCATCACCGACTCAATGGAGTTTGAACAAACTTGGGGAGATAGTGAAGGACAGGGAAGCCTAGGATACTGCAGTCCATGGGGTTACAAAGAGTCAGACATGACTTAGAGGATGAACAACGACAACTTCTTTAAATGTGGGTAGAATTGCTAATGAAGCTGAAGCTATCTAGACCANCAAACTTGGGGAGATAGTGAAGGACAGGGAAGCCTAGGATACTGCAGTCCATGGGGTTACAAAGAGTCAGACATGACTTAGAGGATGAACAACGACAACTTCTTTAAATGTGGGTAGAATTGCTAATGAAGCTGAAGCTATCTAGACCAATTTTCTATGGGAAAGTTTTTTTTTTTCTTTTTCTTAACTAGTTTTAATTTCTTTAATAGATAATAGGGCTATTTGGGTTATCTACTTCTGTTATCTGTAAAAGTTGCAATGACATCTTTCTCCTTCCTATTACTAGCAATTTGTGTCTTTCTCTTTTTCTCCTGATTAATCTGGCTTGTGATTTATCAGTTTTATTGATCTTCTCAAAGAAGAAGCATTTAGTTTCATAGATTTTTCTGTTATTTTTCTGTTTCATTGATTTCTACTTTGATCTTTATTATTCCATCTCTTGTAGTTACTTTGTCTTTAACTTGCTTTGCTTTTTCTAGTTTCCTAAGGAAGAAGATGAGATCTAATATAAATTTCTTCCTAAGTACCTCTTTAGTGGTATTCCATAAATTCTGATTTATGTTGTAATTGTATTCTGGTTAAATAAAAGTTCTAATTTTCTCTCTCTCTTTCTCCATGCATGCATGTGTTCTAAGTCACTTCAGTTGTGTATATGCTTTATTTTTCAGAGAAGTTTTAGGTTCACAGCAAAATTTAGTGGAAATATGGAGTTCCCACATACCTCCTTCCCCAACAGGCATAGGCTCCCCCATTATCAAAGTGTTACTCTCCCTCATCTGAGTGGTACATTTGTTATAATAAATAAATCAACATTGACACATCATTATCAAACCAAAATTAATTGTTTACATTACGGTTCACTCTTAGTATTGTAGTCCTGTGAGTTTTGACAAATATATAATGACATGGCCCAGTGGCTCAGCAGTAAAGAGTCTGCCTGCCTTGCAGGAGTTATGGATTCGATTCCTGGGTCAGGAAGATCCCCTGGAGAAAGGAATGGCAACCCACTGCAGTATTCTTGCCTGGAAAATTCCATGGACAGAGGATCCTGTTGGGCTACCTTCCATGGGATCACAAAGAGTTGGACATGACTAAGCATGCACGCGTAATGACATATATCCTCTGTTATAGCATCATACAGAATTATTTCCCTGCCCTAAATATCTGCTGTGTTCTATCTGTTCATCACCACTCCCACCAACCCCTGTCAACCACTGATTTTTTCTATTGTCTCTATAGTTTTGCCTTTTCCAGAATGTTAGTCACATTGTTGGAATAATGCAGTACATTTTCAGATTGCCTTCTTTCACTTAGTAATATGTATTTAAGATTCCTCCATGTCTTTATTGGCTTGATGGCGCATTTCCTTTTTGTGCTGAATAATATTCCATTTTCTGGCTGTATACAGTTATTTAACCATTCACCTATTGAAGGACATCTTGATTGCATCCAAGTTTGGGCAATTATTAGTAAAGCTGCTATAACTATCCATTGCAAATTTGTGTGGAATTAAGTTAAAATCAATAACAGAAAGACCTTTAGGAAAAGCTTAAACATTTGGAAATGAAATTAAACATTTCTTAATAACATACAATTCAGCAATTGCACTCCTTGATATTTACTCAAAAGAATTGAAAACTTAATTAATGCAAAGAAGCACTAATATTATTTTCTACATTGTCTAATCAGTGGTTACCCCCATCTCCTGTATTTTTCAACTCATACATTATATATTTTATCTCTAGAAATTTGATTTTTTTAATATTCTGTGTCTTTAGTTAACTTCCTGGACAAATGAAATATAGTTACAGTAAATGTTTCAAAGTCCTTCTTTCCCAGTTCTAGCACACATGCCAGTTTGGTTTGGTTTTGATTAACTGGCTGTTTTCCTTGGTGTGGGTCATGTTTTCTTACCTCTTTGCATGCCAGGTTGACTGAATGCCCAATATTATGAAAGTTACCTGGTCAGAATCTGTTTTTGCATTCTCATACATTTTCTTGAACTCTGTTTGAAGATAGAGTTAAGTTATTTGAAAACAGTTTGATCCTTTTATGGCTTGATTTTATGATTTGGAAGATAGGTTTGGAGCAGTTTTCAGTCTAAGGATAATATTCTCTAAAACTGAGACAACTCAGGCCTTCCTGAGTACTTTATCCAATATGTGGCAAATTATTACTATTCCCAGTCTGGCTGGTGGGAATTAATACTATTCTCAGTGTTAGTGAGCATTAGATACTGTTCCGTATTCTTTTGGTTGATTCTTTCCATGACCTCAGGTGTTTCTTCATACCCATGTACTGATCTGTTAGACTCTGTTGAAAATCTCTGAGAACTTTCTACAGATATCAGGGTCATGTTTCCATTCATCTCTCTCCTCTCTGGTACTCTGAACTAGGTGACTTGGTCTCCTAGACCTTCATCTTCATCTCCTCTAATCAAGGAGTCTACCAGGCTCCCCCTCACTTCCTCCCTGTGTTGTGGCCTATAAGCCCTTTCAAGACAGAAAGATGGATATTTATAGCACGACCTTATTTATTTCTTATTTCTTAGAGTGCATTGTCTTTTGCTGTCTGATAGCCAATGTTTTGAAATTCATCATTTTGTATATTGAGTCTGGTCCTTGTTATTCCATTTTGGCTGGAAGCAGAAGACGCCCACATTTTCCTTTAAACTGCATTTTCCTTAGTAACTTACCAATGTGAAAATATCTTAGGAATCTGTCAATATACCCTTAAATCTGGAATTTTTCTTTTTATGGCCACTTAGATTAAATTAATTCTTAAGAGAAAGTTCTCAACTATAACTCAAGTTTTAATTATTCTTCTAACTTAGGGGTATTATTGTTGGGCCTCTGTTGAGATTATATTCTGTAAAACTTTTAAACACCAACATTTTGTGCATCTGTTTTCCTGTGACAATAATTGCAAACTGTTTTAATAACCAAATAAAAAATTTAATTTGACCTAATTAGGTATCATTACTGCCTGCTAAAATTACCCAGTGGTAAAACCTGCCATCATATCTCCTCTAAGGTATTGAAGAAGGAGATGACCTGAGAATTATAATTCTTTAAATTCTTTGGATTATTAGGAAATGAAAATCTCAAAACATTTAAAAATGGTTTTAAATAGTGCATATTTGATCAGTAGAACTCAAAATTTTTCTAATACCAAGTTGGCAAAGACTTTCTAGGCTTAATCAAATCATGAATGTCAGAGGGAAGAAACCTAGCCATTTATATAGCAACTTCTACTGATGCAGAATGTGTGGTTTTAACACTGTTATCTGTTAGGGGCAATTTGTATTTGTGGGTATCTATTGATTGGTTTGGGAAATGTGCTATGTATAGTGTTTTAATATAATCCTCATGTGAGCATATTAAGTCTGACAAACTGGGTTAGTTTAGTCTCTCTCAGCCTCATTGTCTTCATGTATAAAAATGGGAATAATAGTAATACCCATCGTAGTATAAGGAAAAAATAAGATACTTCCTTAGTCCATGCATTCTCATTAAGGGCAGTATAGCCTCAAGTTGGTTAAAAAAATTTGATTCTTAGGGAAATGTGTGAAAAAAAAGACCTTTGATATTATAGTGGTTTATTATCCTCCATAGGGCTATAGCAATAAAACAGATACACAGTATATATGTGTATATGCCGTCTATGGGGTCGCACAGAGTCGGACATGACTGAAGTGACTTAGCAGTAGCAGCACAGTATATATGTAGCATTAAAATTTCATGGGGGAGGGAGAGTAATTAAGAAAAATAAATATCTAAAAGGCTCTTGGGAGAAAGGACAATAAAAAAGACTGAGAATCAATGCCTTAATCCAGTATTTAGCCATTATCATTAGTAGTTTGTTTGATCAATTAGAATGCATTTTTTGTGTGTATGTGAGTTTATGTGTATGTGAGTGTTATAAATCATTGTTTCCCAACATGGGGTCTAGAGTTTTCTGGGAGCCTCAGAGTTAGGAGAGGTCTTTGAATCCATTTATATACTAATTATTACCTTATAGGCTAAATAAATTTTAAGTTTTGTATAGTACATATAAGTTTTAGCTCCTTATGCTTGGTATAAGTTTGGTAAACACACTTATAAATGAGAGAGTTTTTTTAGANATAAAAAAGACTGAGAATCAATGCCTTAATCCAGTATTTAGCCATTATCATTAGTAGTTTGTTTGATCAATTAGAATGCATTTTTTGTGTGTATGTGAGTTTAGTGTTATAAATCATTGTTTCCCAACATGGGGTCTAGAGTTTTCTGGGAGCCTCAGAGTTAGGAGAGGTCTTTTAATCCATTTATATACTAATTATTACCTTATAGGCTGAAAAAAAAAAAAAAAAAAAAAAAACACCACAGGCAACAAACTAAAATAGATGAATTGGACTTCATAAAAATTTAAAACTTCTGAACATCAAAGGACACAACAGAATATAAAGGCAATTTATGGAGCAAGAGAAAGTATTTGCAAATCATATATCTGATAAGGGATTAATATCCACAATATATAAAGAGTTACTACAACTCAACAACAAGTAACCTGATTTGAAAGTGGGCAAATGACTGGACAGGGCTTCCCTGGTGGCTAAGGTGGTAAAGAATCTGCCTGCAATGCAGGAGACCTGGATTCGATCCCTGGTTCAGGCAGATCTCCTAGAGAATAGAACGGCAACCCACTCCAGTATTCTTGCCTGGAGAATTTCATGAACAGAGGATTCCAGCGGGCTACCGTCCATGGGGTCACAAAGAGTTGGACACAACTGAGTGACTAACACACAAATGACCTGACAGACATTTTTCCAAATGAGATGTAAAATGGCCAATATGCACACGAAAAGATGTTCGGCATCACTAATCATTAGGGAAATGCAAATCAGAACCACAGTGAGAGCCACCTCACATCCATTAGCATAACTACTATCAAAAAGAAAAAAGAGAAAATAAGTGTTGGTAAGAATGTAGAGAAATTGGGATCCTTGTGCACTTTGATGAGATGTAAAACGGTACAGCCCCTATCGAAAACAGTGTGGAACTTCCTCAGAAAATTAAAAATAAAACTACTATATCATCCAGAAATTCTATTTCTATATGTCCAAAGAAAATGAAATCGCTGTCTCAAAAAGATACCTTTACTCCCATGAATTTCAGTATTATTCACAATAGCCAAGGTATGAAAATAAGTGCCCATTGATGGACTGATGAATGAATGGATAAAGAAAATGTGTATGTATATGTATATTTAAATATATGCATATATATATCTCCTCACACCTCAAGGAGATGTGAGATGGTGAGTTGTAGTAACTCTTTATATATTCTGGATATTAATCCCTTATCAGATATATGATTTGCGAATACTCTCTCCTGCTCCATAAACTGCCTTTATATATATATATATACATAAACAGTGACATAAATAATAATGTTTTTAATTATAGTGATGCCCAGGTCAGCTCAGGACAGGATCCTGGAGACAAAGAAGCTGCTCCCCTTCCGGGATGGGGCTTGGTCTGGACTGAGGAGGTCAGGGTCTAAGGACCACAGTCTAAAGGGCAGGTGGTTTAGGCAGCAGGAATCTATAGCAGAGAAAGGCCAAATCAGGAGGGTCACCCAGGAGCAAATGCCACCCAAAGAGACATGAGGAAGGAAAGTAAGGGCTAGTAAAAACTAGCAGTCTCCTCTAAATGCATACAGTAAGTCCCCCACATATGGAACCTTCATGTTTTGAACTTCAAAAGATACAAACGTGCCCCTGTATGCCAGCAGTTGTACTGTACTATAAGATTTAAAATGTTTGCTTTATTTTTGTGTTTGTTAGTTTTTTATGTGTTATCTGTGTGAAAAGCATTACAAACATATTACAGTACAGTACTATATAGGTGACTGTTGGGTAGCTAGGCTAGCTTTGTTGGACGTAACAAACTGAACTTACAAACATGCTCTTAGAATGCACTTGTATGTAGTGGGTTTACTGTATTACATGCCGGGGTCCAGCCCCGGTGGATCCAGGGTTCGAAGGTGGAGATGGTGTCGGCGTCCTTGGAAAAATACATATTTAATTACAGATATATAGAGAGATTAGAAACGGATAGTGTAGTAGGAAAATTAATGGAGAAAAAGAGGCTGAATAACTTGTTTCACATGGAATAGCNAGAATTTTCCACAGTTTATTGTGATCCACACAGTCAAAGGCTTTGGCATAGTCAAGAAAGCAGAAATAGATGTTTTTCTGGAACTCTCTTGCTTTTTTGATGATCCAGCAGATTT
The DNA here is from genome assembly GCA_006410875.1 of Neotragus pygmaeus. Lineage (NCBI taxonomy): Eukaryota > Metazoa > Chordata > Mammalia > Artiodactyla > Bovidae > Neotragus > Neotragus pygmaeus. The sequence continues at coordinate 405,615 of SJYV01016142.1, read as the reverse complement.
TGGCAATTTGATCTCTGGTTCCTCTGCCTTTTCTAAAACCAGCTTGAACATCAGGAAGTTCATGGTTCACGTATTGCTGAAGCCTGGCCTGGAGAATTTTGAGCATTACTTTACTAGCATGTGAGATGAGTGCAATTGTGCGGTAGTTTTTAGCATTCTTTGGCATTGCCTTTTTTATGGATTGGAATGAAAACTGACCTTTTCCAGTCCTGTGTCCACTGCTGAGTTTTCCAAATTTGCTGGGTGCAGCACTTTCACAGCATCATCTTTCAGGATTAGGGTCACAGGAAGTCGGACATCACCGAAGTGACTTAGCACAGGATTAGCTGGGAGAGAGAGAGATTGCAGTCACTTGACTGAAAAGCCTTACCTCCCTAGTTCTTTGCTGGATTCTGGAGACGTGGATGGCACTACCCTCTTGTTGCTTATAATAAAGTAGACAGATTCAGTCCCTCCAGTTTTTCATGAGATACGGAAACAAAGAGCATGGAGCCCCAACAATCCAACTCCATCCTCCAGTTTTCTTGCCCTGTAGATAATACTTGTGTTTGTGTGTACCCAGTCTCTCAGCCCTGTCCGACTCTTTGCAACTCCATGGACTGTAGACTGCCAGACTCCTCTGTCCATGGAATTCTCCAGGCAAAAATACTAGAGCGGGTTGCATTTCCTTCTTCAGGGGTTCTTCCCCACCCAGGGAAGATGTGGATTGAACCCACGTCTCCTGCATTGGTAGGCAGGTTCTTTACCACTGCGCCACCTGGAGATCCAGTAGCTAATATTTAGGAGATGTTAATGGGGGCAAGTTACTCAGCCTCTCAGGACCTCAGTTCCCTGTGAAATGCGGATAATGAAAGTGTCTACCTCACAGGACTGCTGTGAGGACTTAGAGGAGATGAACAGTGCCTGATACATCATGAGAACTCAATGAATGACAGAACTGCATTTTTTATTATTGTTATTATTCCCTAGCAGTAATTTCCTACATTAGTACAACTTTCTAAGTTACAAAGCCCTTTCTCTTACAATGGGCTTCCCAAGTGGCTCAGTGGTAAAGAATCCGTCTGTCAATGCAGGAGATGTGGGTTTGATCCCCGGGTCAGGAAGGTGCCCCGGAGCAGGGGAATGGCAGCCCACTCCAGTATTCTTGCTGGAGAATCGCATGGGCAGAGGAGCCTGGTGGGGTTCAGTCCACAGGGTTGCAAGAAGAGTTGGATGACTGAGGGACTAAAACAAACATGTCTCTCTTACAATACATCATTTAATCATCTTGAAAGCCGCTGAGGTTGAGCAAGTGCTATGAACCCATTTTGCAGATGAGAAGAGTGTCTTGCCCAAAGTGCACCACCAGTCGCTATGGAGCCAGGCTACGAGCCACGGTGCTGCAGCTCCGGGTCTGGCTGTCACCAGGGACTGTTCTGTCCTCACACAGGGGCGCTGTCAGCCCTGTGGGTGGTGCCCAGATGTGGAGCAAGTGTCCTGTGCTCTTAAGGAACTGAGACTCCAGTTGAAATTTGAAGAGCCTTGTCTCGGCAATGGGAAGTCCACAGGCAAGTGGAAGTCATTTGTCTCCAGCAAGAGACAGAAATCCACGAGCTAGGCCTCTGATATGGTCTTATATGGCACCATCAGGTGACACCCAGAATTCTCTTGTGCTAACCCTGCAAAAGCCTGTGTCTGATTTCCTGTGTGTCACTCAGCAGATTCCCTCCATGTGTGAAGTGAGCAATGGGGCCAGCTCTCTGGTGGATGTCGTTAGCTCCAGGTTGCATCACAGTCCCTCCCGCTCCTCCTGCGCAACAGACCTTAACATTATTCTATGATTACGTCGCATCATCCTTCCCAAATGTGCATCAAATTAAAGAGTTATTAGGGCATGGCAGGACATGTTTATGGGGAAGAATTTCCTTTAAAGTCACAGCTCAGCCTGAACTCACTTTATTAGTGTTTATACAAAGTACGTAGTCTGTTCCAGGGCAATCCATGTTTATATTTGTGGAGCAATCATTGCATGCCTTGGGTTGCTCCTTCCTGTTTTCTTAAAGCGATTATTGCACCTCTTTTAAAAGTGAATCGTGTGTGTATTCTGTGGCTGATCAGGCTTGGAGAGGTGGATCATTCAGAGAATGACACTTAACTGCATCTTGCAAATGGCATAGATTCTGAAGTGTGCAGTGGCCCAAGTGGACTGGAAGCGGAGCTCCTTTAGAACAGAAGCACGTGGGCAGCCAGGCCCCCTTATGAGCACTTCCTTTGTCTTTCATCTCTGTCATGGGTAGTTTTTGGCTCTAGCAAGTATGAGTGTTATGTTGATTTGCTCAGGATCGTCCCACCTTTTTTTCATGTTTTATTGATATTATTATTAATGGGATCCCCAGTGACTCACAAAAGCATTCAAGTTTCGCTGATAAACTATGTGGTCATTCTAACTCATGTCTACCTTCACTGCTATAAATGAAATATGGACATCCACTTTCAATCTCAAGCCATTGTCAATGAAGGGCAAATGCAGCTCAATTAAAACTGCCAATAAAGAGCTTAAGTTCTGATCATTCAGTCATTCAGCAGATTTCTATCTGTGCCTTTTATCTGCCAGACATTGCGCTGAACCCTGGGGATTCAGACACAAATAAAATATGACCCTGATTCTCATGGAGTTGGAGTTTATTGGTTTAGCTAAAATGAAGGAATTCATTATGAAAATCCTCTGACAAGATCATTTTAATTTGTCTTCTGCTCTTCGGGACACACAGAATTTGTTTACTGTAAACAGACTGCTAACTTCTCAGACACTGACACCTGACTGCCTGTATGTAAATATCCGTTTGGTGTTTGGTATTTATCAGCTTGTGACCATAGATGAGGGTTTCAGTATTCCTGTCCCTCCATTTGTTCATCCATAAAATGGGACTGATAATGACGTTGATTTTGTAGGCTGGTTATGAGGATTACAAAGGGCACTGTATATGAATGCTTGGCACGTGCTGAACATCCAATGCATGCTGGCTCTTGCATAATAATTACTCATGTTTCAGATATTTATTTAGACTCTAATAAGGGCTAGCTGCAGCTTTTGTACTTCTTTTGCCTGGAACTTAGGCCACCTTCTTTAAAAAGAAAAAAATAAGAAAAGTGTTTTTAAGGTAATATGTGTTAATGAAGTTGAAAGCCTGTGAAAATTATCCTGGGGGCTAATTTGGGACCTGTGAGAGTCTGACCTTGGGGAAATCAACCAGTTTATTTACCCCTTTTTAAAACTTAAAACTCAAGATTCAAAAAACTAAGATCATGGCATCCACTGCTTCATGGCAGATAGATGGGGAAACAATGGAAACAGTGACAGAGTTTATTTTCTTGCATTCCAAAGTCACTGCAGACAGTGACTGCAGCCATGAAATTAAAAGGCAATTGCTCCTTGGAATAAAAGCTATGACCAACCTAGACAGCAGATTAAAAAGCAGAGACATTACTTTGCAGACAAAGAGCTGTGATTTTTCCAGTAGTCATGTATAGATGTGAGAATTGGACCATAAAGAAGGCTGAGCACTGAAGAATTGATGCTTTCGAACTGTGGTATTGGAGAAGACTCTCGAGAGTCCCTTAGACTGCAAGGAGATCAAACCAGTCAATCCTAAAGGAAATCAATGAATAGTCATTGGAAGGACTGACACTGAAGCTCTAATACTTTGGCCACCTGATGTGAAAAGCCAACTCATTAGAAAAGACTGTGATGCTGGGAAACATTGAGGGCAGAAGGAGAAGGGGATGACAGAGGATGAGATGGTTAGATGGCATCATCAACTCAATGGACATGAGTTTGAACGAAATCCAGGAGATAGTGTAGGACAGGGAAGCCCAGTATGCTGCAGTCCATGGCGTTACAAAGAGCTGGACAGGACTGAGTGGCTGAAAAACAAAAACAAAATTGGAGGAAGTAGCTTTTCCAAGGTCTTACTCAGAGTTAGAAACAGAGCATGGAGGCAGGTCTTAGATTCTAGACATCCCTTCCCACTCTACTGTATCACCATTTCAGCCTGCACAGACAAGGCTGTGCTGCAGGAACAAAAAGTCCAGATATATCAGTGGTAAAACATAAGAAATTGCTTTCACTTCTTCATATCTGGGTAGTGGCTGGGTGGCCTGTATTCCAGTCACTTAGGAGCCTGGGCTCCTTCCGTCTTGGAACACCAGCATTTTGACATGTGGCTTACACATGTCAGGAAGACATGAGAAGGGAAGTGAGTGTGATGTTGTGCAGAATGTTTTACAGACTTGCCCACAATTGGCATCTGTCACTTCCATCCACATTCCTTTAATCAGAAATTAGTCACATGGTCCCCACATAATACAGAGGGTGCTGGGAAATTTCATCCTATGTTTCCCTAGGAAGAAAATGAAATTGTTTCATTAACACATAACACTGCCCCTGACATCCTATGTACCCACCATTTTCTGCCACATTTTCCAAGGCTGACCTCAGTCTCTTCTGATTTGTCTTTTTCTCCCAGGGAGTTGCAGAGTCTTTTTTTTTTCATATGCTCTCCTATTCAGTGTGGGGCAGGATTTTGAGAACAGATCTTCTGGGAAGAGTTTGAGAATTCTAGGCATGATAAAGTGGGACATAAGTAACCGTTTGGATTGATAGTCAACTTCTGGATGTTACTGCTCAGATCAAGTTGCCTTAAGTCATCACAGGAATAAGGCAGGAAGGATTTATTTGAGAGTGAGGTTTGGATTGTCTGGGTGTGTGTTGTGGATGGAGAGATATTTCTGTGGATGCTTTGTGGACGGGTGATGTGTCTGGGTGGACTAGGAAAACCAGGGGAAGGGCTATGGATTAGATCAAGTCCCTCTTTGAGGTTAATTAAGCAGCAGGTCCCACCCCCCTTCCCTTTCTGCATCTTACTTGTGTTCACGTTTTACATGAATAATAATCATCAAATTGATGGTGATGGTTACTTATTGAGTACTTACTATTGACAAATCCTATGCTAGAATCACTTTATCATCTCATTAAATCCTCACAACATCCTTGGAGCTGGGTACTGTTATTTTACCCACTTTACAAATGAGGCTGCAGCAGCTTAGGAGTGGGTTCAGTAGCTTGCCTGAAATCACATTGCTCTCTGGTAAGATCTGAGCCCAGACTGATGCCAGGGCCTGCTTTCTTAAGCAATAGCCTGTGGAGCATGGATCTCAAACTCACGTGCGTGTAGGGACCAGGCAGGTACATAGACAAGGGAAGCAGATGAATGGGACTGAAGAATATCGGAGCACTTGTCCTTGTCCAAAACGGGCAGTTAGTTGTCTTTTAGCTCCGGTTTCCAGGGGCCACGAAAGCCCAGGGTTGTCGCACCATCTGAGTTGGGGGAGACAAGCCAGAATTCCAGATCTGTGTATGAAATGATCTCCAGTTGGTGTTTCAGTGACAAATGTTAAGTTATACTGAGGACCAGACTAAACACGTCTATGGGCCAGTTAGGTCCGTGGGCTACCTGTTCGCAGCTTCTACTCGACTGCCTCCAACAAAGAGCTGGCGATGCCCCAGGTATGCCTCTTCCTGCTGGAGGTGAAGCTGAGCAGAGCAAACAGGGGTCGCAGGGAGCCCTCCTGCTGCAGGGAGAGGTCAGTGGAGCCCCTATGCTCCCCCCTCCTCCCCACAGACCCTCACCACCACTGCTACTGCCACCGTATCCTCCGCCACATCTGAGCATCCAGGCTGCCCCTCTGTCTGGCCCGCTCTCCTCCCTGCAGGTAGCTGTCTGCACGGCGCTGGCTGCAAACTTCTGCAGGTGTAAAATTATATATGCGAGAGTGTTGCCAAGCCAGACATTTAGCCCAGGGAGGCTTAGTTCCCAAACAACTGAGGTAGCGTGAAGCCAGTTTTCTAAATCAGATTCAGCCATTTCTCTCCTGAATGTGTGTATGTGTTTTTAGACTTGTATGTGGTTATAACTGATCTGAATGTAGTACAAAATGTTGGAGAATAATTGAATGATGCCTCCTGTTGTGCGAGTCGGGAGCGGTAGGGCAGGAGGTAGGAACTCTGTGATGGGTGTTCTGTGGGGGAACACGGCTGTCTGTGGCCTGGTGGGATGATAATTTGACAGTTCTGGAACACATGCTGTTTCTTCTCTTCCATTGTTGAAGATGGATGGATGGCATTAGGTCCTTTTGGCTGGGAGAGAAAGCAAAGAAAGAGAGACTCATTAAGGCAGGGCAGTCTGAGCAGCTCCCAAGAGCTGCCCTTGGGGTTTTCAAGGAACGTTTTCCTTTGGCCAGTTTTCCAGAGTCTTGAACAGCTGTAGCTTTACTGAAAGTCTGCCTGCAATGCAGGAGACCCAGGTTCCACTCCTGGTTCAAAAAAAAAATCCCCTAGAGAAGAGGACGGCTACCCACTCCAGTATTCTTGCCTGGAGAATTCCATGGACAGGGGAGGCTGGCAGGCTACAATCCATGGGTTTGCAAAGAGTCAGACACAACTAAGCAACTAACACCAACTGTTCCCTTTAGCTATGGGGAGATTCTTATTTCAACTGGGTCAATGTTTGCAATTTTTTTTTTTTTTTTTTGAGGGAAGAGAGGGTGTATTAGTAATACATATTTACTGTGGAAAACATTGACAATACTAATGAGCAAAGTGTGAAATGTTTAAAATCTCTTCACCCCAGGATCCAAGGAAAACTAGTGCACATTTCTCTGAACGTCTCCCAGAGGCCTCACTTCACGCGAGGGGTCCGGGAAGAAGGGGGTGGGAGGGCAGAGTCTGTGGTCTTGGCTCCAACAGAACTTCAGCTCCTTTGGGAGAAGAGACAAACACACAGGAATCAGCCAGCAGCACACGAGGTGGGAGGGAGTGTGATGGAAGACCAAAATGAGCTGAGCAGAGGCTGAGTGATGCCGAAGCCCAGAGCGAGCACAGGTCAGCATGGGATGGAGGGGCTGGGAGCCCTGCAGCGAGCAGGGTCGGGAGGCTTCGCCAAGCCTGCAGTGAGGGTGTTTTGGGGTCTTGGAATTGCTGTAACTGAATGCCACAGACAGGGTGGCTTCACACCACAGAAATACACGCTGCCACGGGTGTGCAGGCCAAAGTCTGAACCCAAGGGGCCGGGAGGGCTGTGCTTGCTCTGCAGTCTGTAGGGAGAGCCCTTTGTTGCCCTCGTGTGTGCAGAGCCCTTCCCTGGCCCTCCCCGGCTCTAGTGGCGGCTGGCTCTCCTTGGTGGTCCTTGGCTTGTAGCTGCGCTTCGCCAGCCTCTGCCTCTGTCGTCACATGTCCTCCCTGTGTGTCTCTGTCTCGTCCTCGTGAAGGACCCCAGTCGTATTGAGTGAGGTCCCACCCTCATGGCCTCTTTTCATCTCATCACATCAACCAAAACCCAATTTCCAAATAAAACCACGTTCACGAGTGCCAGGAGATGGGGCTTCAGTGCATCTCTTGGGGACCACCATTCAACCCGTAACTGGAGAGTAGGGTCTGGACAGGGAGCGGGCTTTCGAGGCCAGCAAATAACAGGGACATAGGTGTCGACGGAGCAGCTAGCATGGCTCCTGATTTGGTGGGCGCGTGGTCGGGTCTGTGGGCTGAAAGAAGTAACAGACCTGCAGTCACCAGGGACATGGGAGGTAAGGGGAGGGATAAACGGGGAGACTGGGATTGACACACGCACATCATTCAATATATCCATAAAATGGAAACAGAAACGGCACCCTACTCCAGCATTTCTTGCCTGGGAAATTCGATGGGCAGAGGAGCCTGGCGGGCTACATTCCATGGGGTCACCATGGAGTCAGACATGACCTAGCGACTAAACCACCACCACATATATAAAATAGATAATTAACAAGGACCTACTGTATAGCACAGGGAACTCTTCTAAATGCGCCTCATTACAGATGAGGACTTCCCTGTGGTCCAGTGGCTAAGACTCCACACTCTCAATACAGAGGAGCCTGGGTTCAATATCCCTTCAGGGAACTGGATCCCACATGCTGCAACTGAGAGTTTGAGTGCTGCAGCTAAGACTGCCACAGCCAACTAAATAAATTAAAACAATACTCTGTAATGGCTGATATGGGAAAAGAACCTAGAAAGAGTGGATAAGGGTACGTGTGTAACCGAGTCACTTCACTGTGTAGCAGAAACTAACACAACATTGTAGATCAACTATATGCCAATAAAAATGTTTAAAAAAGAAAAAGAATTAAATGAGGCAGGCTGAAAGGGTGATGAGACCCACCTGGCTGCCATGCTCTTGCATCAGGAAAGAAGCTGGAATTTGGGGGAGACTAATTGGCTGCAGGGAGCAGGTCTGATGTCAGGGAAAGGACGAGGGCTGTCACGTCAGATCCTTTCCCTGCCTGAGCCCTCTGTGGTTCTGATTGCTGAGGGCCTGAAGCCTGCCCCGTGGATGTCCCACTGTCTAGATGGCCCCTCCCTGGATATCCCATCTGGGGCATTCTGCCCCAGGTACCTGCACCTCCTTCTGTCACCGAGACTCTTCAGATGCTTTCTGTAGTCGCAGCATGTTGTGCTTCTGTCCCTCCTCTTGGAAATCTTGCCTTTCACCTGTGCCATCATCTGGCAGCCTCTTTTTATTTTTCTTGGACCAAACCTCTCCATGTAAGAGAGACCCCTCCTGGTCACCTTAGCTGGTGCTCCTGCTTCCTCCCGCCTCCCTTGTCTCCACCTTACCCTGGCGTGATTTCCTGGTTATTTCCCCATAGCCTATAGTTCTGTTGTTTATTTGTGGTTGCCCGTGTTGCACTGTGTTAGTTTTCTAATACTGCACAAATTTGAAGCTTTAACAGCTCCCATTTATTACCTTGCATTAGCTGGGGGTCTCTGCTTCAGGGTCTCACAAAGCTGCAATTCAGCTGTTGGTTGGGTTGTCGTCTCATCTGAAGGCTCAGCTGGGGACAGGCCCACTTCCAGACTCTTGAGGTTGTTGGCAGAACTCAGTCCCTTGCATCCTGTTACACAGGGTCTCTGAGCTCTTGCTGGTTGTTCTCAGGTCCTCACTGGATGCTGTAGGGGCTGCCTTCTGTCCCTCACCTGATTGACCTCCGTAACATGCTGCCTGCTTCATCACAGGCACTGAGAGAATGGGTCCCCTAGCAACGCAGGCACTACAGCATACGTAAGGTCATCACAGTGGGACCTCCTGTCCCTTTTGCAGTGTTCTGTTGGTGAGAAGCCAGCCATCAGGTCCTGTCCACGCTCATCGAGAGGGGGTCAGACAAACTGGCTAACAGCAAGGGGCACTGGCCGTGGAGGTGCCCTGGAAGCTGTCTGCCACCCTCTCCAGGAGAACGAAGGTGACGGCAGGAGCCACGCAGGGATGGAAGCAGGAGGAGGGAAGCAGGGCACAGACTTTCAGACGGTCCAGCCCAGGACGCGACAGAACTGTCATCGTTGCCATTTAGTCCCTCGAGCACGCCTGGCTCTTCGTGACTCCGTGCACCATCGCCCGCCAGGCTCCTCTGTCTGTGGGATTTCCCAGGCAAGAGTGTTGGGGTAGGTTGCCATTTCCTTCTCCAGGGGGCTCTTCCCAACCCAGGGATCAGACCTACATCTCCTGCGTTGGCAAGTGGATTCTTTACCACTGAGCCACCAGGGAAGCCCATGTGGCATAAACTGACTAAAACCGAGTAGGTCCAAGATGGTAGACAAGATGGTCAAATCGGCATCCTCCAGACCTGGAGCCTCAGTGCATGGCCATCGTGATACACCAGCCCGCTAAGGGACACACCCGCCGGCACCAGGACCGCTCCCAGGCGAACCACCAAAGACCAAAACGTGGGCAGTTCCTAACAGTCCCCTCCCTGTTCCCCAAAACAGTTGCAGTAATCCTCCCACTCATTAGCCTATGAAATTACCTTGTCCAGAAAACCTAACCGTCCCTTATCTTGGCACTGCTGTCTCTGAAGGGGATGGCACAGAATGAGGTGGCTGGATGGCATCACTGAATCAATGGACATGAGTCCGAGGAAACTCCGAGAGACAGTGAAGGACAGGAATGCCAGGTGCGCTGCAGTCCATGCGGGCGCAGAGTCGGACACAACTTAGCGACTAAACACAATAATAACAACAATACTCTGTAGACTGGTTTCTCTCTAAATAAATTCACTTCTTACCTGTCTCCCACTGAATTCTTTCTGGGATGAGACATCAAGAACCTGAGCTTCATTGCATCCTGAGACCAGGTGTGTGATCCCAGCTGGAAGGCAGTGGGTTTTGGCCGGGTTCTCGTCTTGGCCGTGTGGGTTCAAGTCCCAGTTGGAGACGCACAGTTTCTGAATCACAGAGCTCCTGAAAGGAACTTCTTTGCTGTTGTTCAATGCTCTGTCCCTAGCCACAAGCACAGAGCCAGGTTCAGAGTAGGTATTTAACAAAGGTGTACTGGAGGGAGAAAAGAAGGAGAAGGAGAAGGACGAAGGGAGGAAGTAAGTTACGAAGAAACGAGGGAAAAGAAGGAACGTCTGCTTTCCCCTGCAACATGCCAAAAGTTAACAGCTAAGCAAATCTGCTTGCGGTTATCCTGAGGCAGTGCCTTGGGGTTTTTACATGCTGTTTCTTTTATTGGAATCCTCTTTTCTCCCTCTGACATGTTCCTATGCCAACCAAACTGGCCATGACCAAGTCATTCTTGAGGTCTCAATTAAAATGTTACTTTTTCATGGAAACCTCTCTTGACCCTGAAAACCTGATTACTCAGTCCTTCCTCTATACTCTCGCATAAGCCTTTACTTACACCTCTGGCACCGTCTGGAGCAGGAGTCTGTACACTGCAACCTCTAGGCCAAATCCAGACTTCACCCTTGTTTTGTAAATAAAGTTTTACTGGAGCACAGCCACACCCATTAGTTTATGTATTTTACAGCGCTTTCATGCTAGGAAACAAAGTTGAATTGTTGCCATAAAAAATATGGCCAGCAGAATCACATTGATTTATTATCTCACCTTTTAAAGAAAATGTTTGTGAATCCCTCGGGCTTTTGTGGTGGCTCAGATGGTAAGGAATCCTCCTGCAATGCGGGAGACCTGAGTTCAGTCCCTGGGTTGGGAAGATCCCCTGGAGAAGGGAATGGCTACCCACTCCAGTGATCTAGCCTGGAGAATTCCATGGACTGTGAAGTCCATGGGGTTGCAAACAGTCGGACTTTCACTTTCACTTTTCAGTGTAGAATGTTTACCACAACCTGTGTGTGGTATTTGACCCTTTATTTGTCTCTTCCTCATTAACCCCTAACTGCTTAAGGATGGGGATCATGCCAGTTTAACCATTTCCCAGCATTTAGCCCAGGATCAGAAACTTAATGGTCAGGATATGTTTGTTGAACAAATGAGTGAAGTATGTCAGAAACAGAAAATGGGTGGAAAGACTCAAATTAGGATTGCCTGACGAGGGTTGATTTTGTTGCTGTCATTCAGCCGCTGAGTCATTTCCAGCTCTCTGTGAACCCAAGGAATGTAAGTAGCACACCAGCCTCCCCTGTCCTCCACTATCCCCTGCAGTTTGCTCAAATTCATGTCTACGGAGTTGGTGATGCCATCTAATCATCTCATATCTGCTGCCTCCTCTCCATTTGCCTTTCCCAGCATCAGGGTCTTTTCGAGTGAGCCAGCTCTTTGCATCAGGAGGCCAAAGTATTGAGGCTTCAGCTTCAGCATCAGTCCTTCTAATGAATATTCAGACTGATTTCCTTTAGGATTGACTGGTTTGATCTCTTTGTAGTCCAAAGGACTCTCAAGAGTCTTCTCCAGAACCACAGTTCGAAAGCATCACAAGCGACTGTTTCAGAGGGGTGGCTGAGGCTCAGGGAAGCAAGACTAGAGGTGATGGAGCCTCTCAGAGACGAGGCGAGAAGGCAGCATGTTCTGGGGCAGGAAGTGGTCAGCCAGGAGGAGGAGCTGTGACCTTCGGTGGTGATGCTAGCTAACCTGCATGGCCTCTCAGGGTGCCACCAGGAGGATGAATGCCCTCCTTCCCTCCGCTCCCTTTCTCCCAGCTGCTGCTCAGCTTCACTCAAAGGGAGGCAAGAGCCCAGGGGCCAGCCCTGCAGTGTGCTGCATTCAGGTCAGCCTCCCAGTGCGGAGAGGCGAATCACAAAGTGAAGCCACAGCTCCCTTGCCAGCTTCTTCTGGCTTTGTTAGACCCTCTTCTTTGCTGGTTGTAAACAGGGGTTCAGACTAGGTAAGGAACATCTTAATTCTAGCCCCTCCTACCCTGTCCTGAGCAGGAGTCCCCAGATCGGGCTATGGGATCTTTTTTTTTTTTTAATGTTTGGCTGCCCTGGGTCTTCGTTGTTACCTACAGGCTTTCTCTAGTTGCACTGTGTGGCCTTCTCACTGCGGGGACTTCTCTTGTTGCAGAGCATGTGCTCTAAGCGAGTGGGCCTCAGTAGCTGCGGCTCGTGGGCTCTAGACTGGGGGCCTCAGTAGTTGTGGCACACTGGCATAGCTGTGCCATGGCATGTGGGGTTTTCCTGGACCAGGGGTGGAACCCTCGTCCCTAGCATCGGCAGGCACACTTCGATGGCATAGCTGTGCCATGGCGTGTGGGATTTTCTTGGACCAGGGGTGGAATCCGTGTCCCCAGCATCGGCAGGCGCATTTCACTGGCATAGCTGTGCCATGGCGTGTGGGGTTTTCCTGGACCAGGGGTGGAACCCTCGTCCCTTGCATCGGCAGGCACATTTCGCGGGCATAGCTGTGCCATGGCGTGTGGGGTTTTCCTGGACCAGGGATGGAACCCATGTCCCCAACATCGGCAGGCGCATTTTGCTGGCATAGCTGTGCCACGGCGTGTGGGGTTTTCCTGGGCTAAGAGTGGAACCTGTGTCTCTAGCATCGGCAGGCACATTTCACTGGCATAGCTGTGCCATGGCATGTGGGGTTTTCCTGGACTAGGGGTGGAACCCTCGTCCCTTGCATTGGCAGGCGCATTTCACGGGCATCGCTGTGCCATGGTGTGTGGGGTTTTCCTGGGCCAGGGGTGGAACCTGTGTCCCCAGCATCGGCAGGGGGCTTTTCAGCCACTGGAGCGCCGGGGCAGTCTGGGCCTTGGGGCCTGAGGTGAGCGCCTCCCCGTCTGAAGGCCTGTGAGCCACGGGCCCTCTCTGGCCTCAGCCCTTCCGCTTCTCTGTGGCCCCTGTCACGGCCCTGCTGTCACCACGAGGCCCCACCCCCACACACTCCAACCCTGGTGCTCCAGGGGTCTTCTCTCTGAGTTCCTGCTCTAACAGTTCCCTCAGGTCTCTGATTGTGCACTCTCCACAGAACCTATTACTAGATTACATCTCTTACCATTTAGTTTTCCCTATTCTTACATCATTCTCTGTGTATCTCGTAAGTCTTAGTCCATCTCCTAGGCTAGACTGCAAGCTCTCTAATGACAAGAACCAAGGCATAAATTGTAAGCCCACTTGGTTCTGGACCCCCGAATAGAATTATAGGTCTCCGAGTTGTCAGGGCATTCTAGATCTTGAGTCTTGCTTCCTGCCCATCCCAGATGCCCTCTAGGCATCATGTCCAACACAAGTCAACAACCAATCTCCACTTGTGTGCCCCTGTAATAGGGAGCCACTCTGTTGTAGGGTGGTGCTTGCATGTTTGCCCTATGTTGAGACCTTATTTTCTCTCCTGACACACAGAAGGTGGCACTGTGCGTGTCCTGATCACACGGACGGCGTGTTCATGTGTGTGCGTGCTCTGTCCTCAGCTGTGTCTAGCTCTTTGTGACCCCATGAGCTGTAGCCTGCCAAGCTTCTCTGTCCACAGAATGTCCTGGGCAAGAATCCTGGAGTGGGTTGCCATTTTTTCCTCCAGGGGATCTTTCCAAGCCAGGGATTGAAGCACATCTCCTGCATTGTCAGCCAAGCTCGTTACCACTGAGCCACCTGGGAAGCCCGTACAGAGGGCTGGTAGTCTTCAAGTCTGATCTGAGCTGATGGTGTATTCTCTGGCTCTGTATGTTTCCCCATCACAGACGTTCATCTTTGGTGAAGCCAGTCCTAACCTATGCCTCTGCATCCTCTCCCTACCCGTTGGTGGTGTGGATGAAACTTACCCACTCCAAATGCTGTATAGAAAGCACTTCCTCACATACTTTATCTCTTGACTCTCATAGTAATCCTATAGAGCTGGCACTTTTGGTCATACTTTATAAAAGTCTCAACAACAGTACCAACAACTGAGGCCCAGTAAAGTTAAGTGACTTTCTCAAAGTCACATAGCCCAGAAGTGAGAAAGCGAGGACTCAAACGCTCATCTCCCGCTCATCATTTACAGTTGAAGCCCTGTTTCTCCACCCCTGTGCTGGGGTTGGGTTTTTCTCCTTTCTTCATCCCCCGAATGAAAAAAAGAAAATGTTGCAAGAATGCCACAGAGGTAATCAAAACAAGGATGAATATACACGTGCCAAGATAAGGACAGTGGTCTGCCCTAGAACATTTCTGCTTCATTTTTTCCAGTGCTGTTCTGAGTTAAACTCCCTCTCCACCCCACCCAAGGTGTCAGATGTGAGAAAAGCACAGAGCTCCAAGTCACAGCACTGCTTCATGAGTCACTGGAGGGAATGGGGACAGCCGTGCAGGGTTTACCGTGGTGATGCCTAATCATGGCGGCAACATGGCGGGCGATGAGGAGCATGGCAGAAACCAGGCGTGGGCAAAGACAGCAAGAACGCGTTTCCTCCTGTAGTTTGCAAGGGGGCTCAGCACTCCCACCGGCTCAGGTCTCATGGGAAGATGGGATAAAAAGTGTGCATCATCTTGGCTGGAGTGGGGAGCTGCAAAGCCACTAGGGGTATCCCTTCACTTTGCTTAAGATATATGATGATAAATTCTGCTCTGTTCTGTTTAGTCATTAGTTTTTCTTGGTGGTGCAACTGGTAAAGAATCTGCCTGCCAATGCAGGAGATGAAAGAGATGCAGGTTCAATCTCTGGGTCAGGAAGATCCCCTGGAGAAGGGAATGGCAGCCCACTCCAGTATTCTTGCCGAGAGAATCCCATGGACAGAGGAGCCTGGTGGGCTATAGTCCTTAGGGTTTCAAAGAGTTGGATGCAACTGAACACACCCACATCCTGATGAAGTAGAAAATGTTTAGATACTAGTTGGGGTTGGGCAGCATGATGTGATGGTTAAAAACATGATCTCTGCATTCAAGGAGCCTGGGTTCAAATCCCAGCCTTGCCACTTACTGCTTGTTTGACTTTGTGGCAAGTTGATTTATGGATAAAATCTTCTAAGCTAGGGTGCTTTATCATGTGAAAAGTGGGATGATAAATGTACCTACTATGTATGATTGCTGACTGGATTTAAGTGAAGTCACTGAGTCGTGTCTGACTTTTTGCGACCCCATGGACTGTAGCCTACCAGGCTCCTCTGTCCATGAGATTTTTCCATGGGCAAGAGTACTAGAGTTGCCATTTCCTTCTCCAGGGAATCTTCCCGACCCAGGGATCGAACTCGGGTCTCCTGCATTGTAGGCAGACGCTTTACTCTCTGAGCCACCAGGGAGGCTTGGTGCATTGTTTGGCTCAACAAATATCAGCTCTTTTTAAAGCTAATCTTTAGTATTTTATCTACTGAAGGAAGGTAGTAGTTCATACCTTCCAGAACTGGTGCAAAGAAAAGGAAATATAAAGAACAAAAAGCTCCTGACTCTAAGATATTGAATTCTTCAGTGTCAAGTGCTGTATCAAATAGTCCCCAAGTTTCAGTTACTTAAGAGTTATTTCTTGAACACGTCTGAATCTACTGTGAGTAAACGGAGGGATGGGAGAAAAGGCTGTGTTCCTCAGTTTTTCAGGGTCTTGGGCTTTTTCCTTCTGCCACACTTGCAGTTCTCCACTGGATTGATTGAATCTAGTCCAAGATGAGGAAAAATAAAGAATGTGGATGTGGGAAGTTTTATGGATCAGGCCTAAAAGTGGCATATATTCCTTCTGTTCATGTGACACACGCTCCGGTATTATTGCCTAGAGAATTCCATGGACTGAGGAACCTGGTGGGCTATAGTCCATGGGGTCACAGAGTCAGACACAACTGAGCAATTAACACTTCCACTCACGTAATGGTGATGAAATCACAGTCACGTGGTTACACCTACCTGCACGGGAAGCTGGGAAATGAGGCCTGTCTGTATGCATCAGACATAGGAAAATGGCTTGGTGAATGATTCCCAGTCTGTGCCCCAGTGTTCAATGAATGGCAGTGACATTTTGTGATTGCTGATATAATACCATGATGATTCCCACGGCATCCAAAGCCCCACTTAGAGAGATGGGCAACCCTAATCATGCAGCCTTTACTTCTCAAGAGCCTGAGAGAAGGGCCAGTTCTCACCTCATCCCAAGAATGACATGTGCCTTTGGCCCTTCTAAGCCATCACTGGCTATGATGGCAGGACCAAGGGTCTCAAGAATGACAGGCCAGTCTCCAAAAGGGCATGCCATTGACAGTCATGTAAATGGAGTTTCATTTTTTATGGTCAATTAAATATTCATACATTAAATATTTCTCTTCCATCTCTCTATTGTTGCAAAATGAGTCACTCTAAAACTTAATGGCTTAAGATACACACTTGCTTTAGTATTGCCTCTGATGGTTTCTATGACTAGGAGATCAGGAATGGTTCAGCTGGGTGATCTGAGTTTCTCATAAGTTACAGTCAGGTGGTAGCTGGGCTGGAACCTCAGAGATGTCTGCACTTAACACATCTGACCTTTAAGCAGGAAAGACTCAAAACAGCCAGGGCTGGACCAAACAGGGCTCCACAGAGGTCTCTCTGTCTCTCTGGCCCCCTCATGTGATCTCACCAGTGGGGACTCCAGGTCTTCTGATCTTCTCACATGGCATCTCAGGCTCTAATGCAAGTGCCCAAAGAAGGAGCCAGCCAGTCACTTACTGTCTCTTCTGATCTAGCTCAGAAGTTCTGCAGCATTGCTCCTGCCATAGTCCTATTTGCCTACACAGTCACAAAGGCCTGCTCGGGTTCAAGGGAAGGGGGCATAGACTTCACCTCTTGAAGGCAAGTGTATCAAAGAAATGCTTTGTAGACGTGTTTTGAGAAGGCCTAACTTCCCCGTCTCCCATCTAGATACTAGAAATGGCGTCCCCATCTAGCATCATCCCAGATGGGATCATTAATCCTGCACATGGTCCAGAACTCATAGTGGCTAAAGTAGACTGATTTCCTCAAAGAACAAAGCTGAAGGCTGAGACATATGGCTGTCCAGAGGAGCCCAGCCTGGGATGGCAAGGCTGAGGATGGAACAAGCATGTGAGGTGGGGCAGCCTTTTCTCAGCATCAGTTTCTTTCATTCCATTTTCAGCCAAGAAGCTGGTAGTCCAAGCTCTGTCCTCCTCACAGTTTCGAGATCTTCAAGTAGGAGCATGCTTGTGTGCTAAGTTGCTTTAGTCGTGTCCAACTCTTTGTGAGTCCACTGTCCATGGGTTTCTCCAGGCAAGAATACTGGAGTGAGTTGCCATGCCCTCCTCCAAGGGATCTTCCCTACCCAGGGATTGAATCCGTGTCTCCTGAGGCTCCTGTGTTACAGGTGGATTCTTTACCACTGAGCCACTGGGGAAGTTGCAAGCAGGAGAGGGCTACATAAAGCATGGAGGCTCAGAGAGTTTAAGTAAGGTACTCAAACTCATATAGCTCGGAGCAGGGAGTGGTAAAGAGACTTGAACCCTGACCTGTGCCTCCTCAAGCCTGTGTGCTATCTGACCTGTGGAAGTGTGTGGATTAGGCAGGGTAGAGCGTTGGGGGCAGATGAACAACTCAGCTCTTTCCCTACCCTCTGTCTGCAGCCAGATACCAGAGAATTAGATGTCATAGACAGGCTGCAAGGGAGGGGCAGCTGGAGGGGACCACTCTGGGTCCTGTCATTCTATTAATACTTATTAGCCACAAGACAATGGCAGCCCACTCCAGTACTCTTGACTGGAAAATCCCATGGACGGAGGAGCCTGGTGGGCTGCAGTCCATGGGGTCGCAAAGAGTCGGACACGACTGAGTGACTTCACTTTCACTTTTCACTTTCATGCGTTGGAGAAGGAAATGGCAACCCACTCCAGTGTTCTTGCCTGGAGAATCCCAGGGACAGGGGAGCCTGGTGGGCTGCCATCTGTGGGGTGGCACAGAGTCGGACACGACTGAAGTGACTTAGCAGCAGCAGCAGCCACAAAATGCACCCCACTTTTCCCGTATAGGAAAAGAGCACACCAACAGAGTCTCTTGGGCAATCCCAGGATTCATCTCTAAGGCACATAATTTGAGCTGGGACGGTCCTCTGCTCTTGGTATGCTGAAATTTCAGAGTGGAAGTTTGTCGGGGGAGGCTGAGAGGATGGGAGGGTTGGGGGATATAATTCAACTAATTAGAGTACCAATAGGTTTCAAGATTAAGTATTTAACAAGTGCCTCATAAGCACTATGTATGCTTCATCTCATTTAACCCCCATGAAAACTGTTGAGGTTGAGACTGTCCCCCTCATTTTGTTGATGGAGAAACTGAGCCTTGGAGATGACATGAACTGCCTATAAGTCACTTAGTACATGGCAGTACAGGCGTTCAAACTCACGGCTGCTTCCCTCTGAAGCTCAGCCTCCCAGACACTGACTCTGTGCCTGAGCCAACCCCACAATCCCCACCTGAACTCTTGTCCCCAAGTCCTCAGCGTTTCAGCCACACACTCTGTGCCCCTTCATAAATAAATGTTAATTGGGAATATCAGTGCCAAGCCAGTAACGCAAGCTGCTGAGGTGCCGTGCCGCGTCCTGGTAATTACAGCCTTGGTTGCACTGTCATATTCAGAGTGGCCACGGTCCCCAGGCACGCATTCCAGTCGAGACGGGAGGGAAGAAGGGACTCGGGGTGAGGCTGAGCACACCCACACGCCTGTCTGTGTGCAAGTGTCCAGTCCTTGCACCAACAACTCTTCTGTATTTCCTTGTGTAACTCTTGCTCTTCCTTGACGAGCCTCAGCTTAGTCTGAAAAGTCTAAATACAGCCTTTCTCCATCACAAGCTATTTAAGAACAAATTTTATTACTTTACTTTTCTCAGAGGAGGGGCTGGAATTAACATATACACATTACTGTATTTAAAATTTGTTGTTCAGTCATGTCTGACTCATGGCAACCCCATGAACTGCAGCATGCTAGGCTTCCCTGTCCTTCACTGTCCCCCAGAATTTGCTCAAACTTCTGTCCATTGAGTTCGGGGTGGCATCCAACCATCTCATCTTCTGTTGTCCCCTTCTCCTCCCTCCTTCAGTCCTTCCCAGCATCAGGGTCTTTTCCAGTGAGTCTGCTCTTCACATCAGGTGGCCAAAGTATTGGTGCTTCAGCTTCAGCATCAGTCCTTCCAAGGAATATTCAGGATATTTCAACCAGTCAATCATAAAGTAAATCAATCCTGATTATTCCTTGGAAGGACTGATCCTGAAGCTCCAATACTTTGGCTACCTGATGCAAAGAACTGACTCATGGAAAAGACCCTGATGTTGGAAAAGATTGAAGGCAGGAGGAGATGGGGATGGCAGAGGAGGAGATGGTTGGATGGCATCACTGACTCAATGGACATGGGTTTGAGCAGGCTCCGGGAGTTGGTGATGGACAGGGAGGCCTGGCATGCTGCAGTCCTTGGGGTTGCAAAGAGTTGGACATGACTGAGTGACTGAACTGAACTGAAAATAGATAACCATAAAAAAGTAAAGTAAAATAGATAACCAGCAAAGACCTTCTGTATAGCACAGGGAACTCTGCTCAATATTCTGTAATAGCCTAAATGATCGTGACTTTAGATAGAGGAAAGCTGGATGAGGGAGGGCGGTGGTTTCCCAGGGAGGTGGCTCAAGGACCCATTGCATTTTTATTTCAGTGGGCTTCCATGGTGGCTCAGATGGTAAAGAATCTGCAGTGTGGGAGACCTGGGCTCGATCCTTGGGTTGGGAAGATCCCCTGGAGGTGGGCATGGCAACACACTCCAGTATTCTTGCCTGGAGAATCCCATGAACAGAGGAGCCTGGCGGGCTACAGTCACAAAGAATCAGACATGTTGGACGACTAAGCATAGCACAGTACATGAATCTTTAGATTAGAATAATCCCTCCTCAAACTTGATTTTCCCTTATACAAAGTGCTAGAATATGAAAACTGTTTCCCTTGTCACTTTATGCAACTTGAGAACTCACTGGGCTTTCTGAGGCACAATAGCAAGATTTAGAACCTGACAAGGAGAACAAAAGAATTCTTGAATGTATGGGTGGGATCTGTCACTGGGAAAGTGGCTTCTCAGTACCTGAATGTTCTGGAGGGATGCAAAGCCAGTTTATAGGTACCTTGTTGAGATTCCAACTTGGCCAAAACCCTGAAAAGTTTCTCATCAGTAAGGCATGGTAAATAAGAATTAATTGCTCAGCCTTCATTATTAAGAACTGTAACACATTATCCATGGTCTTAAAAAAAAAAATCCTGTCTTAGATAATTTTAGTGGACATGATATTTATACGATTGTTAACAGGTTCATTCTTGACTCTGATTTTTCCCTAATCCTGGTTTTCTACCACCTGAGGGACCTCCTTCTCCCTGACACCAATACTACCATAAAGCTTGGAGCTCTTCCATGGCACATTCTTTCCTTTGGGCCCTTTTTCAGGAGCTTCAGCCTACAAGCTGGGGCCAGAGTAGTACATGTAGCTGTCTTTACCTGTTGTATGAGGTTACTTTTGCCGGGCATGTGTTCTATGTTGGGTTATGGAGTTAAATGAGATACGGTCTTTGCCCTCAGAGAGTCTGCAGATTAGCTGGCAAATCAGCAAGTACCTGGATGGATGCCAAGGTAGTCGAGATTCGTTTGGTTTCAGGTGATAGAAAATTCAACTCAAACTGATTTAGGACAAAATATAAGGGAGAAAGGATAGATTGGCTCACATAATCTCAAAATACAGAGGAATCTGATTATCACGCATGGGTGGATCCAGCTACTCACAGGATAAGCACCAGGAACCAGGCTCATCTGCATCTGGAAAGTTCTCTCTTCATGGTATAGCTCGATGGCTTCTGGCAGCTACAGTGGAGAGAAAGCTATGGGGAATTTGAGTCACCCATGTACTCTTAAAACAGTTACTGTCGTCACAGGGAGTTAATATGCTTATAAGCCTGGCCTGGATCAAGTGCCCATCCTTAGAGCTGGGAAGAGGGGTCAGCCCCACTTCTATTATATCAGGGGAGGGAAGCTTCCAAAGAAAAATTTGTTATCTGAAGAAGGGGCAACAGAAGCCAGGCATCTAAACATACCAGGCTCTACTACGTACACAATGGCTATCTTACTCCATACAGTGTCCTTCAGCCTGGTTGGACATGCTCTAGGGAATGTCATTAATCATTGAAAGCCTTCTCCTGTAACAAGCAACATCCCTCCAGCCCGAGCCAGTCTGGGTTAAATAAACCATAATTGTAACCTGCATAAATCTGACCCAAATTTGTTCTCTATTGCAGTGACCTGGACAGAAATAATATCACTAGGATCACCAAGACGGATTTTGCTGGACTTAAGAACCTCCGTGTCTTGTAAGTAGCATGAGGCTCTCGAGTGCATTTTCACCGTCAGCTCTTCAGCCTCGTGGAAATGTCCCACTGCCCTGACATCACACCCTCCAGCGCTGGGCAACTAGAATTCACCCTTCTGCAGCAGAAAGCCCTTCGTTGTACACCCAGGTGTTCTTCCTCAGCTGTCTCGTTCTGTGTCTCTGTGCTGTGGGCTGGACTAGACTGATGGAAGAAGTCTGTTCTGGTGACAGGGAAAACAGAAGGCGATCCATGAATAAATCATTGTGCCCGGCATTTAGGATGGCAGCAGGGTCATGCTGGCTCACCATGCTTCCCTTCCGTAGAGGTTATCTTCTCCAGCCTGTGCATTAAAAGAGCAAACCATTGTCTATGTTCTGAAGTTGCAAGCACTAAGTGGAACAACACATACCTCTTTAGCACAACCCCTAGAAAAAGGGAAGTACTAAAAAGAAACATAAGCTCTTCCCGAAAAAAGGAAAAAAAAAATTTAACGGGTCCATAGAGAATGGAAAAAGTAAGAATTCATTGAATTTTAAGTAGATTTAAGGAAATTGTGAGTAAATTAGAACTAATCAACAACTATTATTATTTTGGTATTTTTAGAATAATTAATACAACATAACCAGAATGTTGTTGATCCAAAAATAGCTATAATGTAGCCATAAAACTTCAACTTACTACATGAATTTTAACAACTGAAAATATCTGCACATAGAAGAATAGACTCTCAAAACTTATTCTAGGACTTCTGTTTCATTGAATACATTGTCAAGTGATAAACGAAGAAAGCTGACCATATATTAACCTCCTCATTTCATGTATTTTATCATCATCTTGTTAAAGTGGACATTTTTACTGTTCTGTTACTTGAAATAAGACCAATTATTATTTTATGTAAGAGTAATATACTAATTTTAAATTGGACATTTTGTTAGGAGAATGCAACAAAGCTTCCTGTTTTATTAAATGCTTTCTGCACTTTCCTGCAATAAATTTGTAAATTTTTCATGCTAAAAAAAAAAAAAGATCAGTCTGGACAAAAGTTATTTATCTTGTTGCTTAATGGAGGGAAGGGGAGGAAGGAGGAGGAGAGTCAGACAGGGTCAGGGCACTTACTGAACACCTGCAGCTGCACAGACAGGTAGGAAAACTTGAAATGGGCATTGGTGCAGCGGGGGAGCAAGAAATGTTAGGTTTCATTGCTAAATGTTGAACACCTAAATATGAATGAAGCTACCTAAATGCATGTCCACTGATGGATCTCAGATGTTCAGAAGTACCAGAGAAGAGCCATTGGACCTCTTTCCTTCCTGACTCAGAAGGTGATTTTGACCTGTAAGTGAGGTTCCAGACCGCGAGTGCAGCCTCATGTGTGTTATGTCCTGGAATCTTCACTGGCAGATTTTTACTGGAAGTCACAGCTAAAGTCTTGATATCTAAAGCCACCTCCTTCTTTGTGCTACCAGCCCTTTATAATACAATGCATTTTATTCTACAGGCCAGAAATAGTAGGTTCTGGTCCTGACTTGGAATTTACTACCTACGTGACCTTGGGCAGATCACTGTACGCTTCTGAGCCTCAGTTTTCTTATCTGTAAACTAGGGAGTGAATAGCGTATTCGTTTTTCAGCACTGCTGTTACAAAGTCTGTCAGTCATGCCCAACTCTTTGCAACCCCATAGACTGTAGCCCTCCAGTCTCCTCTGTCCGTGGGGTTCTCCAGGCAAGAATACCGGAATGGGTTGCCATGCTCTCCTCCATCTTCCTGACTCGGGGACTGAATCCACGTCTCCTGCATTGCAGGTGGACTCTTTACTGTCTGAGCCACCAGGGAAGCCCCGTATACCAGGTGACTTAAACAACAGAGGCTTCTGGTCTCACATTTCTGGAGATGAGGAGTCCGGAATCAAGGTGCTGGCAGAGTTAGCTTCTGTCGTGGGCTGTGGGGGAGGGGTCTAGTGTGGCCTCTCTTCTAACGTCTGGGGGCCTCAGGAGTTTTCTGGCTTTGAAACAGTTGTCTCCAGGTCTCTCCACATTGTCTTCCCTTTACGTGTGTCTATCTCTGTGGCCAAATTTCTCCTTTGTATAAGGATACTTGTCAGATTGGATGAGGGTTCATCCTGATGACCTAACTTTTTGTTTTTAATTTGGCCACACCATGCCCCTGCCTTGGAAGCACGGAGTCCTAACCACTGGACCGCCAGGGGAATCATGTAATGACCTCATTTTGACTTGACTACTCAGGAAAGATCCTGTATCCAAATAAGGCCACATTCTGGTTCAACGTATGAATTTGGGGGACATACAATTTGACTCATAAAAAGTAGAAGTCCTTCTAACCCTCATAATGCCTTATGGTTTTGATGTATTCGTAAACAGTCTGTTTATTCTCACTGAAGCCTGTGGAACATCACTTGCATCCTGTTGTTTTCCTGATTGAGAAGTAAATATGATGATGATAATAACTGATGTATCTATGATGCCCTCCACAGACTAAGCTCTGTTACGCAGTTACTAATGCTTATCTGCCCAGAGGAAACGGGCGCAGATAGCTTAAGTTCTGCAGAGCAGGGAACGGGAGGAGGAGGACTCAGAAGCTCGAGTGTGTGCTTTCTAACCTCCGCGCAGTGCCTCTGTTCGTTCACGTTATAGAAAGTTTGGGAAACCAGGAAGGTAATAGCCTCGCCGTTTATGAATGCAGCATTGACACGCAGGTGACTGAGCGAGCTCCCCCAGCACCGGGGGGCGGGGTGCTGGGACCCTAGTGCTGGGCCTCCAGCTAGCAGGTGCTGTTCCCTCCACGTGTTCTCTGGTCTTGGGCCAGTACACCGTCCTCCCACCATCCCCGGGGGCAAGGCCCTACCCTCTGCCAAGTCTTTCTTTTGCCCCAAGCAGTCATGTGTCTGTCAAGTGACTGGCAGCTCTGACAAGTGTGTGGATCAGAATTGAGATTGGGATAAAGGTGGGGAAGTTTCACGGCTCAGTGTTAAGGTGATTTTTATTAAAGTGATACAGGCAGTAAACCCCTGATTCCAGATCATTTACCAGCTTAAAGAAGAGACATTCCTCTATTTTTTCCATTTCTTTCTCTTGCATCTATGGGAGATTTCCTTTCATACAAGTCAGAAATTGCAGCTAATGCTTCATTTTTCTAACAAAGTCAAAAATAACGCTTTGATTTTCTTACCATTACATCAGAAAGATTTAACAAAAATTTCAATTTCCATATCTGCTGTCTGCAAATAGAAAGTTTAAAATAATCACAAAAGATCATATTAATATCCTCTGATGGTCTACAACTTTCCTTTGACTGCAGTTTATCTTTGCAGTTAATTGGTACATTCTTCTTATTTTGATAAGCTGTGCCAAAATCCTCCCCCTCCCCGCACCTCCTAGACTCTGTTAATATACTGTGTTTCATTATCTTCCTTAGCAGCTCAAAGACAATCCATTCAAGTGGCCCTTTATTAATGTGAAAGAATCTGCTGCATGGAATAGCTGAAATGTTTTCTAACTCACACCAATAAAATATCCTGATGTTTAAACCATATTTCCTCTCAACCTATTCTTTTTAGCTGAGTAACCTAGACAACTATCTTTTTTGAAAAACTTTCATCACACCTTGGCATATTCCCTGTATCTGTTTCTTATTTACAGTTTATTGTGAGCCAGAAAAGACTCAATCGTCTTGAATAATTTGAGCCTACCATCCATTTCCATGCAGAACTCTTAATACAGTGCAGGTAAATGGATGAAAGCAGATAAAATGGAGATTGGAGAACTTTGGCTTCATCCAGAGGGAATTTCCCCCTAATAAAGTATGTTCAAGGAGAAGATACAAGAATTGCCTATAGCAGTTTTTTCCTCCAAGGGGTGGGAATAGGCAAAGGTCTCTTCTGGTGTTATCAATTATATTCTCTTTCTTAGTAGTCTGTTGCAAGAGCTCTGCTATGCCCACAATGTGGGAACCAGCTTTATCCCAAATGGGGTTAATAAAATTGTTAAACTCCACCCCAGCCATCATCACATGAGAACGATTTCTAATTCTGATCCAATGTTAAAACTAAAAAAAAGTAACAATGCCGAAAGAGCCGAAGATGAACACAATCCGTGTCCCTCTTATTCAGAACAGATTCAAGCCGCAGTCAGCCCTTCTGGGTGTCCAGCCTTTCCTGGATCCCCTGACTCCCGTAGCTGGTCAGGGAAATGAGAGTGATAGCGATGTTAGTGCACTCTCCTTGACTGCCCGGAAGCCTAGACAGGAGGTTCACAGCGCACTCCTTCAGTGACTCACCTGTTCATCACGCGTTGGTTATTTATTGAGCCCTTAAAAACCAGGTATTAGGCTGGATCCTGAAAGGTCTAGGAAGAAGGTCCAGAAGAGGCCCAAACTACCTTACCACTCAGGATCCCAGGAGGACGCCTGAGGAGAGATCAATAAAGATTTGTTTGCAAAATTATAGGTGAGGTTGAGAAACCAGGATGAGTTGGTGCAGCAACCTGGGGCTAGCAGCCGTCACTAGCATGCGTTGAGCCTCAAGGAACAGTGGGAGGAAGTGGTTATCTGAGGCCCACAAAGGAGGGACTGCCAGTTAGCACCTGGGCTCTCAGGTAGAGAAACACAGCCAACTTGGAGCGATCTGGCTGGGAGGCAGTTGGGATCAGTCTCCCCACCTCACTCACTGTTCTTCCAGCTGCTCATCTCCTCCCTCTGGCTGAACCCCATAGGTAACCCAGAGCCAAGGACGCTTCTTGATGAAGGCAGTATAGTAAGCTGTCTGCTGCTGCTGCTGCTGCTAAGTCGCTTCAGTCGTGTCCGACTCTGTGCGACCCCATAGACGGCAGCCCACCAGGCTCCCCCGTCCCTGGGGTTCTCCAGGCAAGAACACTGGGGTGGGGTGCCATTGCCTCCTCCGAGTAAGTTGTCTACTCGCCTGCATAGGAACAGTCTGTTCTGAGAGCTCGTCTGTAAGCCCTGTTGTGCTTCCCAGGTGATGCTGGTGATAAGGAGCCTGCTTGCTGGGACTTTCCCGGTGGTCCAGTGGCTGAGACTCTGCTCTCCCAGTGCTGGGGAGCCTGGGTTCGATCCCTGCTCAGGGAACTAGATCCCACATTCCACAGGCCGTAACTGAGACCCAGCACAGCCAAGGAAATGAAACGAAAAGAACCCGCCTGCCAGTGCAGGAGACGTAGAGACTCAGTTTCACTCTGTGGACTGGGAAGATGCCCTGGAGGAGGGCATGGCAGCCCACTCCAGTGTTCTTCCTGGAGACTCCCATGGATGGAGGAGCCTGGCGGGCAGAGTCGGACACGACTGAAGGGACCTAGCACACACCAGCAAAGATGGTCTGGGCTCCCAACTAACAGAATCAGCTATACAGTACTGTAGTAGGTTTATAATAGTTTTCACACAAATAATACATGACAGACAGAAAAAATAAAGGAAACATGTTTAATCTTACAGTATACTCCTTGAAAAGGACAGTATACAGTGCAGCACCTGGCATACAGCGAATGGCATCAGAAGAATGAGCAAGAAGAGCTGCTGATGGGAAGAGGGGGAGAAGGGGGATGGGAGGGCTGGAGGACCGTCAGCAGCAGGAGGTGGAGGGTGCACTGCCGTCCCACCCCCGCCTCATGCGACTGGACATACGAACACATGTCTGCACATTTGAAAGTTCACAGCTTGAAGGTTTGTGTGTAGAGAACTTACTCTAAAACTGAGCCTGCTAGGGCTTGACCAGGGAGGAGAAGGGGTAGGTATCCAACCATCTCTTCTAGTTCCTTTCTGAAATAAACTGATGGTGGTAGATTGATTAGGACAGAACTAAGAGATTCATCGTGGGAGGTTAGATTCCTTTAGAAACCCCGAGGGAATGTGACACTCAGCCACCTCAGTGTTGCTCCTTCTAACAGCTGAGGAGTGACAACAAACTCTGTGGTGGATCGATTGATAGTAAAAACCCAGCTGAACAAACCCCAGGTAACTCCATTGCACTGGTCCCCTGTTTAGCAAGAGGCGCGAGTGTGAGTCTGTTAGTATTCCAAGGCCCTCCTTGCCATATGGCAGGATGGAAAAGAAAGAGAAGGGAAGGAAAAGGACATTTTTTAAGCCTCTGATTGTACTGTAGATCCTGGGCAAGATCATTTATACACTTTATTCCACTTTCAATCTCACAAGCACTTAGTTTGTATGTGAGTGTGATTTTACAAATGAGGAAGCTGAGTCTCTGAGAGGTTGACTAGACAGTCTGGTATCACACCATCAGTTAGTGAGAAAGCTGGAAAGGGATTCTCAACCAAATTTGATAAGCACACCAGATTGGGAATGAGAGCACACCATGTGGCATTATATGCATAATTTCTCCTTGGACAAGTCTAAGCTTAGCCTTTCTACTCCCTGGAGTCCATACATTTTAAGCAAGCAGCCTGTATGAGGCCAGCCTACAGGGTCAAGAGTAACATCAATGTGTGAATCACGGTGATGAGGATCTGGCCAGCTGTTCATGTGCTGTGTTGTGCTTAGTTACTCAGTTGTGTCCAACTGTTTGTGACCTCATGGACTGTAGCCTGCCAGACTCCTCTGTCCTTGGAGATTCTTCATGCAAGAATACTGGAGTGGGTAGCCTTTCCCTTTTACAGGGGATCTTCCCAACCCAGGGATCGAACCCAGGTCTCCTGCATTGCAGGCGGATTCTTTACAGTCTGAACCACCAGGGAAGCCCAGGAATACTGGAGTGGATAGCTGATTCCTTCTCCAGGGGATCTTCCCCAACCAAGGATCAAACCGGGGTCTCCTGCATTGCAGGCAGATTCTTTACCAGCTGAGCTACAAGGGAAGCCCCACTGTTCAAATTTGAAAATATAAGCTGATTTTCTTAAAAGGGTTTATTTTGTAGGGTATGTATATGTGTGTATCAGTTCAGTTCAGTTGTCACTCAGTCGTGTCTGACTCTTTGCAACCCCATGAATCGCAGCACGCCAGGCCTCCCTGTTCATCACCATCTCCTGGAGTTCACTCAGACTCACGTCCATCGAGTCCGTGATGCCATCCAGTAATCTCATCTTCGATTGTCCCCTTCTCCTCCTGTCCCCAATCCCTCCTAGCATCAGAGTCTTTTCCAATGAGTCAACTCTTCGCATGAGGTGGCCAAAGTACTGGAGTTTCAGCCTTAGCATCATTCCTTCCAAAGAAATCCCAGGGTTGATCTCCTTCAGAATAGACTGGTTGGATCTCCTTGCAGTCCAAGGGACTCTCAAAAGAGTCTTCTCCAACACCACAATTCAAAAGCATCAATTCTTCGGCGCTCAGCCTTCTTCACTGTCCAACTCTCACATCCATACATGACCACAGGAAAAACCATACCCTTGACTAGACGGACCTTAGTTCGGCAAAGTAATGTCTCTGCTTTTGAATATACTATCTAGGTTGGTCATAACTTTTCTTCCAAGGAGTAAGCGTCTTTTAATTTCATGGCTGCAATCACCATCTGCAGTGATTCTGGAGCCCAAAAAAATAAAGTCTGACACTGTTTCCACTGTTTCCCCATCTATTTCCTATGAAGTGATGGAACCGGATGCCATGACATTCGTTTTCTGAATGTTGAGCCATAGGCCAACTTTTTCACTCTCCTCTTTCATTTTCATCAAGAGGCTTTTTAGCTCCTCTTCACTTTCTGCCATAAGGGTGGTGTCATCTGCATATCTGAGGTTATTGATATTTATCCTGACAATCTTGATTCCAGCTTGTATTTCTTCTAGTCCAGCGTTTCTCATGATGTACTCTGCGTAGAAGTTAAATAAGCAAGGTGACAATATACAGCCTTGACGTACTCCTTTTCCTATTTGGAACTAGTCTATTGTTCCATGTCCAGTTCTAACTGTTGCTTCCTGACCTGCATACAGATTTCTCAAGAGGCAGGTCAGGTGGTCTGGTGTATACTATCCTGAATTTTAATTGTTTGCAACAATTTCACAAACATGTAAAATATCATTGAACCCAAAGCAAATACCTCCATCACTCTGGTAGTCGGAAACTTCATGTGTCCTGGACTAGCCTTCTCTTTGATGTAAAATCAGTGTGTGTCCAAGGTCCTCTTGAATGTTTTATTCATACACTAAGTCCGTGAAGTAGCTGCTGTGCTGGGAACCTGAGTTAGGGCTAGGATTGTGAAGATGAACAGCAGACCTTACCTTGTGTGTTCTTAGGAATTGTGAGGAAGAGGGACTTGGAAATAAACACAAAGCCCTGAGTGTTAAGCCTGAGAAGTGCAGGTGGTTATGAAATATCTCAGAGGTGGAGGGCTGGCATGCATGGAGTCATTTCTGAAGTGAAAACCACGCTTCTCCAAGGCTACTCTTCCTTCTGTTTTTCCTTCGGGTGCCTCAGGGCACCTCTCCTGCCTCATCCAGAGGAATGTAGAGCCCTTTGAAAACTCCACCTTCCAAAGAAACATCTTCAGTCACAGCTGCATCCTCGCTAAGTCCCATTCAACCACCAGGGGCAGCCCTGGATGGAAACCAGGCAGCCTCATCTCTTCTCTTCCCTACTGTTAAGCCAATTCATTTTAAGCTGTCTTTTTTTTTTTTTTTTTTAAGTTTAGGGGAACAAATGTTTCATCGTACATTCAATTCTCAGGATATGCCACATGCATGAATCAAACTTTTAATCATCTGCCTGAAGGACTTTGGAGATGGGTAGATTTCATGACTGGGGAGACCTAGCTTTTGTGACCATTACCTTCACGTTGGGAGCAGACAGCCCCGGGGCACGTGGACTTCCTGGCACAGGCAGGCACACCCAACAGTAGCTTCAGGCTTTCTTCGAGGTGACCCAGAGACGGAGTGAGCAGAGAAAGCCTTTTCAATGAAGTATTTTTGAATCTTCGGAGGAGGGAGCTCCAAGGGAAGAGATGCCGAATATATGTGTGGTTTTTTTTTTTTTTTATAAGAAGCAGCTTTTACCTCTTCTTTTTCTGTACAACATCCTGCAGTGCTTAGAGGGGGGAGGACATTTGCTGAGAACATTCTTAAAATAGAGGCATGGAAACCAATCTGTCAGGTAGAAGTGTGCAGGCGGCGAAACCCTGGTTACCGTGGCACCAAGCTGGGATGTGAAGTATCTTGTCCCACCAGACTGATCCCGGCTGCGGGGGAGGGGTGGGCATCAGAGGGTCACGGGAGGGGCTGAGTGACCATGCCCGCATGGCCCTAAGCCTAGTATGAGAATCAGCCAGCCTTGTTCTTTCTTGACCATTGCTACCTCTTTGGTTCCAGGCATCTGGAAGACAACCAGGTCAGCGTCATCGAGAGAGGTGCCTTCCAGGATCTGAAGCAGCTGGAGCGATTGTAAGTACACACAGCCCCCTTTCTTGAAAAGCTTTATTTGTAAATTGGCTTCACTGTGGCCTCTCTAAGGAAACAAAAAGAAGCTCCAATGTTTAATAAAATGTTTGCTATTATATTTAGAGCATATTGGAAGCCTGTTAAAGAGACACTGAGATCCACTTAATCTTTTTTTTTTCTTTAAAAGATGCTAGAATTGGCACCTGGAGCTTGTTTTACTGCCTTCCAGCCTTGAGCTGTCTCTGGGTAGCTGTGCGTGGGGCTGGTTCCTGCCCAAGCCTCAGCCTTCCCTCTTATGGGTGAAGAAGTTCATTGAATGTACGTGTGGGATAACCACAGTTGGTTATCCCTGCTGTGGAAACCAGCATCAGATGATCCCCGTTCCTGTGCAGGGGGGCAGGCTCCCTCCTCAGGCCCTCTCCTTCAGGGCCCTCTGTCCCACTGTCCTGGGAGAAGATGGACAGGCAGGGGGGCCTGTGCCCCATCTGAGGGAGCATCAGCCCATGTCAGGAGGCCCCCATACTTCCAGGAGAGATGGTGCTGCCAGTGGTTTAAAAATAGCCCACTGTTCTGACTCTGTCAGAGGGAGAGAATAAAAGGGAGTGGAGACGGGAGATGGATGGAGCCCCCATTTGTTCTGTTAATGCTTTTGCAGAAAACTCTTGGGTCACCATGATGAGGGGTCTCCTCAGATAGTTGAGCGGGCAGCGTCACCTTTCCTCAGTTAATCACATCTGGCAGCTCATAGCATCTGGATATTTGCTTTGTGCTGTTGGGGAGGGGATTGTCCCCAAGAGCACTTAGTCACGCTGGTGGGCGGCTCTTTCCATGCTTCCTTCTGTATAACGGTTGACCTGATATTTCAGCCTCCTTCTTCATTCAGGGGGCGAGGCTGTAGCAGCGCACTGCTCCTCCAACTGACCTGGAAGGATCTTCCCAGATTTACCTGTCTTATCTATAACGGTGGGCCTGCCAACAACTGGTTAACTTTGTCATTTGCCTTCTTTTCCCTTGGAGTCATTCTATCTGGAGTGGCCTGAGAAAAGGAAGTGATATTACCCAGCAAAATCCTTACTCCCCACTCTGTGGTATGAACTGTCTCATTCATTGTTTTCCTTCCAGGTCAAAGGTCAACATGTGTTCCACTGTTGTTGGTTTGAAAATAGGACATTAATTTCTTACCAAGGGAAAATAAATTAAAAAAAAAAAGAATGTTGCCACTGTTTATACCTTTGATAGTGACAGTATTAGTCGCTCAGTTGTGTCCAACTCTTTGTGACCCCATGGACTGTAGCTCACCGCCTCTTCTGTCCATGGAATTCTCCGGCAAGAATACTGGAGTGAGCTGCCATTACCTTCTCCAGGGCATCTTCCTGACCCAGGGATCAAACGCAGGTCTCCTGCATTTCAGACAAATTCTCTACTGTCTTAGCCACCAGGGCTTCATTTCTTAAAATTTTAACTCTTCTCCTTATTTAGACTAAGGAAAAAAATAAAATATTTGTTGAACTTGCTTCTTTTGTATGAAGTACTCAACATTTATGTGGATGAATAAATACAAAATCCTTTGTCATGAGGCCCCTTCTTGCTTATTCTTCTGATTAAAAGTGTAAATAAATTCCCAATTCATTAATTTCATGGTTGCTGGGAAGGAACTAATTGAGTACTTTGGACATGCTGGGAATTGGGCCAGTATGTTACATACTATCTGTTATTTTATCCCCACAAAATTCCTGTGAGGTGTGATTACCCTCATTTTGTAGATGAAGAAACAGAGGCTGAGGGAGATGAAGCCAAAGGATTGCAAGAGGGAGCCAAGATTCAAAGCCACATCTGTCTGACATCAAAGCCCACCTCCTTTCATATTTCTGTGCTGCAGACATGAGATGAAGTGTGATCTTTAGCAATGGCCCTGCAAACAGCCTCTCACATACCCACTGAACTCTGGGGAATGTCAGTGGAATAGTCTAGAAAAAGGCACTTTTCTTTGGCTTGGTGAGTATGGCTGAAATATCTTGCATGTCTGGGGGACTGAGAGGATGGCAGTTGTAGGGTAAACCCGGCTATTTCTCTCCTCTGGTGTATTAGGAAGGTCAACTAGCTGTTGTACTAGATAAACACCCAAATTTTATGGCTATACAGGGTGGAAGTTTACTTCTTATTCATAGAAAACCTGGTGTGGGCATTCCTGGTTGCTGGGATTTTCTCCTCCAAGGGGAGACTTCGAGACAAGGACTCTTTCTGGTTCTCCACTCTACCATCTCTAAATCTTGACTTCTGCGGTACCATTATTTGTCTGCATCAAGCCACTGGACAGGAAAACAGTAGGAAGGACTGCGAGTGGGAGGTTTACATGGGAAAGAACTGGAACGACTACATATTAGATGCCTTGCGTTGAAACTTAGCCATATGGCCACAGGGGAGGCTGAGAACACTGTTGAGCTCTATGGGCTGTAAGTAGAGGAAACAGGCTTAGCGAACAGCCAGATCGTCTCTGACTTCTGTTGCAAGTGAGTGAAAAACACTTGGTCAGGGAGAAGAGTGGAAATAGAGGCAGGTGGACTAGCACGCACAGCTGGACGGGCTCCCTCACTGAAGGCCTTTCAGCATCGGGGGGTGTGTGAGAGAGAGGGATGGCTCGTGTGTCTTGGCTAGTGATTATCGGGTTTGGGATGTCCGATCTGCCCCCAGTGTATTTGCTGTTAGTAGCGGAAGAGGCAGATGGCTGCTTGTGCCCCTGCCTCCCTAGGCTTTGAAAGAAAGTGTGAGTGAAGTGTCAGTTGCTCAGTCATGTCCAGCTCTTTGTGAGCTAATGGGCTGTAGCCCACCAGGCTCCTCTGGTGTCCATGGGACTTTCCCACAAGAATACTTGGAATCCACTGAGGTGGATTTCCATTCCCTTCTCCAGGGGATCTTCCCAACTGCTGGCTTAATTTACCTCTATCTCTGTATTTCATAGTAGAATAATCTTTATTGATCATACTCTAAAAAGGAGGCTGAAAGTTGTGACATTTTTGTAATGTTTATTGTCATTTGAGATGGTCATTATTGGTGTAATCTCTTTCAGAGATTACGGGGAAAAGGGAGAGAATTCTATCCTTCAGATCTCTGCTGAGAGGAATTCTCTCTTTCTCCATGAAAGGACCCTTGCCCCAGATTGAGAGAGCTGCTCCTACCCTCATGACTACACATGTGGGTCCGTATCATAGCCTTTATGCCATATTTTAATTTCTTATTTGCCTGATTGTCTATCCCCAGAACTATGAGTATGTTGAATGAGGAATTGCATTCCATCTAACTGTTACTCTCAAAGCCTTGTGCAAAGCATGATACTAATAATAAGCACTTGTTGCACAATAGTGCTTACTTAGCAAATACAGTGGTTTTGAACTGGGACTAGTTTTTCCCACCAGAGGACCCTTGGCGATGTCTGGAGACATCTTTCCTTATTACAACTGCAGGATGCTGATGACATATAATGAGTAGAAGTCAGGAGTTCTGCTGAACATCCTACAATGCTCCCAGAACAAAGAATTCTGCTGAACATCCTACAACAGCTCCGAGAACAAAGAATTACCCAGCCCAAAATGTTGTTAGTGCTGAGGTTGAGAATCTCTCTTCTTTCACTATTATGCATCAGATGCCATTTTAGTAATGATATAGACCATCTCATTTAATCCATATAACATTATGAGGTTAGAATGATCACATTCTTGATGTGACAAAATATAAAATTCAAAGCATTGACTAAATATGCTTACTCTAAATCTAACGGCTAGAGCTTGCTTCTGATTTTGAGGAAGTATACAGGATAGGGGAGCAGGTTTTAAAATAAACCCAGGAGAAAACAAGTAAATCCTGTGAACGTTCTACAAGATAACTGCCCTGATCTGTTAAAAAAGTCAGTGTTATGAAGGAGATGGGATTTGACTGTTTTACATTAGAAGAAGCTTAGGGTAGAAAAAGTAGTAGAAAAATTGGGAAGGTCAATGGAGTTTAAGTGTTTGAAGCTCTTTGAATTATGCAGAAAGTGATAGTGGTGCTGATGTTTATTGCTTTATTAAATGAAGGATGCATATTATAATATGTAAGATAGCTATTAAAAAGGATAATAAAAAATATAACTTAGTAGGGGGAGAAATGATATCAAAAAATGTGGCTAATTCAAATAAGGGATAAAGGGAAAGAAAAAGGGACACAGAATAAAATGAAACAAAGAAAACAAATATTAAGATGATGTATTTAAATACAAATATATCATGATTATTTTGTATGACAATGATTAATACTTTAAAAGGCCCAGATTGTCAGGGTGGATTAAAAGAAAACAATAATTATATGATTCTTATAAAAGAGGAACATTAGGCAAAAAGAGAGAAAAAAGGATAGACAGTGACACTGTGAAGACACTAACCAGTAGAAGGGTGATGTAGCAAAGTTAACACAGGTGAAATGAACTCCAAAACTAGAAACATTAATGGAGACAAAGAGGGATGTTTCAAAATGACAAAGGAGTAAATAAATCAGGAAGGTACAGCAAGTCTGCACTGGACATACTATTATGTGTAGTATGCATGTATCTATTAGTTGTTGTCAGTCTTTAAGTTGTGTTCGACTTCTTTGCAACCCCATGAACCATAGCAAGCCGGACTTCCCTGTCCTTTACTATCTCCTGAAGTTTGCTCAAATTCATGCCCAGTGAGTCAGTGAGGCCATCCAACCACCTCCTCATCTGTCACCTTGTTCTCCTCTTGCTGTCAATCTTTCCCAACATCAAGGTCTTTTCCAATCAGTCGGCTCTTTGCATCAGGTGGCCAAAGTGTTGTAGCTCTAGCACCAGTCCTTCCAATGAACATTCATGACTGATCTCCTTTAGGATGGGCTGGTTTGATCTTGCTATCCAAGAGACTCTTAAGAGTCTTCTCCAGCACCACAGTTCGAAAGCATCTGTTCTTTAGAGCTCAGCCTTCTTTGTGGTCCAACTCTCACATCCATACCTGACTACTAGAAAAGCCATAGCTTTGACTTATATAGACCTTGGTAGGCAAAGTGATGTTTCTGCTTTTTAATATGCTGTCTAGGTTGGTCCAGAAAAGGCAATGGCACCCCACTCCATTACTCTTGCCTGGAAAATCCCATGGGCGTAGGAGCCTGGTAGGCTGCAGTCCATGGGGTCGTGAAGAGTCGGGCACAACTGAGCGACTTCACTTTCACTTTCATGCACTGGAGAAGGAAATGGCAACCCATTCCAGTGTCTTGCCTGGAGAATCCCAGGGATGATGGAGCCTGGTGGGCTGCCGTCTCTGGGGTCGCACAGAGTCAGACATGACTGATGCAACTTAGCAGCAGCAGCAGGTTGGTTATAGCTTTTCTTTCAAGGAGCAAGCGTCTTTTAATTTTGTGACTGCAGTCACCATCCACAGTGATTTTGGAGTCCAGGAAAATAACATCTGTCACTGTTTCCACTTTTCCCCCCATGTATTTGCCATGAAGTGATGGGACTGGATGCCATGATCTTAGTTTTATGAATGTTGAGTTTTAAGCCAACTTTTTCACTCTCCTCTTTTACCTTCATCAAGAGTCTCTTTAGTTCCTCTTTGCTTTCTGCCTTGTCTGAAGTTGTTGATATTTCTCCTGGCTATCTTGATTCTAGCTGTGCTTCATCCAGCCCGGCGTTTCACATAATGTACTCTGCATATAAGTTAAATAAGCAGGGTGACAATATACATCCTTGATGTACTCATTTCCCAATTTTGAACCAGTCTGTTGTTCTATATATAGTGTATATTAAAACCATATTCTGAAAATACAGAAAACAAATATTGACAAAACTAAATGGATAAAGAGACAAGTTTCTAATCATTTAAGATAAGGTCCTTTAATTGATGAACAGGCAGAGAAAATTGTTAGTAACAGTATAGAATATTTTAATGACAATGTTTACAAACCTGACCTACTTGAAACAAAGAGAACAATGCAACCAGGAAGTGTAGAATAACCATTTATTCAGATTTGTGTAGAACTTTTATGAAATACTAGTCTGGAAAGCAAGTCTCAACAATTATCAAAGTATTAAAATCATAAGGAGCATTTTTTCTGACCACAGTAGAGATTCAGAAATCAACAACAACCAAAAAACCAGTAAGTAGAAAATTTCAAAATATTTAGAAACTGAATGATACCCCTGTAAATAATCTGTGAGTCAAAAAACATTTCACGATGGAAATTGGATATATTTTTTAGAATGTTAATAAACATCCAGTATATCATAAAGTATGGCTTGCAGCCAAAGTGATGCCTAGAGGAAAATGTATAGCCTTTAAACATATTACTTGATTTATGTATAGTACCTATTTAAAATGAAGAAAGATTAAAATCTTTATTAAAGTATCTTTATTAAGACGTAAGGAGCATCTCCCTTTCCCAGTGGTAAAGAATCTGCCTGCCAATGCAGGAAATGCAGAGAGACACAGGTTTGATCCCTAGGTTGGGAAGATGCCCTGGAATAGGAAATGGCAAACCACTCCAGTATTCTTGCCTAGAAAATCCCATGGATGGAGAAGCCTGGTGGGCTACAGTCCATGGGGTCACAAAGAGTTGGATATGACTGAGTGACTGTGAACACACACAAGGAACTAGAGAAAGGAGAAGGAAGAAAACGGGTAGTAGCAGAAGTATGTGAAATAGAAAACCTTTAAAAAAGCAACCTTTCATTCTTGAAAAAATTATGAAAACCAGCAAGGCTTATGAGAAAGCAAAAAAGAAGGAAGACTAAATTACTGATATGCAGGATAAAATGAGGGACATAAGTATGGATTTTCAAAGATTAAAATGATAGTAAGAGCAACTTTTGAAGAACTTTATTTCAAGGATTTTAAAGATTCAGTTAAGTTCAGTCGCTAAGTCGTGTCCAACTCTCTGCGACCCTATGAATTGCAGCACGCCAGGCCTCCCTGTCCATCACCAACTCCCGGAGTTCACTCAAACTNGTTCGATCCCTGGGTTGGGAAGATCTCCTGGAGAAGGAAACGGCACCCCACTCCAGTACTCTTGCCTGGAAAATCCCACGGACGGAGGAGCCTAGTAGGCTACAGTCCATGAGGTCGCAAAGAGTTGGCCACAACTGAGCGACTTCACTTTCACTTTCACTTCATGGTCTCAGAAAGACCCAGTTATGAGAATGAATAGACAAGCTACCTTGGTGGTTCAGATGGTGAAGGATTTGCCTGCAATGCAGGAGACCCGGGTTCAATCCCTGGGTCAGGAAGATCCCCTGGAGAAGGGAATGGCAACCCACTCCAGTATTCTTGTCTGGAGAATCCCTGGGGGGCTACAGTCATGGCGTCACAAAGAGTCTGACACGACTGAGTGCCTTCCACTTTCAAGTTAATCGAACTTTCACAAACAAGCTACAGGCTGAGAGAAAATATTTACAAACCATAAGAAAAGACTAAGGCCTCGGATATTAAAAACAAAAACACAAACTTCTCAAAACTCAACAGTAAAACAATTTTTTAGAAACTGGAAAAACGCACTGTCATGGCTGAACGGTGTCCCCCCAAATCCATCTGCGGAAGCCCGGACTGGTCAAGCTAAAATGACGTCATCAAGGCGGGCCCTAACGCGTGTGACTGGCGTCCTGTCAGCCGCCGAGTCGCCCCGACTGCGACACCGTGGACTGCAGGCTCCTGTCCATGATGCCATGGACATGCCAGGCTCCACTGCCCATGAGACTCCCCAGGGAGGATACTGGAATAGCTATTTCCTCTTCGAGGGAGAAAATCTGGACATGCCGACACCAGAGATACGTATACACTCAGAAACAGACATGCTGAGGACACAATCTGCTAAGCAGAGCGACACCTCAGAAGAAACCACGCCTGCCAACCTTGCTCTTGGACTCCTTGCTTCCAGAACTAAATAAATGAGAAAATAAATTTCCATCATTTAAGACATTCCATATGTGGTATTTTGTCATGGTGGCTCTAGCAAACTCACACAGACACAAAGAAATATTTAACCCAGGAAGATACAGATGGCAAATAACCACATGAAAACAAAGTCAGCATCATTAGCTGTTAGGGAAATGTAAATTAACAACATAATAACTTACCATCACATACCTATTAAAATGGGCTAAAATTAAAAAGTGACCACACCAGACGCTGGAAAGGAGGCAGAGAGATCAGATTACTCATACACCACTGAGCTGGTTGGAATGTAAAACGTACAGCCACTCCAGAAAACAGTCTGACAGTTTCTTAAAAATTTTAATATACAACTATCATATGGCCCAGTAACAGTACTCTTAGGTATTTATTCTAGAGAAATGAAAAACTTACCTTTACACAGGATCTTTACACAAATACTTAAAGCAGCTTTATTTAGAATAACCCCAAACTGGAAAGAGTGCGGATGTATATCCACAGCCTACCCAGTAATAAGAAGGAATGGACTACTGACACATGCTAAAACCCAGATGACCCTCCAAACTGTTAAGCTAAGTGAAAAAAGCCAGTCCCACAGGGATACACACGTGATGTCATCTAAAAAACATTCTTTAAATTGCAAAATTACAGAAATGGGAGAATAGGTTGGTATGGGTATACAAAGGCAATACGAAACTTCACTGATTCAATATCAATTTCTCGGATGGGGTGTTATAATTTTGCAAGGTGTTATCATTTGAAAAACCTATATAAAAGGGTACACAGAATCTCTCTGCATTTTTTCTTGCAATGACATGTGAATCTATAATAATGTCCATATAAAAATTTTTTAATTCAAAGAAAATCATTAACTTAAAACATTTAAAATGTGTAATTTATAAATACAATATGCCTCAATAAAAAAGCTATGTGGTTAAAAAAAATAGCTTTAAAAGATATAAATTAAAACAAAAACTATACAGACCAGTGTTGTGCCATAGAACTTTCTGCAACTACTGATATATTCTATACTTCTGTTCTATCTATAATAGTAGTCACTAGCCACACGTGGCTAATAAAACACTGAAAATGTGACTAATATTAACTGAAAAACTCAAATTTTTATTTTTCTCATTTTAATCAGTTTAAATAGCCACAAGCCATTGGTGGCTACCAGACTGGATAAGGCAGATCTAGACATTTTATAACGGGAAAGATCATTATGTGCTAAGATGAAACTATGGCAAAAGTGTCTTCAGAAAAAGTGTAAATTGTATAACACTGTATGATACCAGCAGGGTTTCGCGGGTAGCGCAGTGGTAAAGAATCCATCTGCCGATGCAGGAGATGTAAGTCATGGGTGCAGAGTCAGGAAGATCCCTTGGAGGAGGAAATGGCAACCCACTTCAGTATTCTTGTCTGAGAAATCCTTAGTCAAAGGAGCCGGGTGGACTACAGTCTATGGGGTTGCAGAGTTGGACTTAGCAACTAAACAATAACGTTCAATTATCCTCAGGAAAAAGGAGACAAGTAAGAAAATAACAAGTATTATATCAAGTGTGAAGTCGAAAGCAAAACTTCCTTAGAAATGTCTACACTTTACTCATGGTTATAAAAATTACAGAATTATGAATGAAGATTAATGCATATTTTTAATTACAGTGAAGGGAGATAAAATCTCCAAGGCAGAAACAGATTCAACAACGCTGAACAATTCTCTCTCTCATAATCTCGAACAGCAGAAAGAAAGGGAAGACTGTAGAACAAGTAACAGCTAACTGTGCCAACTGCTATTCTAAACTTTACTTAGAGATAGGATTCCTCAGAATCAAAGATGCTGTTGACTGTAAGATGCACATTGTTGTTCACTGTTCAGTCATTAAATTATGTCTGACTACCACCCAATTGACTACAACATACCAAGCTGCCCTGTCCATCACCATCTCCCAGACTTTNGTTTGGAACCAGTCTGTTGTTCCATGTCCAGTTCTAACTGTTGCTTCCTTCCCTGCATACAGGTTTCTCAAGAGGCAGGTCAGGTGAAATTAAAAACTAAAACAAGAAGTAGAAAATATATACAATCCTAAATCTAATTAAACCTTTATTTTAAATTAAATGAAATATACTGTACTGGTGTTTTTCTTTCTGGCTTACTTCACTCTGTATAATAGGCTCCAGTTTCACCCACCTCTAATGCATATATATGGAATTTAGAAAGATGGTAACGATAACCCTGTATGTGAGACCGCGAAAAAGACACAGATGTATAGAACAGTCTGTTGGACTCTGTGGGAGAGGGCGAGGGTGGGATGATTTGGGGAATGGCACTGAAACATGTATAATATCATATAAGAAATGAATTGCCAGTCCAGGTTCAATACAGGATGCTTGGGGCTGATGCACTGGGATGACCTGGAGGGATGGTACAGGAAGGGAGGTGGGAGGGGGGTTCAGGACGGGGAACACGTGTACACCTGTGGCAGATTCATGTTGCTATGTGGCAGTACCAATACAGTATTGTAAAGTAATTAGCCTCCAATTAAAATAAATAAATTTAAAATTAAATAAATGAATTAAATGAAATAAGACTTTAATTTAATCTAAATATTTCCCTAAGAACTGTCTAAGCTCAGATGGCTTCATCAGTAAATTGTACCAAAATTTTAAGAAATAAATAGTATCAACTTAACATAAACCTATTCTATAAAGATAATCAACTTTAGTCATTTGGAGAGCATAACCTTCATAGCAAAACCCAACAAAGCATTTCAAGAGAAAGTAAAAGTATGGATTGCATACAGCATATTTCATGAGTATTTATTTGAATTTCCTAACAAAATATTAACAAAAATGAATTTGGCAATACCCAAAAAAGCTATATTATAGCTAAGTTTGGCTTATTCAATTAAGGCAAAGTTAGTTAAACATTTGAACATCCCTCCCTTCAAAACATGCTGAACAACTTGGATAGCAAAAGCAAAGACACACAGACAACATCTACAATAAAACTTGTTGACAAAACATCCCAGTAAACACCCACCTCCCTAGGGGAAGTTGGGGGGTAATGGCACAGCTGATGGTTATAATACTGTTGTGTTGTCTCATCTGTGTGGGAGAAAGTAGAAAGAAGAACTTGAGAACAGGAGATTCCTAAAATTACCAATACGTACACATTGGAAAACACAGTGATCAAATTAAGTTCAGTTCAGTCACTCAGTTGTGTCTGACCNCCTAGGGGAAGTTGGGGGGTAATGGCACAGCTGATGGTTATAATACTGTTGTGTTGTCTCATCTGTGTGGGAGAAAGTAGAAAGAAGAACTTGAGAACAGGAGATTCCTAAAATTACCAATACGTACACATTGGAAAACACAGTGATCAAATTAAGTTCAGTTCAGTCACTCAGTTGTGTCTGACCCTTTGCGACCCCATGGACTGCAGCACGCCAGGCCTCCCTGTCCATCACCAACTCCTGGAGTTTACTCAAACTCATGTCCATTGAGTTGGTGATGCCATCCAACCATCTCATCCTCTGTCATCCTCTTCTCTCACCTACAATCTTTCCCAACATCAGGGTCTTTTCAAATGTCAGCTCTTTGCATCAGGTGGCCGAAGTATTGGAGTTTCCAGCTTCAACATCAGTCCTTCCAATGAACAGTCAGGACTGATTTCCTTTCGGATGGACTGGTTGGATCGCCTTGCAGTCCAAGGGACTCTCAAGAGTTTTCTCCAACACCATGTTCAAAAGCATCAATTC
The DNA here is from genome assembly GCA_006410875.1 of Neotragus pygmaeus. Classification (NCBI taxonomy): domain Eukaryota; kingdom Metazoa; phylum Chordata; class Mammalia; order Artiodactyla; family Bovidae; genus Neotragus; species Neotragus pygmaeus. The sequence continues at coordinate 363,007 of SJYV01016142.1, read as the reverse complement.
TTTGGTGCTCAGCTTCCTTCACAGTCCAACTCTCATATCCATAACATGACCACTGGAAAAATCATAGCCTTGACTAGACAGACCTTTGTTGGCCAAGTAATGTCTCTGCTTTTAATATGGTGTCTGGGTTGGTCATAACTTTTCTTCCAAGGAATAAGCGTCTTTTTATTTCATGGCTGCAGTCACCATCTGGTGATTTAGAGCCCCCCCAAAATAAAGTCTGCCACTGTTTTCACTGTTTCCCCATCTATTTGCCATGAAATGATGGGACCAGATGCCATGATCTTTGTTTTCTAAATGTTGAGCTTTAAGCCAACTTTTTCACTCTCCTCTCACTTTCATCAAGAAGCTCTTTAGTTCTGCTTCACTTTCTGCCATAAAGGTTGTGTCATCTGCATATCTGAGGTTATTGATACTTCTCCCAGCAATCTTGATGACAGCTTGTGCTTCCTCCAGCCCAGTATTTCTCATGATGTACCCTGCATATAAGTTAACTAAGCAGGGTGACAATATACGGCCTTGACGTACTCCTTTTCCTATTTGGAACCAGTCTGTTCCATGTCCAGTTCTAACTGTTGCTTCCTNTTCCACATGCACCCCTCTGTACCGGGGGTGACAGGGCCTGGAGGGGTCACACAGAGCCGTGAGGGACACGGCGGGCGGGGGAGCTGCCTCTGCCTCTTGTTCCCTGCCTTGCTCCATCCGCTCTGTCCCAGAACTCACCTTGGCCGTCGGCACCTTTTACTTGGAGGACCACGGCCCTCCAGCTGTACCTGTTTCCACTCAGGCGCCAGGGGAAGTGTTCACACTAGGGCAAGCCAGAGTGAACCTCTGTGCTGCAGACCGTGCTGACCCTTCCTCAGCTCCCTTCGGCTCTTAGCGTCAGCCTCGGCTCCTCGTCGTGGTCCTCAGGACCACGAGCTGTGGCCCCACCCTGCCTCCCCGGCCGCTCGTCCCTTCTCCTCTTACCAAGCGGCCACCGTTCGCTCTTCAGCTCCAGTGATGAGGTCACTTCCCCAGGGACGCCTTCCGTGTGCTCCCTTCTCCCCAGGCTGTTACATTTTTCTCCCACACGTTCTTCCAGGACTCTGACCCTTTGCTCCCCGTCTGTCTGTGTGTGTCCTTTCGTTAGTGATGCCGTGTTGACGGTGCCCTCCTCACTAGACTCTCCACCCCTGAGATGGGAAGCTCAGGGCTGCACCCCACTGGGTATCACTGGCACCTGCCTTCGTGTCTGGGCAGAGTCTGTGCTGGCAACCTTGGTCGTGTGAGTGAGTCACCTGTGAGTCACTGGTGATGTCTGTGCTTTGAAACCCAGGTAGGATGCTATAGAGGCGTGGCCAGACTGAGGCTGCTCAGGTTGCCTCAGCCACTTCCATTCCCCCTCCAGCTGGATAGGTTCTGCTGTGCTCCCTTCTACCCCAGCACCAACGGGAGAGCCATACCTCTAGAGCTTCCTTGATTTCCTCGTCATAGTCTTTGTCTTTTGAGGGCATTCACTTGTCCCAGTGAGGAGCCCATTTACGGAGCGCCTGCAGAGTCTGGACCTGCCTCCACCTCTCCCAGGCAGGGATGGAAAGCCTCGCATGTAGTAGGGATTCTGGGAACGTGTGGTGGATGCTCAGCAGCATGCTTCGTTGAATACCCATTCTTCTTAGCAGCGATTTTTAAAATTGAGATTCAAGTTATAAAAAATAAAATAAAACATACATTTTGAGTGATATAATACTTGTTAGAATGATGGCACCTTCCACTTAAAAAAATTGAAGCTAGGTGAAGTAGTAATAATTGTAATACATTGGTAAGCTGGGTAATTTTCAATCATAGCAATTTTTTATATACTATTTAATTTCTGTAGTGGTATCCTCTTATGTGTCCTCGTCTTCTTCTTTTGTTTTTGGCCTCACTGTATGGCCTCAGAATCTTAGTTCCCTGGCCAGGGATTGAACCCATGCCTCTGCACTGACAGCAGGGAGTCCTAACCTCTGGCCTGCCAGGCAATTCCCATGCATCGCCTTGTTTAGTGTTTACTGTAACTCTACAAGCTAATACTGTCCTCCCATTTTACCACCAAAGAAACAGGGGTCCAGAGAGGTGAAGTGATTTGACCGAAGTCTCAGTACGTGAGAAGTGGAGGCAGGATTAGAAAGCAGCTCTTATGGCCTCCGAAGCAAACATCACCTGATCTTGTGCATCTTCTTAAAATCCTAAGTAGTAAAGATGTANGGGGTCCAGAGAGGTGAAGTGATTTGACCGAAGTCTCAGTACGTGAGAAGTGGAGGCAGGATTAGAAAGCAGCTCTTATGGCCTCCGAAGCAAACATCACCTGATCTTGTGCATCTTCTTAAAATCCTAAGTAGTAAAGATGTAGTTACAAAGTCCAAAGCCCACTTGTTCTTTGAACCTGGTAAACTGGGCTCTTAATCTCCTAGCTTCCCCTGTTCTCTGCAGCCGCCCCCTTTCCTCCTAGATATATCCCTGCCTGGGAGATGCATACACAGGCATTGCCACAGAAATGGATCTCTGAGTCAGCCCTGGAAAAAAAGAAACCTCTCTGCTGGTTTTATTTTTCTTGGTTGATTTATTTGACAAGGACCTGCTCTGTACATCATTTTGGAATTTCAAAATCTTTTTTTATCTCCAAAGGTCTCTCTTGAAAAGCCAAAGCAGAAATAAAAGAGAAACTGTATGCTACTCCCTGTGCGATGTGTTCTAAACGCTGAGCTCTGCCTTTTCACTTTACTTTCTGACCCTGAGATCACACAGGTTGCAGAATAGGGCTGAACAGAGCTAAATCCCTGAGCCTCTTCTGCAGGTAAGGGTCCGATTTGCACTAATCCCCAAAGACACGTCGCTATCACTGTTGTTTGACTTGGCAGGACACCTACGTTGCTGAACCCCACAGAGGAAGAGCGCAGGAATTATTCACTCTCCGGTGGGGCTTCTCTGCTGAGATTAGGTGTGACGACCAGCCAGTGAAAGGAAATGTTCCCAGTTCCAGCTGGCTGCAGATTCAATTACTGTTGGGTTCTTTACCTGGCGGTCCAAGAGGCCCCACTCCGCAGCTTTCAGCAGGGATTCCAGGCCAGGGTTCCTGGGGTCACCACATCAGCAGCAAGACCATTTACAGAGCATCCTTCATCCTGGCGCATCTCACGTCAGATAGACTCAGAGCAGGCACCCGGCCTCCCTGGGAACTTTCTCCACTTTAACATGTGTTTCAGCTGTGGGAAAAGCACAGGGGGTGGGGTGGGGAACCTCAGGCTCAGTTTACAGTTGCCTTTAATAACCCATGTGGCTAAATTTATTAGGTCACCATGCCCCTTTGAACTATGGTCTGGAATTTTCCATGCACAACTCTGTTTCTCTGGTGAGAAGCAGCCCTTCCCAGGCAGGTTTGTTGCATGAACACCCATGCCTTGGCCATTTTGGTTAAGAACTAGCTTTGATCAAGTGTGGGCTGGGGGCTTCACTGTGGCCCTTCATGCTTATGGATGAGAATGAAGCGCTGACATCCACCCATGTAGATTGCCATGCGTATACCAACTCTACATGCCGTTATTGCTGTTCAGTCGCTAAGTATCCATGAACTGCAGCATGCCAGGCTTCCTTATCCTTCCTTCTCTCCTAGAGTTTGCTCAAATTTTCATGTCCATTAAGTGGGTAATGCCATCCAACTATCTCATCCTCTGCCACCCCCTTCTCTTTGGGGGCCTGGATCTGCAGACATCCTTATTCTTTCTCCTAAAGACACTTAAAGCAAAGTTCTGCATCATTTTTTTGCAAGCTCCACTTCACTGAGTGCTTTCTTGGTTTGCTAAGAATAAGTTATGGCATAAACTTGTCAGTTTCCCTAGACCCTTCTAATTGAACCAAGAAGGTCAGGGCTAAAGTGTTTTTTGTTTTTTTTTTCTTTCTTTTCTAGTCTCAAGGCCTAGAAATCAGGGAAATAATTTGCTGAGGTTCTGGGATATATGTATACACACACACACACACACACACACACACACACATATTTTTCACAATCCTGACAAGTCTGGTTAAGTGGCATCTGAGATCAATTCCAATAAGCAAATCACTATGAGTACTTGCTGTGTGCTGGAGTCTTTGCCCCAATGGTGGGAAATAGAGTTCAAGACACAGTGGAGTCTTTTGATTTTTGAAGATTATTTTCCTTCCGTGAGTGCCAAGGTGTGACAGACATAACATTTTAATTTTCATTTTCATGGATTTTCTTGTGATGTGTGTTAGATAAATACCTCTTCAAATCCATGGCCTTATGGGTAGTTTTGCTTAGAAGGATAAAGAAGCAGGCAGTTAAGTAAAATTGAAAAGGTAAGTTGAATTACAGAAATATTGATATGTTAAATAATGAAATGAGACCTAGAAATGATAACTAGGTGGTCCATCAGTGATTAGAATCCAAAAGCTGATGTCCTAGATGGATTTAAATATGCATCTCCAAGGAAGCAAGTCAGTTTACTCTTCAAGGGGGCAAGCCAAGGGCTTTTGAGCGTTTGACAATACCTGGTCATTAGCTTGCACGGCTCACTGTGCGGCCGAGCCGTGATGGGCTTTTAATAAAGCTGCTCTCACACATGTCTTCATGCCCTGCCCACTGTCCAGGCAAGAGTCACACTGACATGGAGACCACCTCCCCGCAACCTTGACAGTCAGGATGCAGAGCCCTTTCGGTGGGAAGAAACAAGCTGCCTGTTAGATTCTGCACATCCAGATCACTCTGCCTTGGTGTTGAGAGGGGATGCTGGGGGCGCAGCAGAAGGCAGACGCAACACCACAGCCTTCTGGCTAGAGGTCAGAGGAGGGAGGGACAGAGGGAGAAGGATGTCTTGAGGCTCGGGGCCATGCTGTGATGGGCCAGTGACAGCCCAGGCCCTGCCCCAGCCCCCGTCACATGCCCCCCGAGGAGCTTTAAACAAACTCATTCAGATGTGTAAGGCTGTCGAGTACAGTGGTGAGACTAGCAGTGTCTTAGCATCTCTGCGATGACTAACTGTGGGCTCCTTGATTTTTTCTGAGCTAAGTGGTCTTCCTGTTGTAGCTCTGGCAGCCCTGAGCAGCGATACCCNGATGTGATGGGCCAGTGACAGCCCAGGCCCTGCCCCAGCCCCCGTCACATACCCCCCGAGGAGCTTTAAACAAACTCATTCAGATGTGTAAGGCTGTCGAGTACAGTGGCGAGACTAGCACTGTCTTAGCATCTCTGCGATGACTAACTGTGGGCTCCTTGATTTTTTCCGAGCTAAGTGGTCTTCCTGTTGTAGCTCTGGCAGCCCTGAGCAGCGATACCCTGTGTCCGCGATCCCTCCTGTTGGCGCGCACGCAGTGACAGCCTGGTGAACGGGGACAAGCAGCCGAGCCGGAGGGGAGGGCTCGTGTTCTAAGCCCCGTGTGCCCTGAGTCGGTCATGCACCTCTCTCTGGTCGCTGAGAGCCAGGGTGGTGAACCCTGATGGGACATGGGCTCACTTCTGCACTTGTGAGCACAGGGCGTTCATGTTTGGTTGCACAAGGAAATGTGGGCCCAGCACTGAGGCATCTTTGTCAGACAGATAAAGTGAGTTCTCATGTCCTGACCCCGCTAGGGTGGGTCCCCTTGGGTTGGGATATCAGGAGTCAGCATAAGGGCAAACCCTGAGCGCATATCATGGGCAAAGTCCTTTGTCCCAAGAAACCCGTTGTTGTTGTTCAGTTGCTAAGTCCTGTCCGACTCTGCGACCCCATGGACTGCAGCACACCAGGCTCCTCTGTCCTTCACTGTCTCCTGGAGTTTGCTCAAGTTCATGTCTATCGAATTGGAGATGCTATCTAACCATCTTATCTTCTTCCTTCCCCTTTTCCTTTTGCCTTCAGTGTTTTAAGTGAGTCAGATCTGTTGATCAATACACAGATTGGGAGCAGGAAGTGGAGGCCTGGTGCCAAGGAGACCGGTTGTGGGTGGCGGGTTGAGGGGGTGCAGTGGGTTGGCCTGTGGGGCCCTGGCTGTTCCCCACTGTTGACACTGCTTTGCGTGCAATGTGATTTGGAAGAAGGGTTTGGTCTGAAGAGGCAGTTTAGAGAGTGGGCACATGACATGACCATATTTCTCTCCCAAACCCATGTGTTTTATTGTTGTTTGACTGTTGTTGGGATTGAACGTATCAGGTACTGGCGTAGTCGTGGTATAAGATTATTAAGGATGAGAAGTCAGCAAAGCCCGAGTGTCACTGCTTTTCCTGGTTGCTGATGCCCCTTCCCAAATGTAGCCATTGTGTTTCTTTATGTGCTTCCAGACATTATTCTTATACAAACTTATAAAAGTGTGTGTGTGTATAAAAGAGAAAGACAGAGATCCCCTGAACCATTTTGAGCTTTATCTGTAGATGGAGAAGATAATCATTTATTTGGTGTGGTTGAAGGAAGCCAGAAGGTCCCATAGCCAAAAAAATTATCATCCCCAGGCCTGCCACACATCCAAGATCTTTTCTTAACCATTTGAAAATCATTCTTTAGATTTAAAATGATAACTAAGACTATTTTAGAGTAGTCCTAGAATCACAGCAAAATTGAGGAGAGGGTCCAGAGATTTCCATCTGCTCTCTGCCCCTGCACGTGCCTAGCCTCCCCCGCTGTCAGCATCCCCATGGGGCAGCATGGGGCTTCAAGGACAGGGCCAGAGCCGAAGGAGAAAGCTGTGAAGCAGCAGGCTCTGCAATCTACACAGTGCCAGTTCTGAGGAGGGGAGCCGGAGACGGCAGGAGCCCCGGGGGCTGGGACAGGAGCCCAGGCGCGTCCTGATTGGCTGTCTGCTGTGTGAGCTGTGAGCCAGCAGACTGTGGTCACAGAGGCGGGCCCGGCACGGAGACCACAGCCTCCGTGTTTGCCTCGGCATTTGTCTGCACACAGAGATAGCGAGTCTCTGCCACTAGAGACTTCTTGACAAGTTGAGGCCTCAAAAGACTCCAGAGAACAACAGAGGAAGAGCCACTTAATGACGGCTCACCTGCAACTGCATGTTTTGTTTTGTGACAAATGCCCGTCTTTGTGCTGCTTCTGCGATTCCATATTTGAATCTCCACGTTGCAGTAAAGGTGTCCCAGAAAGCGTCACCACACTTGTAGCTGGGGCTAAGCTGAGAAGCTCTCCCCCGGGTGGGTCTAGAATCCATCCCACCGCAGCAGGGTAGCCCGGGACGCGTGTCTCAGCCTGCCTACCCTCCTCTGGGCGGTGCAGACCATCCCGGCCGTACACGATGAACAGACAGCAGAAGAACAAAGGATGATCAGCTAAGTCACAGTTGAGGCGAGAGGGCCATTCCGCACCCCAACCAGAATCCTGATCCTGCCATATACGAGTGGTGTGATAAGTTATATAACAAGTGATTGAAGTTCTCTGAGCCTCAGTTGTCTTTTAATATTTAAAAATATTTAATTTTTATTGAAGTCCAGCTGACGTACACTGTTTTGCCAGTCTCTGTTGTTCATTTGCTAAGTCGTGTCCAGCTCTTTTTGATCCCGTGGACTGTAGCCCGTCAGGCTTCCTTGTCCTCCACCATCTCCTGGAGTTTGCTCAAACTCATGTCCATTGAGTCGGTGACGCCATCCAACCATCTCATCCTCTGTCGCCCTCTTCTCTTGCCCTCAATCTCTCCTAGCATCAGGGTCTTTTCCAATGAGTCAGCTCTTTGCATCAGGTGGCCAAAGTATTGGAGCGTCAGCTTCAGCATCAGTCCTTCCAATAAATACTCAGGGTTGATTTACTTGATTGACTGGCTTGATCTCCTTGCTGTCCAAGGGACTCTCAAGAGTCTTCTCCAGCAGTGCAGCTGGAAAGCATCTGTTCTTCAGCGCTCAGCCTTCCTTATGATCCAACTCTCACATCCGTATATGACTACTGAAAAAAAACATAGCTTTGACTATGCAGACCTTTGTTGGCAAATCTCTGCTGTATAGCAAAGTAACTCAACTATACATATATAGACATTTTAAATAAAATATTCTTTTCCATTATGGTTTATTCCAGGAGATTGGATATAGTTTCCTGTGGTATACAGTAGGACCTTATTATTTATCCATTCTACATGTAATAATTTATATCTACCAACATGATCCTCAGTTTTGTCATCTGTAAAATGAGACTAATAATGGTCTGTACCTAACAGTGTTATCCAGAAGATTTGATCAGTTAAAACCTATAAAGCTTTTACCACACTGCTGGTAAACACTCCAGAAAGGTCAGGTAATGTTGCTGTGTTCTTCCGAAACCTTATTCTGCCTCTGTTGTCAGCCTTTGGTCAGGGCTGAAGTGGGTTAGGCCAACCCCTGTGGTCTTTCTGTTCCTCTGCCCATAAACCTCTGCTGGGCAGGGCCTGGGGTTGACCTGATTCCTATCTGCCTGTGTCCATGGGGAATGTGTCCTCTAGTGGCCCTCGTGTGTTTGTTGATCTAATCAGGAGAGGGATTCAGGGCCCATTCCAATATTTATGTTGGCTTGGGGCCTAATCTTTTCTGTCTTGAGCTGTAAGTCCAAATAGATGGGCCTGATCTAGTTCAAGTGCTCTGTAGGGTGAGTGATAAATAAATGCATCTGGGGAGGGTGGCTGGGTTGTGGGTAAGTTCATCTTAGCTTTCCCAATTCATTCCTCGGAGAACATCCTGTTACCTAAAGAGTGGCCAATTGGATCGTCATTCTGCCTTCTGTCTTGGGCGCTGGGTTTTTAATAACCTGGCATTAATTGGGTACTAACCAGTTATAAGTTCTGTGCTAACCACTTCCATATGCGTATTCTTGGTTCAGCCTCAGAGACACTTGATGAGTCAGCTTGATTGTTTTCCCCTTTGCCTAGATGAGGACATGGAGGCCTGGGGATATTAAATCACTCTCCTTAAGGTCTCAGATCTAGTGAGTGCAGAATCAGACTGTAGGCATCAGTCTGCAGA